>JAVIAB010000051.1:96367909-96445409 GCA_032433765.1 Megaustenia siamemsis
ATAGATAGATAGATAGATAGATAGATAGATAGATAGATAGATAGATAGATAGATAGATAGATAGATAGAGATAGATAGATAGATAGATAGATAGATAGATAGATAGATAGATAGATAGATAGATAGATAGATAGATAGATAGATAGATAGATAGATAGATAGATATAGATAGATAGATAGATAGATAGATAGATAGATAGATAGATAGATAGATAGATAGATAGATAGATAGATAGATAGATAGATAGATAGATAGATAGATAGATAGATAGATAGATAGATAGATAGATAGATAGATAGATAGATAGATAGATAGATAGATAGAGATAGATAGATAGATAGATAGATAGATAGATATAGATAGATAGATAGATAGATAGATAGATAGATAGATAGATAGATAGATAGATAGATAGATAGATAGATAGATAGATAGATAGATAGATAGATAGATAGATAGATAGATAGATAGATAGATAGATAGATAGATAGATAGATAGATAGATAGATAGATAGATAGATAGATAGATAGATAGATAGATAGATAGATAGATAGATAGATAGATAGATAGATAGATAGATAGATAGATAGATAGATAGATAGATAGATAGATAGATAGATAGATAGATAGATAGATAGATAGATAGATAGATATAGATAGATATAGATAGATAGATAGATAGATAGATATAGTAGATAGATAGATAGATAGATAGATAGATAGATAGATAGATAGATAGATAGATAGATAGATAGATAGATAGATAGATAGATAGATAGATAGATAGATAGATAGATAGATAGATAGATAGATAGATAGATAGATAGATAGATAGATAGATAGATAGATAGATAGATAGATAGATAGATAGATAGATAGATAGATAGATAGATAGATAGATAGATAGATAGATAGATAGATAGATAGATAGATAGATAGATAGATAGATAGATAGATAGATAGATAGATAGATAGATAGATAGATAGATAGATAGATAGATAGATATAGATAGATAGATAGATAGATAGATAGATAGATAGATAGATAGATAGATAGATAGATAGATAGATAGATAGATAGATAGATAGATAGATAGATAGATAGATAGATAGATAGATAGATAGATAGATAGATAGATAGATAGATAGATAGATAGATAGATAGATAGATAGATAGATAGATAGATAGATAGATAGATAGATAGATAGATAGATAGATAGATAGATAGATAGATAGATAGATAGATAGATAGATAGATAGATAGATAGATAGATAGATAGATAGATAGATAGATAGATAGATAGATAGATAGATAGATAGATAGATAGATAGATAGATAGATAGATAGATAGATAGATAGATAGATAGATAGATAGATAGATAGATAGAGATAGATAGATAGATAGATAGATAGATAGATAGATAGATAGATAGATAGATAGATAGAGATAGATAGATAGATAGATAGATAGATAGATAGATAGATAGATAGATAGATAGATAGATAGATAGATAGATAGATAGATAGATAGATAGATAGATAGATAGATAGATAGATAGATAGATAGATAGATAGATAGATAGATAGATAGATAGATAGATATAGATAGATAGATAGATAGATAGATAGATAGATAGATAGATAGATAGATAGATAGATAGATAGATAGATAGATAGATAGATAGATAGATAGATATAGATAGATAGATAGATAGATAGATAGATATAGATAGATAGATAGATAGATAGATAGATAGATAGATAGATAGATAGATAGATAGATAGATAGATAGATAGATAGATAGATAGATAGATAGATAGATAGATAGATAGATAGATAGATAGATAGATAGATAGATAGATAGATAGATAGATAGATAGATAGATAGATAGATAGATAGATAGATAGATAGATAGATAGATAGATAGATAGATAGATAGATAGATAGATAGATAGATAGATAGATAGATAGATAGATAGAGATAGATAGATAGATAGATAGATAGATAGATAGATAGATAGATAGATAGATAGATCAAATATACATGATAGATAGGATAATCAAATATACATGCGGATGAATCGTAAAGTTACGTCACGACACAACACATGGAAGAATATTTGCTGTCGAGAGAAGATACATATGTCTCCCAAAATACACACTTGATAGAGCCAGAAGAAAAATAATGGACGATCCTACTCTGTTCAGTCGTCAACTTGAAAATAAGTCAATAAATATTCATAAATAATAACATGTAGAATCGGGATATAAATATATCAATTTAAATAATCGCGCCAAAATAGATGAAGATCCTGAGAAGTATTCTACACAATCAACAAATTTGATGACGAAATACAGCAAGACGACAGCATGCACAGAACAATCAAAAGTCTCATACTTTTCCCCAAGACTGAAAAAGCTTAAGAAGCCGATGAAGTCTGGAAAAATTAGGGGCGGGAGCGGCAAGTTGTTCACTTGCTCATTAGCAGTCAGAGATAATAACTGACTACATGCGTCAGAAAGAGGTAGGATTCGATCCCAACCGACAGCTTCCAGGTTCACCCAGCCTTTAATGAGTACCGGATTTTTTCCTGGGAAAGTAAAGCGGCACGGGCGTAATACCGGCCACATTACCCCAAAAATCATATGCCGGTCTGTAAAATGTATGGTCACTAATACCATATTCCCTATCCGCCACTTGGCGTGACGGGGGCACATTACTTTTTTAACTACATGCGTTAGATTCGGCGAACAAAGAGTTGATCCAGATCTCACGCCACCTTCCATGGGTGCCCTTGGAAGCCAGAGGATAGGCAAGCCCGTATTCACAAATCTTTGTTGGAAGGTCGATGTGTCGCATAACGCATCTGCCCCCAGTTACGTCCTTTAAGGGCGGGCGGTGAAGAGTTGTTGCCGTCGAGTGGTCGCAGAGGATAATGAATGTCTAGAGAAAAAAAAAGCACAATTAATTCGAAATGCAATAGCTAATATGACGTTCTGAGGCAATCAAAGGACAGGCGATTGCAGAAAGTACTGACACCCTCAACGTCATAACAACGAATTATGAATATCATAGAAATATCATGACACATCTCTCTGGCGTTTAATCTTCTCACTATGGCAACATGTATACAGTAATGTTAATATTCTTGTTAAGTCACACCATAAAGAGCGTTATTCTATGAAACTTTAGCACTGCTTAAAGCAAAACACACAAAAACACTATGGGCCGCCAGGGTAAATTTATCTGGGGCCAAGTAGAAAATAATTCTTGTTTAGATTTAAATACATCAGACAAAAGATTTACACTTGACAACGTAGAGGTAATATAGAAAAATGATACTGTACTACTGTATAAGAAGAAACATTAACGAAGACCGTGCATATGCTTATAACGCAATTCGGTAGTGTTATATTTGTACAATTTGTTAACGGGCTGTATAAAATAGACATACAAGTCATAAAATTGCCATAAGAACTTGACTCATGAAGCCCCACTGTAAGTGTATATTCATACCCCAGTTCCAGAGGTTTGGCAACTCATTGCACTATTTATTAGTGGATAGGGATTTACACTTGACAGATATCGGGGAATATAACTGTAGTCTCGTGTCTTCCAATAACTGGCTGGGTGCATTCTTTTGTTTCTGAATGTCGTTCTGAAACTGGGACTAGGGGCATCCCTATTCATGTATATCTTTAATGGCGTTACTGAAAAGAAAGCACGAAATGTACACGGCACTATTTCTAATAGTGGGAGCTGTCACGTCTCTAATAGTGGGAACTGTCACGTCTCTAATAGTGGAAGCTGCCACGTCTCTAATAATGGGAGGTGTCACGTCTCTAATAGTGGGAGCTGCAACGTCTCTAATAGTGGGAGCTGCAACGTCAGTAGTAGACCAGGAAGGAAACGCTCTCGGTTTTTTAGTTGACCAAAGAGTAGGGTATACCCTACGAAGTCCAGTACCCTATGAGTACAGGAGTTATATAGAGACTACGGCAAGCCGCGGCAAGCTGCGCCAAGCCAGAGTGATGCAATGATATATATGTATAGTGCATGAAGGGGTTGGTGGTTGATGGTGTTGATGGACATCAGTTTTTCCCGCCAAAGTGACTTCCAATAGGAGCTAGTGTGTGTATGTTGTCCGGCTATAGACCACGCCCACTCCGGAAGTGAAACTACCATATTAGGGAGTAGTGATACGTTAGTTATTTCATAGTTATGGTGAGTATATATACATATAATAGTAATAAGTTAATAGTTATTATATCCAAGGGACCGTAAGGGACCGTAATTAAGATAGATACGGACCATAATCAGTGATATTTAATCAGGTATTTCACGCTGACGACATGAAAGAACGATAGTCTCCTACCGTGTCACATAATGACCCAATCAATAAACCGCTCCCGTGAGAGTAAAGATTTCTTTTTCCCAAGCGGTCTCGCTGCGTCGCTATGCTGACTGGAATTATCGAATTTATAACATAGGTGTAAGAAATATATTAAGATCAAGCTAAGTCCACTAATAGAGGAGATCGAGAGTGCACCCCAACGTTCATAGCAGAAAAGATAGGTGTAGTACATGTCAGCTGCCTCACAGAGCATGTATATTTGGGAACAGAGCCCCCCCCCCCCCCAAAAAAAAAAAAAAAAAAGCCTGTGTGCGTGTTCATGTGTGTGTATGTGCATATTACTCAGAGAGTAAACAAAAGGACCAGTCTTCGGATAGCTTCGCTGACTGATACAAAATGTAATGTTTATTGATGGAGAGGTACCTGTGTTCGTGTGTGGGTCGTAGAACAAGCGGATGAATAGCAGGGTTTGATGGAGAGGTGATTGTGTGTTTGTGTGATTCAGTATACAAATAGCTGTATAAATAAATATTGAAGTGATAAGTAGAGCGATCAATCGCTCACCCAATATGTACATACACATTCGTTACATCACTATAAAGTGGTTATCAATATCAACACACCGTAAGCAATAAGAACCACTAAAAGAATCGACCCCAACACGCGAACTCCACAAACATCTGTACCTATATGATAGTCGTAACTTACCGTTAATGTTATTAATAAAGGTGACGCATACGTGATGTATAACTAAGAGGTCTGCCCTATAGCGGTAGTAAGATGAATATTATAGATAATCATAGTTGACCGACGGTATTTTAATAACGGTGCATAGAAGCAATGTCGGCTGTCTTAGGTCGATATTTGCATGAATGTGCCATGCATCGCTCACGTGTAATATAGTTCCCACTACAGGGTTTACTAAATACGCTAACAAAGGTAAAATGACCGACCTTTCGTATGGTGTACACCGTAACACCCCTACATCTTATACAGTCTGTCATGGTAATGTGATAGAAGAAGAAACTGATGTTTAGGGGTAAGTCCCAAACATTTTGTATTGTATTTTCATCATCTAAATAATCGTTTTTAAACCCGGAATTATTATCAGATAGAACGACACATGATAGTGATGGTTAGCTTATTTTTTATTCACATATAGTCGAGTTTGGACTCGTTGTAAAGATAATTTTAAGAGTAGTTATATGTTTAATGTTTAGTTCCTTTAAAAAAACAATAAAGCTACTATACTTGTAACTAATCCTGTTTAACATTAAAATAAATACCCCATATTAACAGTATCCAATAGAGCACCCCAGAATGAATCTGTAACAGTACGCTCCATTGACCGAAAGAAGGCTATTGTTCCCCACGCGTCCCGGGGATAATTGATATAACTGCTCTCTCGCGAGTGGCGTGTGGCATTGTATAGCACTTGAGGGTTTATTGTGCGTGCACTAAGGTGATAACACATAGGCGCGTTACTAAATAAACAAATAATTTACTACTAATAAAAAAATATATATATATATAATATACGTTATTTATTTTTAAATCCTTCATCTCGAGACACGCAAATAGATACCAAACAAGATATAGTTTTTAGTATAACAAGTTATTTTCTTTCATCAATGTGCCGGCTTCGTAACTAAGGTATATTTCTGTCTCGCTCTCTCTCTCTCTGTCTGTTTGTGAGTGTATGTATGTGTGTGTGTGTATGTATGTATAGCTGTATGTTTATAGATTATTCACTCTAGTTCGCTGTTTGTCTAAACCTATGTTATTAGTATAGGATACAAGTCAACAGACTAATAGAACGAATATCTTAATACCTTTTACAGCTCGATGATTAATGACAACGCTGAAAGACACACACAAAAAAAAAAAACAAGGCGACCCGGTTAGTTTTAGTCATATTTAGACGTAATCTATATCAAAATATGCGTATTTTAAACCAGTTTTATACTAAAACAGTTATTTTATAAATAACATTACAGTGTAAACGTTCAGCCGAGTACATATTTTTGTCTTCTTATATATATATATATATATATATATATATAAAAGGCGAACTAAAAATCTTAAAAAGCTACTTACATAGTCATTATAGTTAGACACACCGAGCATGAATTTAGATTCAATGTCCAAAAAGTTAGACCAAATCGCAAAATGTTAGCACCAGAACACAACAATTTAGGCTCATAAGCAAAAAGTCGAGCTGAAAACCTTACAAACCTACTCATATAGGCGTAATAGTTAGACACAATGAACAGGAAGTAATAGCAAAAATCCCAAAAGTTACGCCTAAGCGCAAAAAATGTTACCCCAGAACATAAAATATAGGCTCGTATTAAAAAAGTCGACCTAAAAAGCTTAAAATTCTACACACATAGTCATAATAGTTAGATACACCGAGCAGGAATATAGATTCATTGTCCAAAAAGTTAGACCAAATCGCAAAATTTTATCACCAGAACACAAAATTTAGGCTCATAAGCAAAAATCCGATTTGAAAACCATACAAACCTACTTATATTGGCATAATAGTTAGACACAACGAGCAGAAAGGTATATCCAAAAGTCCAAAAGTTACGCCAAATCGCAAAAAAGGTTACCCCTAGAACACAAAAATATAGGTTCGTATTAAAAAAGTCGACCTAAAAAGCCTAAAAATCTACGCACATAGTCATAATAGTTAGACACAACGAGTAGAAAGTTATAGTCAAGGTCCAAAAAGTTAGGCAAAATCGCAAAATTTAACCACCAAAACACACACAAAAAAAAATTTAGGCTCATAAGCAAAGAGTCGATCTCAAACCCTAAAAGCTACCCCCATACTCATACTAGTTAGACGCATCAAACAGATAGTTATATCCAAAGTCCCAAAAGTTACGCCAAAGCGCAAAATATTTACCCTCAGAACACAAAAAATGTAGTCTCATATTCAAAAAGGCGAAGTAAAAAGCTACTCACATAGTCATAATAGTTAGACACAACGACCAGGAATTTAGATTCAATGGCCAAAAAGTTAGAACAAATCGCAAAATTTTAGCACCAGAACACACAAATTTAGGCTCATAACCAAAAAGTCGATCTGAAAACCCTACAAATCTACTCCCATACTCATACTAGTTAGACGTGTCGAACAGATAGTTATATCCGAACTCCAAAAAGTTAGGCCAAATCGCTAACATTTTACCACTAGAACACAACAAATGTAGACGCATATTCAAAAAGTCGACCTAAAACCCTAAAATGCTACTCATATAGTTATAATTGTAAGACACAAAGAGCAGGAAGTTATATCCAAAGTCCCAAAAGTTACGCCAAAGCACAAAAATGTTACCCCCAGAACACAAAAATGTAGGTTCGTATTAAAAAAGTCGACCTAAAAGCCCTAAAAATCTACTCACATAGTCATAATAGTTACACACAACGAGTAGAAAGTTATAGTCAAAGTCCAAAAAGTTAGGCCAAATCGCAAAATGTTAGCACCAAAACAGAAAAAAATTTAAGCGCATAAGCATAAAGTCTATCTGAAAACCCTACAAAGCTACTCCCATACTCATACTAGTTAGACACAACGAGTAGAAAGTTATAGTCAAGGTCCAAAAAGTTAGACCATATCGCAAAATTTTAGCACCAGAACAAATAACATTTTGGCTCGTATTAAAAAAGTCGATCTGAAAATCCTAAAAAAAACTACCCATATTGGCATAATAGTTAGACACAACGAGCAGGAAGGTATATCCAAAAGCCCAAAACTTACGCCAAATAGCAAAATTTTAGCACTGGAACACAAGAATGTAGGCTCGTATTAAAAAAGTCGACATAAAAAGCCTAAAGATCGACGCACATAGTCATAATAGTTAGACAAAGCGAGTAGAAAGTTATAGTCAAGGCCCAAAAAGTTAGGCCAAATCGCAACATTTTAGCACCAACACACACACAAAATTTAGGATCATAAGCATAAAGTCGATCTGAAAACCCTACAAAGCTACTCCCATACTCATACTAGTTAGACACAACGAGTAGAAAGTTATATCCAAAGTCCCAAAAGTTAGGCCAAAGCGCAAAATTTTAGCACCAAAACACAAAAATTTAGGGTTCATAAGCATAAAGTCGATCTGAAAACCCTACAAAGCTACTCCCATACTCATACTAGTTAGACACAACGAGTAGAAAGTTATATCCAAAGTCCCAAAAGTTAGACCATATCGCAAACTTTTAGCACCAGAACACAAAAATTTAGGCTCGTATTAAAAAAGTCGATCTGAAAATCCTAAAAAGCTACTCATATAGTCATAATAGTTAGACACAAAGAGTAGGAAGTTATATCCAAAGTCCCAAAAGTTACACCAAATCGCAAAAATGTTACCCCCAGAACACAAAAATGTAGGCTCGTATTAAAAAAGTCGACCTAAAAAGCTTAAAAATCTACCCACATAGTCATAATAGTTAGACACAACGAGTAGAAAGTTATAGTCAAGATCCAAAAGGTTAGCCACGCTATGTTGAATCATATTCAGGGCGCGTAGACATTACCCTCCTCAATAGACCCACTACTAACTGGATAGTGGAGAACTTTCCCACCCCAAGATTTTATTTATTTCACCTACATGGCTTCTCGGTTGTCTGTCCTTTGTGAAAGTGACAAAGATATTGAAATCCAAAGAGGTTAGGATAAGTACAAGAATAAAAATTTCCAACACGCTTGTTAAGTCAGTCCCATAAAACTCGGCCTCTGCTATTTCAAAACTAACCTGAAAGTTGTCCTCTACTATTTCAAAAGTTGTCCTTCTCGATTCAAAAGTTGTCTTTGTCAAAGCAAAAGTTGTCCTCTACTATTTCAAAAGTTGTCCTCTGCTATTTCAAAAGTTGTCCCCTACTATTTCAAAAGTTGTCCGCTACTATTTCAAAAGTTGTCCTCGGCTAAACCAAACACATCATCTAACAACTTCAACTAGTACTACTACTACTACTACAACTTCTACAACAACTGCGTCTACAACTTCCACAACCAACTACTACTACAACTATTACAACTTCCACAACCAACTACTACTACACCTACTACGGCTACAACAACAACTACTGCTACTACAAAAAGCGTACACCAAACGAACGCCAGGACTTTTTAAACTGGGTAGAATTGGATGGAAGGAAAAGAAAACAAACGAGGATGTCTTAAAACAAGACAAATGAAATTTTTTGAGCATGTTAATAGGTGCTGTCTTGTTTTAAGACTTCCTCGTTTGTTTTCTTTTCCTTCCATCCAATTCTCCCCAGTTTAAAAAGTCCTGGCGTTCGTTTGGTGTACGCTTTTTGTAGTAGCAGTAGTTGTTGTTGTAGCCGTAGTAGGTGTAGTAGTAGTTGGTTGTGGAAGTTGTAATAGTTGTAGTAGTAGTTGGTTGTGGAAGTTGTAGACGCAGTTGTTGTAGAAGTTGTAGTAGTAGTAGTACTAGTTGAAGTTGTTAGATGATGTGTTTGGTTTAGCCGAGGACAACTTTTGAAATAGTAGCGGACAACTTTTGAAATAGTAGAGGACAACTTTTGAAATAGCAGAGGACAACTTTTGAAATAGTAGAGGGCAACTTTTGCTTTGACAAAGACAACTTTTGAATCGAGAAGGACAACTTTTGAAATAGTAAAGGTCGACTTTTGAATTGGAAAGGACAACTTTTGAAATAGTATAGGACAATTTTTGAAATAGTAGAGGACAACTTTTGATTTGACAAAGACAACTTTTGAATTGAGAAGGACAACTTTTGAAATAGTAGAGGACAACTTTCAGGTTAGTTTTGAAATAGCAGAGGCCGAGTTTTATGGGACTGACTTAACAAGCGCGTTGGAAATTTTTATTCTTGTACTTATCCTAACCTCTTTGGATTTCAATATCTTTGTCACTTTCACAAAGGACAGACAACCGAGAAGCCATGTAGGTGAAATAAATAAAATCTTGGGGTGGGAAAGTTCTCCACTATCCAGTTAGTAGTGGGTCTATTGAGGAGGGTAATGTCTACGCGCCCTGAATATGATTCAACATAGCGTGGCTAACCTTTTGGATCTTGACTATAACTTTCTACTCGTTGTGTCTAACTATTATGACTATGTGGGTAGATTTTTAAGCTTTTTAGGTCGACTTTTTTAATACGAGCCTACATTTTGTGTTCTCTGGGGTAACATTTTTGCGATTTGGTGTAACTTTTGGGACTTTGGATATAACTTCCTACTCTTTGTGTCTAACTATTATGACTATATGAGTAGCTTTTTAGGATTTTCAGATCGACTTTTTTAATACGAGCCTAAATTTTTGTGTTCTGGTGCTAAAAGTTTGCGATATGGTCTAACTTTTGGGACTTTGGATATAACTTTCTACTCGTTGTGTCTAACTAGTATGAGTATGGGAGTAGCTTTGTAGGGTTTTCAGATCGACTTTATGCTTATGAACCCTAAATTTTTGTGTTTTGGTGCTAAAATTTTGCGCTTTGGCCTAACTTTTGGGACTTTGGATATAACTTTCTACTCGTTGTGTCTAACTAGTATGAGTATGGGAGTAGCTTTGTAGGGTTTTCAGATCGACTTTATGCTTATGATCCTAAATTTTGTGTGTGTGTTGGTGCTAAAATGTTGCGATTTGGCCTAACTTTTTGGGCCTTGACTATAACTTTCTACTCGCTTTGTCTAACTATTATGACTATGTGCGTCGATCTTTAGGCTTTTTATGTCGACTTTTTTAATACGAGCCTACATTCTTGTGTTCCAGTGCTAAAATTTTGCTATTTGGCGTAAGTTTTGGGCTTTTGGATATACCTTCCTGCTCGTTGTGTCTAACTATTATGCCAATATGGGTAGTTTTTTTTAGGATTTTCAGATCGACTTTTTTAATACGAGCCAAAATGTTATTTGTTCTGGTGCTAAAATTTTGCGATATGGTCTAACTTTTTGGACCTTGACTATAACTTTCTACTCGTTGTGTCTAACTAGTATGAGTATGGGAGTAGCTTTGTAGGGTTTTCAGATAGACTTTATGCTTATGCGCTTAAATTTTTTTCTGTTTTGGTGCTAACATTTTGCGATTTGGCCTAACTTTTTGGACTTTGACTATAACTTTCTACTCGTTGTGTGTAACTATTATGACTATGTGCGTAGATTTTTAGGGCTTTTAGGTCGACTTTTTTAATACGAACCTACATTTTTGTGTTCTGGGGGTAACATTTTGTGCTTTGGCGTAACTTTTGGGACTTTGGATATAACTTCCTGCTCTTTGTGTCTTACAATTATAACTATATGAGTAGCATTTTAGGGTTTTAGGTCGACTTTTTGAATATGCGTCTACATTTGTTGTGTTCTAGTGGTAAAATGTTAGCGATTTGGCCTAACTTTTTGGAGTTCGGATATAACTATCTGTTCGACACGTCTAACTAGTATGAGTATGGGAGTAGATTTGTAGGGTTTTCAGATCGACTTTTTGGTTATGAGCCTAAATTTGTGTGTTCTGGTGCTAAAATTTTGCGATTTGTTCTAACTTTTTGGCCATTGAATCTAAATTCCTGGTCGTTGTGTCTAACTATTATGACTATGTGAGTAGCTTTTTACTTCGCCTTTTTGAATATGAGACTACATTTTTTGTGTTCTGAGGGTAAATATTTTGCGCTTTGGCGTAACTTTTGGGACTTTGGATATAACTATCTGTTCGATGCGTCTAACTAGTATGAGTATGGGGGTAGCTTTTAGGGTTTGAGATCGACTCTTTGCTTATGAGCCTAAATTTTTTTTGTGTGTGTTTTGGTGGTTAAATTTTGCGATTTTGCCTAACTTTTTGGACCTTGACTATAACTTTCTACTCGTTGTGTCTAACTATTATGACTATGTGCGTAGATTTTTAGGCTTTTTAGGTCGACTTTTTTAATACGAACCTATATTTTTGTGTTCTAGGGGTAACCTTTTTTGCGATTTGGCGTAACTTTTGGACTTTTGGATATACCTTTCTGCTCGTTGTGTCTAACTATTATGCCAATATAAGTAGGTTTGTATGGTTTTCAAATCGGATTTTTGCTTATGAGCCTAAATTTTGTGTTCTGGTGATAAAATTTTGCGATTTGGTCTAACTTTTTGGACATTGAATCTATATTCCTGCTCGGTGTATCTAACTATTATGACTATGTTTGTAGAATTTTAAGCTTTTTAGGTCGACTTTTTTAATACGAGCCTATATTTTATGTTCTGGGGTAACATTTTTTGCGCTTAGGCGTAACTTTTGGGATTTTTGCTATTACTTCCTGTTCATTGTGTCTAACTATTACGCCTATATGAGTAGGTTTGTAAGGTTTTCAGCTCGACTTTTTGCTTATGAGCCTAAATTGTTGTGTTCTGGTGCTAACATTTTGCGATTTGGTCTAACTTTTTGGACATTGAATCTAAATTCATGCTCGGTGTGTCTAACTATAATGACTATGTAAGTAGCTTTTTAGGATTTTTAGTTCGCCTTTTATATATATATATATATATATATATATATATATATATATATAAGAAGACAAAAATATGTACTCGGCTGAACGTTTACACTGTAATGTTATTTATAAAATAACTGTTTTAGTATAAAACTGGTTTAAAATACGCATATTTTGATATAGATTACGTCTAAATATGACTAAAACTAACCGGGTCGCCTTGTTTTTTTTTTTTGTGTGTGTCTTTCAGCGTTGTCATTAATCATCGAGCTGTAAAAGGTATTAAGATATTCGTTCTATTAGTCTGTTGACTTGTATCCTATACTAATAACATAGGTTTAGACAAACAGCGAACTAGAGTGAATAATCTATAAACATACAGCTATACATACATACACACACACACATACATACACTCACAAACAGACAGAGAGAGAGAGAGCGAGACAGAAATATACCTTAGTTACGAAGCCGGCACATTGATGAAAGAAAATAACTTGTTATACTAAAAACTATATCTTGTTTGGTATCTATTTGCGTGTCTCGAGATGAAGGATTTAAAAATAAATAACGTATATTATATATATATATTTTTTTTTATTAGTAGTAAATTACTTGTTTATTTAGTAACGCGCCTATGTGTTATCACCTTAGTGCACGCACAATAAACCCTCAAGTGCTATACAATGCCACACGCCACTCGCGAGAGAGCAGTTATATCAATTATCCCCGGGACGCGTGGGGAACAATAGCCTTCTTTCGGTCAATGGAGCGTACTGTTACAGATTCATTCTGGGGTGCTCTATTGGATACTGTTAATATGGGGTATTTATTTTAATGTTAAACAGGATTAGTTACAAGTATAGTAGCTTTATTGTTTTTTTAAAGGAACTAAACATTAAACATATAACTACTCTTAAAATTATCTTTACAACGAGTCCAAACTCGACTATATGTGAATAAAAAATAAGCTAACCATCACTATCATGTGTCGTTCTATCTGATAATAATTCCGGGTTTAAAAACGATTATTTAGATGATGAAAATACAATACAAAATGTTTGGGACTTACCCCTAAACATCAGTTTCTTCTTCTATCACATTACCATGACAGACTGTATAAGATGTAGGGGTGTTACGGTGTACACCATACGAAAGGTCGGTCATTTTACCTTTGTTAGCGTATTTAGTAAACCCTGTAGTGGGAACTATATTACACGTGAGCGATGCATGGCACATTCATGCAAATATCGACCTAAGACAGCCGACATTGCTTCTATGCACCGTTATTAAAATACCGTCGGTCAACTATGATTATCTATAATATTCATCTTACTACCGCTATAGGGCAGACCTCTTAGTTATACATCACGTATGCGTCACCTTTATTAATAACATTAACGGTAAGTTACGACTATCATATAGGTACAGATGTTTGTGGAGTTCGCGTGTTGGGGTCGATTCTTTTAGTGGTTCTTATTGCTTACGGTGTGTTGATATTGATAACCACTTTATAGTGATGTAACGAATGTGTATGTACATATTGGGTGAGCGATTGATCGCTCTACTTATCACTTCAATATTTATTTATACAGCTATTTGTATACTGAATCACACAAACACACAATCACCTCTCCATCAAACCCTGCTATTCATCCGCTTGTTCTACGACCCACACACGAACACAGGTACCTCTCCATCAATAAACATTACATTTTGTATCAGTCAGCGAAGCTATCCGAAGACTGGTCCTTTTGTTTACTCTCTGAGTAATATGCACATACACACACATGAACACGCACACAGGCTTTTTTTTTTTGGGGGGGGGGGGCTCTGTTCCCAAATATACATGCTCTGTGAGGCAGCTGACATGTACTACACCTATCTTTTCTGCTATGAACGTTGGGGTGCACTCTCGATCTCCTCTATTAGTGGACTTAGCTTGATCTTAATATATTTCTTACACCTATGTTATAAATTCGATAATTCCAGTCAGCATAGCGACGCAGCGAGACCGCTTGGGAAAAAGAAATCTTTACTCTCACGGGAGCGGTTTATTGATTGGGTCATTATGTGACACGGTAGGAGACTATCGTTCTTTCATGTCGTCAGCGTGAAATACCTGATTAAATATCACTGATTATGGTCCGTATCTATCTTAATTACGGTCCCTTACGGTCCCTTGGATATAATAACTATTAACTTATTACTATTATATGTATATATACTCACCATAACTATGAAATAACTAACGTATCACTACTCCCTAATATGGTAGTTTCACTTCCGGAGTGGGCGTGGTCTATAGCCGGACAACATACACACACTAGCTCCTATTGGAAGTCACTTTGGCGGGAAAAACTGATGTCCATCAACACCATCAACCACCAACCCCTTCATGCACTATACATATATATCATTGCATCACTCTGGCTTGGCGCAGCTTGCCGCGGCTTGCCGTAGTCTCTATATAACTCCTGTACTCATAGGGTACTGGACTTCGTAGGGTATACCCTACTCTTTGGTCAACTAAAAAACCGAGAGCGTTTCCTTCCTGGTCTACTACTGACGTTGCAGCTCCCACTATTAGAGACGTTGCAGCTCCCACTATTAGAGACGTGACACCTCCCATTATTAGAGACGTGGCAGCTTCCACTATTAGAGACGTGACAGTTCCCACTATTAGAGACGTGACAGCTCCCACTATTAGAAATAGTGCCGTGTACATTTCGTGCTTTCTTTTCAGTAACGCCATTAAAGATATACATGAATAGGGATGCCCCTAGTCCCAGTTTCAGAACGACATTCAGAAACAAAAGAATGCACCCAGCCAGTTATTGGAAGACACGAGACTACAGTTATATTCCCCGATATCTGTCAAGTGTAAATCCCTATCCACTAATAAATAGTGCAATGAGTTGCCAAACCTCTGGAACTGGGGTATGAATATACACTTACAGTGGGGCTTCATGAGTCAAGTTCTTATGGCAATTTTATGACTTGTATGTCTATTTTATACAGCCCGTTAACAAATTGTACAAATATAACACTACCGAATTGCGTTATAAGCATATGCACGGTCTTCGTTAATGTTTCTTCTTATACAGTAGTACAGTATCATTTTTCTATATTACCTCTACGTTGTCAAGTGTAAATCTAAACAAGAATTATTTTCTACTTGGCCCCAGATAAATTTACCCTGGCGGCCCATAGTGTTTTTGTGTGTTTTGCTTTAAGCAGTGCTAAAGTTTCATAGAATAACGCTCTTTATGGTGTGACTTAACAAGAATATTAACATTACTGTATACATGTTGCCATAGTGAGAAGATTAAACGCCAGAGAGATGTGTCATGATATTTTCTATGATATTCATAATTCGTTGTTATGACGTTGAGGGTGTCAGTACTTTCTGCAATCGCCTGTCCTTTGATAGCCTCAGAACGTCATATTAGCTATTGCATTTCGAATTAATTGTGCTTTTTTTTTCTCTAGACATTCATTATCCTCTGCGACCACTCGACGGCAACAACTCTTCACCGCCCGCCCTTAAAGGACGTAACTGGGGGCAGATGCGTTATGCGACACATCGACCTTCCAACAAAGATTTGTGAATACGGGCTTGCCTATCCTCTGGCTTCCAAGGGCACCCATGGAAGGTGGCGTGAGATCTGGATCAACTCTTTGTTCGCCGAATCTAACGCATGTAGTTAAAAAAGTAATGTGCCCCCGTCACGCCAAGTGGCGGATAGGGAATATGGTATTAGTGACCATACATTTTACAGACCGGCATATGATTTTTGGGGTAATGTGGCCGGTATTACGCCCGTGCCGCTTTACTTTCCCAGGAAAAAATCCGGTACTCATTAAAGGCTGGGTGAACCTGGAAGCCGTCGGTTGGGATCGAATCCTACCTCTTTCTGACGCATGTAGTCAGTTATTATCTCTGACTGCTAATGAGCAAGTGAACAACTTGCCGCTCCCGCCCCCTAATTTTTCCAGACTTCATCGGCTTCTTAAGCTTTTTCAGTCTTGGGGAAAAGTATGAGACTTTTGATTGTTCTGTGCATGCTGTCGTCTTGCAGTATTTCGTCATCAAATTTGTTGATTGTGTAGAATACTTCTCAGGATCTTCATCTATTTTGGCGCGATTATTTAAATTGATATATTTATATCCCGATTCTACATGTTATTATTTATGAATATTTATTGACTTATTTTCAAGTTGACGACTGAACAGAGTAGGATCGTCCATTATTTTTCTTCTGGCTCTATCAAGTGTGTATTTTGGGAGACATATGTATCTTCTCTCGACAGCAAATATTCTTCCATGTGTTGTGTCGTGACGTCACTTTACGATTCATCCGCATGTATATTTGATTATCTATCTATCTATCGTCCTTTCGAGCCGAAGACGGCACATAGGGCAGAACCACAATCCCAAAAAACAAAAACCTTGCGTGCCAAAATGGCACATATTGCATAGATCACTGCTTCTAAAATCTATGGTCTGTTTCCATAACAATGCTTTTTACAATGACAGATTGTCAAGCCATCGATCAACCTCCTTAGTCGCCTTTTACGACATGCCTTGAAGGTCACAGTGTCACTATTGTTTACTTCACACATAATGAGGCCCCGGTAACACACGGTTTGTATTTGATAATACAAACATTATTGCATAAAAGAAGCTGTTAAAGGAGTCCTAGAAGATCTGATTGAATTCATTGGGAACTACAGAATCATGTACTTCCGTGCAGAAGATTGGCTATCTGTGTAACATACTAAATTTTAATGATTATTGGAGCAATAATTTGAAATATACAGGCCTGGGTGGGGTAAGCCTGGGAGGGTGAGAATCTACAGGCCCAGGAAAGATAGAATTTAGATAGCCCGTGAGTTGAAAGTAATCATCGACTCGTAGCTGACCGATTGTCAGGATCAGTGGCAATAACTGATGAAGACCATATTCCACCTTCCCGAACTGCCCCTGGTAACATGTTAACCAGCTTAGGTAAACAAGTAAGGAATACAACGAAAGACAAGCTTAGTTTCTGAAAATAGGACGAATGTTTTGGACGAAGGGTTAGATAAAACAGCTGACCACGATGAAAGACATCTCCTCTCTCTTGAGTGCGGGTGTTGTAAAGAAATAGTTGTCGGATGAACGAAAAGAGTACATTTTGAAAATAAGAAAGCTTCATTGTTATATTATTTCAAACTTGGTGTTTTTTTTTTTTACCATAAAACTTTCTGTGTTTATGTATCCACCCCTTCCCCACATTTTTTCCCATGTAAGGCATAATTTTTATTTGTATAATGAATTTATTGTTTGTCGCTCACTTATTTCATATAACCACATAGATATCTGTCAGGAAGTTGGCACTCTGTTTAACAGATTTATCTGCTGCGTGTTTCACTTATGAGTACACAGCCACTCTGACGCCCGCGCCGTGTTGAGTGTTACGTGCAGCATGTTCTGTTGTGTTCATGGGTTGATAACAAATATAAACAGTTATATATTAAAAAGAAAAAAAAAACAGAAAATGGAGTCTCATGCTGTTTCGCAGTAGATTCATCAGGATAAAATGCCAGATGTACAGTCCTCATTAAAGTCCAATTTCAGGCATTTACATACGGCTACAAAAGGCCCTTGTGAAACGAGCCGGATAAGTTGCGGGTATTTTTAATGCAGCATCTCGAAACAACATATGTTCGGCAATTGGTAGATGTACAAAAGGGGCGAGATGCAGAATAGCTCAGACATAGACCGCTTTCCAAAGAATAAAAAAAGGCGTTAAACAAACCATTCTTGACAAGTTTAAAAAAATCGTGTTGATAACTGTTAAGTGCAGCAGTCTTGAGTTATAGAAATGAGTCTGGGACAGTCTGACAACACATAACATTGTAGGAGGCTACAGAAATGTGGTTATACATAAACAATTTGAGAGTACTTTGCTTGCTAAAAAGAAGACGTTTTGGGAGACAAAGCAAGCAGAATGAATGTTGCTAATATCGCGGGAAACAATCCTGCTCTTTTTCTTTTGTCATGTAATGAGCTTCAGCTCAATATAGTATGACATTGAGGAACGAAGAGCTAAAGGGAAACAAAAAGTAAATGTATCAGATTGTTTAATAGTTTAGTTTAGTCGACGGTTTAGTTTATCCTCATTGCACATCGAACATGTCAATAAGTGCTTGCTCACATCTCCTCCCCAATATGTCCCTCAGTGTGTAGAGACTGGAGACTCAATCGATGTGTTTATTTGTTATTCGTATGTGTTTCCCCCTCGTAGCGCTTCTTTCTGACATCCCCAAGTAGACCTCATGTTCTTGCAGCCTGAACATAGCTAAATATTCATGATCATTGATTGAGTCATCAGCGCGCCCTACCTTCTTGAGGGCACTCAGAATGTCAGCCCTGTCCATTGTTTATCTGCCATCCGCGGTGACAACTGTTCCAGCCAAGCTGCTAGCTCGTTAGTTCCTGTCACGTCAGAGTGTCTAGGAACGAAGATAAAACAGATTCCAATCAGTTCCCAGTCCAGTCATTGCCATCGTGCCCAGCCTCCTTCGATTTTTCAGAGCACCTCGCAATCGAGTCACCCAGAAACCACATTTCAGTAAAAGGTTGTGTGTCTAGCCAGGCCATTGCTATAGTTTCTGCCATAATCTCCATGGTCAAACTACTGGTTGTTACCCCGAAAATACCGCTGTCCTTCTTTACTGTTTTTAAGATGACCTGAACTGTGACAGCCCGCGAATTCCGACTGTGTTGAACAATGAATCCACCAGTGTAACTAACTCTTGCATCTTCAGGTAAATTTGTATAGCATGCACCTCTACCTCCACGACTACAGGGTTTTGATGTCTGCATTCTCTGTTCAAAGAGATGCAAACTGAAAAGGATGTACATCACTCTTTTGGCACGGTATCCACACTTTTCCCGGTTCAGTGTCCCCAAGTGGACATATATGTTTAACAATGTCCTCATCCCGCGCCAGCAATGATCTTCTTCTTGAGTCTTATGCCCTTACTCCTGTCAGTCTAATTGTATAGTGGATGTTGTACATCAACACTGATGTTTAAGAGAATGCTTTGCAGGAAATCAACAAATTAAAGAACTATAAAGCTATGTAATAGAGCACGATTATGCATGCACTTGATGGTGATGATTCTGTGTAGCTCTGAATCGAGTTACAGAGAAAACGCATGAACAGAAATTATGAGGAGGGAAGATATATAGGGAAGTACGTGTTTGTTGGACTAATTAAACGTAACTCACACCTGCGGCAGGAGATTAACTGCGTCAGGCGGGCTTTGCAGCCATCTTTGTTGATACAAGAGCCAAACCAACGCGCCTGACACCGTTGTTATCATAGTTTACAATCAATGACTGTTAGAGCTTATGTTGATAACATTGACGCTCTTGATAAGCTAGAATTATTTTCTTTCCGGTCGCCATTATTTTGGAGCCATGAAAGTGGGCCTTGAAAATCTGTTTGGAATTACATTTTAATTGGTCAGGTTTGGGGCAGTGTGGGAGGGTCAGGGCGGTAACTGATGGTGCATAATTGAATCTAGGGAGATGTATAAAGATTAATGGTGGAATTTTATGTACAAGGCGCCCAGCAGCACCTGGCTGAAAGTGGTCAGCAACTCACAGCTTCGATTCATGATCAGCGACTAAAGGCGATCAATGACTCACAGCTTTGAGTCACAGCCAGTGACTGAAGGTGGTCAGCGATTGAAAGATTCGAGTCATGATTGGCGACTGAAAGATTCAAGTCAGGATCAGCGACTGAAAGATTCGTGTCATGATTGGCGACTGAAAGATTCGTGTCCTGAACAGTCCTTCAACAACTTAAAAGTCCATCAACAATTTAAACGAGCTCCGCCCGCAACAAATTAAACCCACAAAGCAACACATTAAACAGGTCCCGCAACAAATTAAACCCACAAAGCAACACATTAAACAGGTCCCGCAACAAATTAAACCCACAAAGCAACACATTAAACAAGCCCCGCAACAAATTAAACCCACAAAGCAACACATTAAACAGGTCCCGCAACAAATTAAACCCACAAAGCAACACATTAATCAATCCCCGCAACAAATTAAACCCACAAAGCAACACATTAAACAAGCCCCGCAACAAATTAAACCCACAAAGCAACACATTAAACAAGCCCCGCAACAAATTAAACCCACAAAGCAACACATTAAACAAGCCCCGCAACAAATTAAACCCACAAAGCAACACATTAAACAAGTCCCGCAACAAGCGTTAGCAACCAGATGTAGCTATAAAGAGAGCAGCGAAAAGTATCAAAACAAAAACAATAAAATGAGTTCGTGAAATATGAAACATATACAAGCTGCCGTGTGTAAAAATACTAAACTCAAAGCTTTGCTCAAAATACTTGCCTAGACGCTGCACGGGGTAAATTATCACGACAAAGGAACACGTGGCAACCGAATTTACTGCAATCATTTCATATTCAGTGTATGTTTTATACGAATGGACCAATTTCGCTTGCCCTATTGTCTCTTTAGTTAGTAATTTATGTTTCTGTGGGTAGTAATACATATGTTTAATGCATTAGCTCATCGATACATTATTATATTTCTTTCCTTCATTATTTCTCTCACCCTCTCTCTCTCTCTCTCTCTGCGATCAAGACTTAATCAGAGTAGGATTCCAGATTCTCTCATGAAGTCAGCTGTCTGCCCAAGCGACTCGATTGCACCACACAGTTTCTCCTCCAGGCAGATGGGTGTGGACCACACCGCTCCTCCTATTTCATTATTTAATAACGTTGCACTATGTTTTTCACCTTGTGGCCCACTTGTTAGAGACTGCTCTTTATACAAGGCAACAGTTATTTGAAGTCAAGAGTGTCTCTGTCCTAAGTAAACGGTCCAACCAGACTAACGATCCAGGTTGTGTAAAGTCTTCTTCTGGCACCTTTTGTGATTATCAAGCCGTAAATGTGTTCCAGATTTTTCTGGGAGAGTAAAGCGATACTGACCTGATATTCACCGTATCATTAAAACATACTGACCATATTGTTTGAGCAGCGTGTAGATATTCGGTAGTTGACTCGCACAGGCCTACCGAATATCTACACGCTGCTCAAACAACGTAGGTTACGCTGGCTTGGCCATGTACACCGTATGAAAGATGGCCGCGTACCAAAAGATATACTCTACGGGCAACTGGCATATGGTAAAAGAACTAGGAGGCGCCCAAAACTCCGATTTGTAGATGTGTGTAAACGTGACATGAAGAATCTGAACATAAACCCTGCAGCATGGGAAGACATAGCTGCAGACCGAAATCTCTGGAAACACACTCTAAAGGTTCACCTCAAAGAAGAAGCAGAGAGATTCATAGAGAAAGAGAATACGCGGCGAAAGAAAAGAAAGGAAAAAAATAACATTTCTAGGGGCGCTGAAAAATCCATAGTCAACTATGACTGACGGAGGCTACTACTACTATATTACTATAACAAAAAATGGACCGATTGTTATTATTTTTTTTTATGTGGACACTATGATGAAAATCGGTACGAAGTAGATTGATTTAACCTTGAGGTAAGTATCTATCATGATTACAGTATCATCTGTAAATATATTAATAGCAAAATAGATAACACCAGGGCTAAAACTAAGAATAGCAAAATGTTATATTTTCTCAACATTCCGATATGGTGCAGAAACATTGACATTATGCAAGAAAACAGAACAGAAAATTGAACTCATTGAAATGTATATGTATTGAAGAATAGGTAGAATTGGATGGAAAGAAAGGGAAACAAACGATGAAGTCTTAAAACAACTAAAAATGAAAAGAGAACTACTAAAAAAATTCAATAAAAGTATCCTTGGAGGGGAAAATACAATGTAAAAGAGGCATGAAGGATTGGAGAGTTCTTGTTTAGCACAGGGTATAAAGGGTTAGATATCTCTTGTTTAGCACAGGGTATAAAGGGTTAGAGATCTCTTGTTTAGCACAGGGTATAAAGGGTTAGAGATCTCTTGTTTAGCACCGGGTATAAAGGGTTAGAGATCTCTTGTTTAGCACCGGGTATAAAGGGTTAGAGATCTCTTGTTTAGCACAGGGTATAAAGGGTTAGAGATCTCTTGTTTAGCACAGGGTATAAAGGGTTAGAGATATCTTGTTTAGCACAGGGTATAAAGGGTTAGAGATCTCTTGTTTAGCACAGGACAAAGGGTTAGAGATCTCTTGTTTAGCACCGGGTATAAAGGGTTAGAGATCTCTTGTTTAGCACAGGGCATAACGGGTTAGAGATCTCATGTTTAGCACAGGGCATCAAGAATCATATATATGTATGGAAAGGAAAGAGGCAAAAATAGATATAGTGTATGTGACCCTATTGCAATGGAAAACAGGCAACAAAATTGCAGTGCTGCGATCAACATCTTTTGACATTTTTCTGCAGTGAGGGGCGGTACTGTGTATCTTAAGAGGAGATGTGTTGCAAGGCCGTGCCGTCCAGACGGTTTAGTATCTTACGCAAGAGTTCGTGAAAGAATCTGAGCTTTACAGTTTCTCAAATCTGATATTGAGAATAACAAATGAGTGTTCAGCTGTGATTATAGTTATTGAGTCGGTTAAAGCTAAGTTTGCATTAACAATGGCCTGAGGCTATATATTAGAA
This sequence comes from Megaustenia siamemsis, assembly GCA_032433765.1. Taxonomy (NCBI): domain Eukaryota; kingdom Metazoa; phylum Mollusca; class Gastropoda; order Stylommatophora; family Ariophantidae; genus Megaustenia; species Megaustenia siamemsis. Next base: position 96,391,410 of record JAVIAB010000051.1, read on the forward strand.
ATCCCAGTCTTTTATTAATTCAGTCATTGGATGTTTAGGGGGTGGTGGTTATTACTGCGAGTAGTTTCGCTATATTCAGTGTACTTAAACGTTCCTGAGTTGTTTTCTCCCATTGATATAATTTGTTGTATTGATTCAGCCGTCTATTTGTTTTTGGTCACACACAACGTATTGAATTGCTCGCAAGTCTGTGATTTCTTTATTTTATATTCTATCAGGTCTTGGGTTACCAGGTGAAGCAAGACACATAGAGAAAGAAGGCAGGGTAGTTTCATCTGTAGAAGAAAACATAAAAAAGCAGGAAATAATAATGCTAATGTTATTTTCAAGACTTTATATAATAGTATATAATCTTGGTCGGAAGCAAAACGCACAATTTGAAAGCAGACATGTCTTGCGAAATCTTGACGTCTATTAATCCTACTCACAGCTCCCATGAAATAAACAAATGTATAAGGAATCCGTTATGCCTTTTTTTCGCACGATGAATGTAACTCAATATTTCTCTTAGTAAATTGGTAAATCTGTGGGTTTGTGGTCAAGATCACGCCAGGCCGACCTGCTTTTCCGGAGAGAATCTCTGGCACCGAATTTCAGAGGCATGGTCAACTCCGAGACCGTGTCGGGTATTGAAAAAAGGGGTGTGGTGGGGGAGCGAAAAGAATCACAAAATGAGTTTGGAAGTAGGTAAGCTGGACAGCCTGCTCAGTAGGTGAGTGCACTAACCATTTAATCAGTGTTGGTCACTGCATGAAACGAGCGTCCTGGCGAAAACAAACGAAACTGTTGTAAATAGATAACAGAAAAAAAGTATGTTGTTAACTGCGCAACAGTAACTGCGCAAATAGCGTTGTTAGACTCTCACTGCCTGTTTTGTTGTTTTAATCCACTAAATTTAATCAGATACTGGAAGATGTGGCTCAGGCGTATGGAGGGGAGACTAGCAATGGCTTCACGTACTTTCACACAGAAATTACAGATTGCGATAATATTTGTATTATAAGAAATAAGCGAATCGAGTTGAAACTGAGAGTTTCCAAGTGTGTATTTACTGTATGGGTAAGGTTTGTGTTCGCTGCCGAGATGTCACCAATTATAAATGACAACTAAAGATTGTTGTAAAGAATGGAGATTGTCTTCATGTCCAGATACATATTCATTGAACTGATATGTCGGTAGTTGCTTTTTATGTAGGGAAGGAGAGAGAGAAACTCTGACTCGAATATCTCGTAGGGACTACACTGGATAAGCCTTTATTCTTTAGTCTTATGTGCGTCCGTCCTCTCCCCATCCCAGATTTGGGCTAAAACGATAATGGTAAATATTATATATTAAAAAATAGTATATGCCAATGGTGCTTCACATCTGTGCTAAAATGTGCTGCTTTAGGGGCACAAAGTTCAGGTGCACTGTTGTCATTTAACAACCAGTGGCGAAAAAAAGTGATTATTATAATGACTTGAAACCACCTTCTTTTTGTTCTGTCCCTGATGCGTCGTCCAGGCACCATGCTTTCAATTATTGTTCTTTCCAGCACGCTGTGTTTTTTGACGTGGCTATAGTGTTTTAGTTTCCTCTGTAGAATGATGTTTATAAGCCAGTTCTTTTAAATGTGTTAGACTTCCAATACGTCCTCATTGAATTTTTGTCATCATTCAAGGTAACTTACGGATTTTTCTGTAACATTTTTTTAATGAATGAATCGAGCTTTTGTCCTTGCTGCTGATTGTCATTATTCAGAACCATATGTTGCCATCGAGAAGATACATGTCTTCAGTAATTTTAATGTGACTGCCATGCTGGTTTTGTGTAGTAAAAAAAACAGTTTAGTTTACTGAAATAAATTTGTATGAAATCTGAAGTGAGCTGAAGTAGATATGCATAACGTCTTTGATGTTTAGTGGCAAAAATCTTCGTTTGAATTGATTAATCACTGGCCTGCGTGATACGAAAGCTGCATGACTTGATAACTTTTCTTGTTTATCTTCTCCCAATGACCTCTCTTCTATATCATCCGCACATAAAAGGGTGCTAAGTGAGCGTTGATGCGCCGTCGTTGTGTACAGCGATATCAATGCTGTTAGACACAACACTTACCACTTAGCAGTTTTTCGGACATGTTTGCCTTCCAACGCATGGTCAGAATCGTTACTTTCCATGCCCACCACGAATCGAAGTCAGATCTTGGTTAGTTCTGGTTCACTGATCCTGACTCAAGAGGTGAGATATGCGTCATTAACCACTTTCAGCCCTAGCATTGCTTGGCGTCTTAGGTCTACTTACTAATCTACCTTATGTATTTGCTAACTATAACTTAATTTCATGTTGGCAGACTAGTCGAGTAAGCTTCTACTTATGTTTCTTAGCCACTTATCTTGTTACAAGCTAGACTCACTTTATAAATGGACTGAAAATAATTTAATTATCGTTCCCTTTAGATCGTGGCTGTGTCTGGCTTCTTCATCGATTTTGCTACGTTTATCTCCCCAGGAGTTGCTCGCAAGACTTGTCTTGTACTTTGGCCCTCCTGATTTGCTCTGTCATTTTGTTGTTGTTCCAGTTAGGTCCGTATAATTGTATTATTAATTTTAAACTGTGGCCTGTCTTTCACTGTCTATTATTTATTATTCATTATTTATTCTTTTTTAATTGTATACTCTCTTTGATTAATTTTACTTCTAGCCATCTAAAGTCTGTTAATGACGGGCTTTCAACAGTTTCTTTGTTCTCTGTTTTTTTTCTTTCTTCCTGCTCTCTTAGAGCATGTTTATAGTTGATTAGTGGAATGAATTCTTGTCTAGTAATCTGGCAGCGGTCTGTCCCGTTTACTTTTTTTTTAAATTAGTCTTACAATTGTTCGCCATTTTTGTTGTGTTTTCTGTACCTAACAATGCTGTCATTGTATGAAGTGTTTGACATTGTTAGCGGACAATTATGGATGACACGACCGCTAATTAGGAACCCACGGAGAGACAACACTGGCAGTGAAAGGATTGATGAGATGACAGCTGGTCTCTCAAGGATACACTCTTTATTGAAAAGGAAGAAATGAAGCAATGAAAGATGGGACTTTGTTCTGAAGTCCACAAACTGGGGGAGGGAGGGGGTGTGGATGAAAGCAAACACAAGCAAGGAGAGGAAAGTTACAAACTCATATCAGAGCAGTAGAAATGGCGATATTATAATTGGAAATGTTAATCTATGTCAGAGTAAAATGTTTGTTGAAAACTTGAATTATGGCGGCCTTTTCAAGGGTAGGCGAAGAAATAATGTTTATATTACCATCCAGATAACAACACACATATAGCCATAATCATCACCATCATCATGTGCTATAAAGTTTGGCGTAGGCGATCATTTCCTTTCACAATTCTCTATCAACGGTAAAAAAAAAAAAAAAAAAAAAAAAAGTAAAGTACCCCCGTCACGCCAAGTGGCGTATAGGGAAATATGGTGTTAGTGGCCCTATATTTTACAGACCTTCAGCACATGATTTTTGCGGTAATGTGGTCGGTATTACGCCCGTGCTGCTTTACTTTCCCAGAAAAAAAATCCGGTACCCATTTAAGGCTGGGTGAATCCGGAAGTCGTCGGTTGGGATCGAACCCTACCCCTTGTCCTTTGTAGTCCAGTTCACTAACCACTGAGCGATCGCGGCTCCTTCTATCCACAGTACATCGTATAAATCCCGCTGCTGACTGTTTTCCGTGCCATGACTCCAAGCTATCCAGTATCTTCTCTCCTTGTCGCCCGCGATATCTTTTTCCCTGTATTTTGTCACTTGTAGCTAAATATTACAACTTTCCTCTTCTCATGATGTGTCCGAGAAATGCCCATTGTTTCTTTTTGATGTTTTTAGGAGGAGCTCTCTTTTTGTGTTGGCATCTTTGAGAATGTCCTGTTTGGTCTTTTTAACTGTCCTGGAAACTTTCAACATTCTTCTGAGAAATCACAATGCCATAATAATGAAAATAAAACAACAAACTAGGGGAAAAAATGTAAATTCATTTAAATGTATATTTAGTGAAATTATTCTTCGTTTCATTTGGACACTTTCATTAATAAGAATAACGAAATTGTATGGATGTAATTTGACGCACTGTTCTCTCTGAGCTTTACCTTTCTGGCAGCATCAATCTTGATTGTGTGTAAATTATACGGACCCCACTGGCATTGATTCGTGCCAAATGATGTTGTGACGTGGACAGAACCAACCTCTTGATAGTGTCCTGTAAGAGAAAGCATGCCATTGGGACTGCAGTTTGTGAATCACTTTACGCTACCTATCGCGGGGCCGGTTTAGACCACCAATTGATGCATTGATTTAGACCACCAATTGATGCATCGGTTTAGACTACCAATTGATGCATCGGTTTAAACTACCAATTGATACATCGGTTTAGACTACCAATTGATACATCGGTTTAGACCTCCAATTGATACATCGGTTTAGACTACCAATTGATACATCGGTTTAGACTACCAATTGATACATCGGTTTAGACTACCAATTGATACATCGGTTTAGACCTCCAATTGATACATCGGTTTAGACCTCCAATTGATACATCGGTTTAGACTACCAATTGATACATCGGTTTAGACTACCAATTGATACATCGGTTTAGACTACCAATTGATACATCGGTTTAGACTACCAATTGATACATCGGTTGAGACCACCAATTGATACATCGGTTTAGACCACCAATTGATAATCGGTTTAGACCACAATTGATGCATCGGTTTAGACCACCAATTGTGGCACCGGTTTAAACTACCAATTGCTACATCGGTTTAGACCTCCAATTGATACATCGGTTTAGACTACCAATTGATACATCGGTTTAGACCACCAATTGATACATCGGTTTAGACTACCAATTGATACATCGGTTTAGACCACCAATTGATACATCGGTTTAGACCACCAATTGATACATCGGTTGAGACCACCAATTGATACATCGGTTGAGACCACCAATTGATACATCGGTTGAGACCACCAATTGATACATCGGTTGAGACCACCAATTGATACATCGGTTGAGACCACCAATTGATACATCGGTTTAGACTACCAATTGATACATCGGTTTAGACTACCAATTGATACATCGGTTGAGACCACCAATTGATACATCGGTTTAGACTACCAATTGATACATCGGTTGAGACCACCAATTGATACATCGGTTGAGACCACCAATTGATACATCGGTTGAGACCACCAATTGATACATCGGTTGAGACCACCAATTGATACATCGGTTGAGACCACCAATTGATACATCGGTTGAGACCACCAATTGATACATCGGTTGAGACCACCAATTGATACATCGGTTGAGACCACCAATTGATACACCGGTTGAGACCACCAATTGATACATCGGTTGAGACCACCAATTGATACATCGGTTGAGACCACCAATTGATACACCGGTTGAGACCACCAATATGTGCATGGGCTATCTATTTCTGATCATCACTCAACGTATCAGGCTTCAGATGAAATGATCGTGTTGTCCAGTCAAGAGTGACATGTAACCTTTCTGTTGGAAGAGGCATTGAAAGCTCTGCGAAGACTGACGTCATCTGGAAGCAGATAACTTCTCTCATCTCATGAAGTGCTGTAACCCCAATATATAAGTTCTGTCATGTTAGACATTATCCTAGAATGTTTTGTAGAATATCCTAATCATTTCATACCACAATTAAACGATCTTAATGATCATAGTGATTAAATATTAGCCACCAGAAAACAAATCAAACAGACGCGGTGACAAACTTACGTAAAGGTGAGGTGTACTACAATACGCTTTGAGTGAAATGTTTGCGCACAATTTTCATCGTCCTCGGTGGTGTTGTTGCTCTCAGATTTTATTTGAGGTGGCTTGTTTTATTTATCTTCACCATTATAGCGCTATGAGCCGCGATAGCTCAGTGGTTAGTGAACTGGACTACCACGGACAAGGGGTAGGGTTCGATCCCAACCGACGGCTTCCGGGTTCATCCAGCCTTAAATGGGTACCGGATTTTTTTCTGGGAAAGTAAAGCAGCACGGGCGTAATACTGACCACATTACCCCAAAAATCATGTGCTGAAGGTCTGTAAAATATAGGGTCACTAACACATTTCCCTATACGCCACTTGGCGTGACGGGGGTACTTTACTTTTTATTCTAGCGCTATATTGATTTTTTTTTTAAAGTCAATGTTTGTAGCATCTTTTAACGTGTCAGCGTTGTTGAGACAATCTAACGATATCTGCTGAGTGATCCATCATCTTGTGCCATGTGCTCACTCCTGTATCTCGTACTCACTTCAATAATAAAACTCATGCTTGTTTCTCAAAATGTTATACATGCGAATGCCTTCTCAAATCTTGTACAATAGTACATTTTCGTCACACTGTCGCTGATACAACCATGATCGAGCAGCATGGGAAATTCCCAGATTTAAAGTGCGAAAAGGCACCCCCCACCCCCCCCCCCCCAAAAAAAAATAAATATGATAAAATAAATATTAATAATGATAATAAATAAGTAAAAATCACTAACTAAGCATAATAGACAGGTCAAGGTGTACACATTACGTTATGGGAAAATTAGAAAGCCATAATTGACAACATGCCAATAGCGCCACACTTCACAGATAGAAAAGGGGGTAGACAACATAGTGAACGCCGAGGTTCTCCAACGTTTTGATGTGAGCGCTGAGAGAACAGTCATTGTAATACTCGGACCAGTCTCTCTTTCTCCTGATAGCATTTTCACCATGGAACGGAGAAAATATAAAGTTGCTTGGAAGTACGGAATCTTTAAATTTCAGAGTCATCTAAAAATCAAAATGTATATGGGAATGCGTGTCAATAGTTCTTGCATCTTGATGTCGCGTATCCACTAGTCACTGTAATTCGCAAATTAGCATGGGAAATATTACCAAGAAATATTGTTACCAGTCATTGAAATTAAGTTAGCAAATGGGGGCCATGAAGCCTAAACAGCATTTGGGCTGAAAGTGGTCAGTGACTCATAACTGACTGCTTGAACCGGGATCAGTGAATCGTAGCTGACTACTTGCATCAGGATCAGTGACTCATAGCTGACTACTTGCATCAGGATCAGTGAATCGTAGCTGACTACTTGCATCAGGATCAGTGACTCATAGCTGACTACTTGCATCAGGGTCAGTGACTCATAGCTGACTACTTGCATCAGGGTCAGTGAATCATAGCTGACTACTTGTGTGAGGATCAGTGACTCATAGCTGACTACTTGTGTGAGGATCAGTGACTCATAGCTGACTACTTGTGTGAGGATCAGTGACTCATAGCTGACTACTTGTGTGAGGATCAGTGACTCATAGCTGACTACTTGTGTGAGGATCAGTGACTCATAGCTGACTACTTGCGTCAGGATCAGTAAATCATTGCTGATAACTTGCGTCAGGATCAGTAAATCATAGCTGATAACTTGCGTCATGATCAGTAAATCATTACTGATAACTTGTGTCTGGATCAGTAAATCATAGCTGACTATTTTTCGTCAGGATCAGTTACTCATAGGTGACTACTTGCGTCAGGATCAGTGGTGACATATGATCAGAAACCTACTTCACTTCCCCTCGGTGACTAAGGAAACAGACATATCAGTGTGGCCATGAGAATAGAGCTCTAAGAGGGAAGACGCAGCCTGGCACTCACAAATGAGTGTCAAACATAACACAGACCGCAGAGACTCCAGCTCGCTGTAACATCTGTCCACATTGACCTCATTTTAAAGGGAGACGATGGGGAGGATTCGTCGAAAGCAGTAGAAGAAATTTTTTAAATATAAAAATTACTCATGGCATGTATCTTTCATATAACGACGTATGGTTGCGAATCACAGACAATCTCGTAAACAGCAAGGAAGAAAATAGATTTCTTTCGAAACAAAATGCCACAGAAAAATCCTTACTGGATAGAGAAAAAGAGCAATGAAGACATTTAAAAAGACATAAACATTAAAAAGAACTGGCTTATAAACTCCATTCTACGGAGGAAATTAAAACACTATGGCACCGTCAAAAGTAACAGCGGACTGGAAAGAAAAATAATGGAAAGCATGGTTTCTGGACAATAGAAGCAAGAGAAATGTGTTTTAAAGACATCAATGAAACCTTGAACATGACAACAGAGGTGGGAGATATGGCTAGAGAGATTCTTCATACGGGCTGTGACGCTCTGCAAAGGACATGCGACCTGATGATTAGAGGAGGAATGATTATTACCGAACTATCTTTCTTAAACATATCGCTTTGGAAACATTGTTGATGCTACACAATTCGTGCTTGGTAAAAAAAAAAAAGTGAAGTGCCCATCACGCCAAGTGGCGTATAGAGAATATGGTGTTAGTGACCATCATTTTTATAAACCTTCGACACATGATTTTTGGGGTAATGTGGTCGGTACTACGCCCGTGCCGCTTTACTTTCCCAGAAAAAATCCGGTACCCATTTAAGGCTGGGTGAACCCGGAAGCTGTCTGTTGGATTCGAACCCTACTTCTTGTCCTTTGTTGTCCAGTTCACTAACCACTGAGCTATCGGGGCTCCCTAATTCGTGCTTGGTGCTCTCACATAATCCTGAGTGTATTCTCAGATATTCCTGTGTGTGCTCTCATACATTTCTCTGTGTATTCTCAGATAGTCATGTGTGTGCTCTCAGATATTGTATTAGATATTTATGTGTGTGCTCTCATGTATTCTTTGAGTGTTTTTTCAGATATTCATGTATGTGCTCTCAGATATTCCGGTGTTTGTTCTTAGATATTTATGTGTGTGTTCAGGAACAGGTCTATTACTAGTGGACCAGTTAAAGTACTTTGCAGGTGGCCCCATGAACAAGAGCCTACTGCATCCTGTTTCCAACATTTAAGAAATGTTGCTGACTTAACATTCGGCCTCTTCTATTTATTTATTTTAAAATTGGGGCGCCATGGCTTTAAGGTTAATATGTTCTCCTCAAGTTCGGGTGTTCTCCCCGTCAGTGATCCCTAAAATCACGAGATTGTTAGTGATGGACATAAGCGTATGCATTTTGTATTCATCAAACGGCTCGCAAGGGTGTCATTTGCAGTTAAAACGTGAAAGGAACTGGTTGTATGCCGTTGTATGGAAAAACAAAATAAAATAAAAAGAGTAACTTTCATACCACTGTATTCATTATCATCAAGTGCCGGGCCTGCTGGCGTAGGTGATCATGTCTCTCCACAACTTTCGATCTCGGCAGCTATTTATCATTTCTGTTGTTGACCTTCTGCCAAGCCATTCTCTTAAGCTGTCTGTTATTTTTTTCTTTGCTTCTCTCTATCTCTTCGTCCCTCAATTTTCCCAGTTGTTACAATATATTCCAGTTGTTCTCTTCTCATTACATAGCCAAAAAAATGATGATTGTTTCTTCCTAATATTGGAAATTAACTCTCTTTTTGCTTTGACCTCTTTCAGAACATCGTCATTGCTTTTCTTAGCTGTCCATGGTACTCTCAACATTCTTCTGTAAAATCAAATTCTACAGACTCCAGTGATTTTCTTGTCTGTTGTTCTATTGTCCATAATTCGCATCCATATGTTAAGACTGGCTCTACGTAACATTTAAGAACTCATTTTCTTGTTTCTATTGTCAGAAATGGATTGCATAGTATCTTCCTCATTTTTTTGGGGTCAGGTTGGTCAGTTCAGGTAATTTGACCTGCTACTGTATGCAGTAAACAGTACGACCTGTGGCTGCCCTGCTGCCTTGCAGGTAAGCTCGGGAGAGTAAAAGGCTAAAGGAGGGTACCCCGAAGTAAAACAACCGCACTGCCTTGTGGGTGAGACTTTTTAGTCAAAGACTAGTGGAGCCGACCGTAAACAAACCGACGGAAGGCAACAGAAAACCACCGTCGTAACTTCTTTGTGCCACTGTATTACAGCGATATTAATCAACCAACTTTGTATTAGGAAATGGAAGTTTTAATGCTTTTTTGTGTGTTCGTTGCCGTTACTTCTACATGACCAGAACCATTTAAATACAAACCGGGACACACCTGGATAATACCCTTGACTATAGACAGTTGTATACGTGGTGATGTCCTTTCGTGAGTGGATCTATGATGTACAGACTGTTTTTATATATATATATACACAAATATTGTCGAGCCAGCGTGATGTAAGTAAAGTTCTTGACAGTTTTACGACAGTTCACTCCGCTTATTTAAGAAAGACCATTTTGGCGTTTTGCCTACCACAATATAATTGCTAGTTGCCAACCCCTGATGGCGTAGATAAGGTTGCCCACCCCTGATAAAAAAAAAAAAAAGTAAAGTGCCCCCGTCACGCCAAGTGTCGTATAGGGAATATGGTGTTAGTGACCTTAACATTACAAACCTTCAGCACATGATTTTTGGGGTAATGTGGTCGGTATTACGGTTGCCCTGGTAGTATATGTAAGGCAGCCCACCCCTGGTAGTATATGTAAGGTTGCCCAGCTCTGATAGCATATGTATTGTTTTCCAGCCTTTCTTTTAGTTGTGCCTATGGTAGTCATGTAGCTTGTTCTACTAATTCTTGAATGTTCTTAGACTCACACTCACTATCTTCTTTCCTATAGTTAATTCAAATGATTTTATTGTATACATTGTTTTATAGTTCTCGCAAATTGTACCACGATGATAATATCCACGTTTTGTTTGTCTGCCTCTCTACTTATCTTTGGCACCAGAGAGATAGTTTTTCTAATTTTGTGTAGCACTTCACAGATCAAGTTCCAATATTTTATGCAGTTCGACACACTCGACTTCATCATGGCATGTTGTTCACACAGGTTTGTCTTCTCTCACTAACTTGGCTCGACTGAGTAGCCTGTTTACCGGGAGAAAGATCTTAGTCAGTTCTGGCTTGCAGACAATGAGGTCAACTGACGTAATCAATGAGTCGCTGACTTCGGTCGGGTCATTTTCCTTTCCTGCACTCAATGTTTGGCTTTATTGATGTTTAAAATTAAAAAAAAACAATTGTTTACTAAATTATTTGCCTTATAGTCATAGACTGTCTACCACTTTTTACCTCTTTCCTGTCGTTCTGTTTCTGGCAGTCGTAAATACTGACCACTATGATGATAAGTGAAATTTTGCGTCAATTTTCTATATTTTACTTAACATGTTGTATCTAAACCAGGTTCTTGCAGCACTCATGAAGAATGCAAAATTGAGTCCGCAACATGATAAACATGTTTGTATTATCTTTATTGCCGTAAAGCTGTAGTTATTACATTTATTTATTCGTGTTTTTTCCTTCTGCATGATTCTCAGCATTGCCTAAGTCGAATGATGGCTCCTTATTGTCTCAAATGTTGATTTGTGTTTTGTTAGCACTTCTCTACTGTAAATGGTGGAAAGCGTTAGGTCAAAAATAAATATATTATGACCATCCCTCCCCCTCCCCCTGCATCCGCTGATTCGACCTCCTGCACTTGGCTCTTGCTGCATTTGCATGGAGAGGAAAGAACCAGGTCTGAGTACGCTTGCCGTTTTGTTTGGTCAGCAAATCTAGGTCTACAGTATTTATTTTAGTTTAAGTGTGTCACTTACGTCAGAAAATACCTGCTCGTAACAAATTTATTGCACAGCTGTTTGACACTGATGTTTTAATTTCCTTACCTTGTTCGTTTGTTCAATTTCATAAATGCGACCAGTAAGGAATATCTTCTATAATATAGTCACGCCAGTTAGAAGAATTTGAATAACGTTTGTGGTAACAACAGAGAGGGCCACATTAGCCAATCGTTAAAATGATTATAATTGTATGCTTTTTTTTTTCTTATCTTCTCTCCTTCCTCATTTGCCTTTGATTATAATTTTATGCATTATTTTTTCTCGTTCCTCATTTGCTTGTCAGTTTCTTGGATATTTATAGTTTGCAGTCTTTTGCTCTTCTGTTGGTCTCTCCTGCTGTTATGTTCCATAGAGTTTCTAATATTCTGGGAATTTATATTTGTTTCCTGGTCGGCCTTTGGGTCTGGTGTACTTGTAGCGTTTGTTCACGGCAGGTGTAATTTTTTGTGTATCTTATCACGTGACCAAACCATTTTTATCTGTTTCAATTATTTGCGAGATTGTTCCTATTATTATTATTATTAACCATTAGTTCACTAAAACACAATTAACACACATTAATGAAGCTGAAGAGCAGACATCACGGTGAGCACGAGACACGTTGACGAGCAGACATCACGATGAGCACGAGACACGTTGACGAGCAGACATCACGGTGAGCATGAGGCACGTTGACGAGCAGACATCACGGTGAGCATGAGGCACGTTGAAGAGCTGACATCACGGTGAGCATGAGGCACGTTGACGAGCAGACATTACGGTGAGCACGAGACACGTTGATGAGCAGACATCACGGTGAGCATGAGGCACGTTGAAGAGCTGATATCACGGTGAGCATGAGGCACGTTGAAGAGCTGACATTACGGTGAGCACGAGACACGTTGATGAGCAGACATCACGGTGAGCATGAGGTACGTTGAAGAGCTGACATCACGGTGAGCATGAGGCACGTTGAAGAGCTGACATTACGGTGAGCACGAGACACGTTGAAGAGCTGACATCACGGTGAGCATGAGGCACGTTGAAGAGCTGACATCACGGTGAGCATGAGGCACGTTGAAGAGCTGACATCACGGTGAGCATGAGGCACGTTGACGAGCAGACATCACGGTGAGCATGAGGCACGTTGAAGAGCTGACATCACGGTGAGCATGAGGTACGTTGAAGAGCTGACATCACGGTGAGCATGAGGCACGTTGACGAGCTGACATCACGGTGAGCATGAGGCACGTTGACGAGCAGACATCACGATGAGCATGAGGTACGTTGAAGAGCTGACATCACGGTGAGCATGAGGCACGTTGAAGAGCTGATATCACGGTGAGCATGAGGCACGTTGAAGAGCTGACATTACGGTGAGCACGAGACACGTTGATGAGCAGACATCACGGTGAGCATGAGGTACGTTGAAGAGCTGACATCACGGTGAGCATGAGGCACGTTGAAGAGCTGACATTACGGTGAGCACGAGACACGTTGAAGAGCTGACATCACGGTGAGCATGAGGCACGTTGAAGAGCTGACATCACGGTGAGCATGAGGCACGTTGAAGAGCTGACATCACGGTGAGCATAAGGCACGTTGAAGAGCAGACATCACGGTGAGCATGAGGCACGTTGACGAGCAGACATCACGGTGAGCATGAGGCACGTTGACGAGCAGACATCACGGTGAGCATGAGGTACGTTGAAGAGCTGACATCACGGTGAGCATGAGGCACGTTGAAGAGCAGACATCACGGTGAGCATGAGGCACGTTGAAGAGCTGACATCACGGTGAGCATGAGGCACGTTGAAGAGCAGACATCACGGTGAGCATGAGGCACGTTGACGAGCAGACATCACGGTGAGCATGAGGCACGTTGACGAGCAGACATCACGGTGAGCATGAGGCACGTTGAAGAGCTGACATCACGGTGAGCATGAGGCACGTTGAAGAGCTGACATCACGGTGAGCATGAGGCACGTTGAAGAGCTGACATCACGGTGAGCACGAGACACGTTGACGAGCAGACATCACGGTGAGCATGAGGCACGTTGAAGAGCTGACATCACGGTGAGCATGAGGCACGTTGAAGAGCTGACATCACGGTGAGCATGAGGCACGTTGAAGAGCTGACATCACGGTGAGCATGAGGCACGCTGAAGAGAGCTGACATTACGGTGAGCATGAGGCACGTTGAAGAGCAGACATCACGGTGAGCATGAGGCACGTTGAAGAGCTGACATCACGGTGAGCATGAGGCACGTTGAAGAGCAGACATCACGGTGAGCATGAGGCACGTTGAAAGCTGACATCACGGTGAGCATGAGGCACGTTGAAAAGCTGACATCACGGTGAGCATGAGGCACGTTGAAAGCTGACATCACGGTGAGCATAAGGCACGTTGAAAAGCTGACATCACGGTGAGCATGAGGCACGTTGAAAAGCTGACATCACGGTGAGCATGAGGCACGTTGAATAGTACGGAATCACACACTCTGTCTAAAACTTACTTGTGAGCGTAACATATGTTTGTATTTTCTGAAAACTCGAGCTAGTCTGCTCTTCACTCGAGCTGGTGTCAATGTAATGTTTTTGTTTTTCAATTTTGTTTACATAAAATATGTATAGCAACATCATTAGTCACGTTTATAATGAGCACGTCGCGACACGAAACAGAGGAACCATAACTGTTAAGAAAGAAGGATGATGCATTATTTCACAAACAGCGCTGTGTCACGTAACTGTCGGACATTCGACACGACTGTGACCTTACCGGGAATTACTTGTTAAAGTCAGTGCGCAGTATTCTCTGGTCTGTATGACGATTTCTCTGATAACTACTCTGATCACGCAGATCCCGGGCAACAAGGGAGCGATTACTAGACAAGCTATGAGCTTAACTAATTTTCTCAAGAACACATTTTGACAAATACAAGTTGTTGGGTGGGTAACTCAATCATACATTGATCTTGTGTCGTAAACAGCGTTTACGGAGTTGATCACCTGAGGAAAAGAACGTGTTTAAAAGAAGCGTATTATTATTTCTTCAGGAGTGGGGGCGAGGAAAGCGAGCATCAGGGCTGAGGGTGGTCGGCGACTCATGGTTGACTGTGCACCAGGATCAGCAAACAACAGAACTGATGGACATTCTATTCCGCCTCACAGTAGTGCTTCTGAAAATAAACTATCCAGTCTGGCCAAGCGATTCAGATTGAGAAGTGAAGATATTCCGGTACTAAAATAACGCATTTCTGATATTGGATGTATTGGGTCGAAGGGCGCCAATATCACAGCTGTGCTGCAAAACACAACACATCTATACCCACTTAACGTCTTTACAAGGACCCGCGATGAAGAGTCGTCGTCGTCGTCGTTGGGTGAACGAGAGAAGTTTCGTTATGTAGGGTTGTATAGCAGTCAAGCAGAACAATAGTTGGTTACTCCAATAAAACGAGATGTGTCTCACCTGTGTTTGTGCATACATTTACGGCAGTGATAGAACAGTCAACACTCATATAGCCAACCCTGATCGTACATAGCCCAAGTGGCAGAGGGCATCTGTGCCAGAATAATCGCCTTCATACATACTTTAAGAAGGTTGCAACTTACAAGACTGAAGTTGATGCCATAGTAGATGTTTATTTTTCTCGTTTGTGCGCGTACACACACACAAACATACATATTTAAATTCAGGAGTTGGTCTGCAGTAGTTCATCATTTAGTATGCTGATAAAGATTTAGTGACAGTGTAGACTTGCTTGCAAAGTGACATCGAAATAGACGAGGCTGCCATCTCAAGAATATATGAATTTAAAATTAAGCACTTTCCTTCTTCCTTCCTTCCTTCCTTCCTTCCTTCCTTCCTTCCTTCCTTCCTTCCTTCCTTCCTTCCTTCCTTCCTTCCTTCCTTCCTTCCTTCCTTCCTTCCTTCCTTCCTTCCTTCCTCCTTCCTTCCTTCCTTCCTTCCTTCCTTCCTTCCTTCCTTCCTTCCTTCCTTCCTTCCTTCCTTCCTCCTTCCTCCTTCCTTCCCTTCCCTCCCTCCCTCCCTCCCTCCCTCCCTCCCTCCCTCCCTCCCCCTCCCTCCTTCCTTCCTTCCTTCCTTCCTTCCTTCCTTCCTTCCTTCCATTCCTTCTTCCCTCTCTCCCTCCCCCTCTCACACAGAGCATATCTTTTTTTCATTTCTTCTCCTGACAAAACAAAAATGTAGCGCGGACGAAGAATGTGGCAGGATGCGTTCATTAATCTTAACAATGTGGACGTTTGAATGTGGACTTCGAGAGGAGGAAGTCAAACACAGTGTACTTGTTGACAGTGTTCTTAAAGATCTTCTCGTTGTGGCATAATGTACGCATGATTACTACACATAGACACGCACAGATCTGAATATGTTTATATATACAGAAGGAATTCTTTCGTTATTACTGTAGGTAAAAAAAAACACACAAGGGGAAAACGAGGGGAAAAAACAACGTTCTTGACAGAATCCTGTTGAATATAAGTAGTATAAATAGTGTGTTATTTGATAATAAACTAAATCATTTTTGGGACAATTTTTGTGTCACGTTATGTACATTCATGTATATATGCTTAGTGTCCAATGCCCATTGACATTTTCATGTGAGCAGGATAGCACATCCCGCCTTTCTACAGTCGAGATCATTGTCTGATAGATATTGTGACTTTCTGCTGTGGGAAATATGCTTGTTTGTATGTATGTAGATACATGGATATTTACCTGTGTTTATTTTCATTTCAGACTTTTTTCAAAATATGTGAACTACTCGTGCCACAGTATTTCGCTGATTTGTTAGGTCCTCTCAACTCTTCGATCACTAAGTAGCTTCAGTATTGAGACGAGTGAAACGATTAATCCATATGATATTAGTTTGGATTCAAGAGTAATGCTAAAATAAGAGGAATGACAATATCTTCAGGTCACATTTTTCTTGGCAGAACCTTTCTGTCACCACAGCCCGTCTGAAAGCATCTCTGTCTCTAACAAGATCGCTCACTCCTTCTATTTTCACGTTCAAGGTCTCCTTGATGTCTTGAAGCCACCTTCTTCACGGCCTGTCCCTGATGTGCCACCAAGGAATCATGCCTTCTATTATTGTTCTTTATAGTTCGATGTGTCTTTTGAGTGTGAGTGTTTATAAGCCAGTTCTTTTTAATGTTTAAATCTTTTAGTAGGCTTTCATTGTTATTTTTCAGTAAGAGAAATGGTCTTATTAATACATTATACGACTTTGGGTTGAAATCTGCAATTTATTTCGTTATTTGTAGGGATCGTATTTGTTGTCAATCTCAGTGGTTTTGTCGTTTCTTTGAGCAAAATTCACCCGCCACTCACCCGAAAAGGCCACAGTTGGTCGGGCTTAGTTCAGCTTCGGTAAGGGTGCGGTATTTCCCCAGCGTGATCGCAGGATGCGACCTGTTTGCTGTAGACTGTCAACATTATAGTCTTTACATTCTTGGTTAGTTACCTAATCATAGTTTAGAGTAGTTACATGCCGGCACAGAATATTTATAGCACAATTCTGCAGTGGACAGCCCTACGAGACTGGCCATCGTTGTCGCAATTTTGGAAAGGAAAAAAGGGGGAGGAGGTGGTAATACGAGAGACTGCAAACAACACAGTTATCTTGTAAACCATCCACGTATGATAGCTGTATGTCTCTTCAGATAGCCTGTCGGACCACTTTATTTTCGGCATGTTTTGTGTTTTTGATGGTTAGATCCCAACATACGAGATAGTCAAACCACTTGATTTTCTGTTTGTTTTATATCTTAGATTGCTGAGTGCCAACAAACCTCTCTCACTCATTTCTCAATGTCTTTTTGAAAAGGTTTCTGGTCCAAAGCGAAATAAATAATACACAAAGGGAGCAAATGAGTTTAGAAGATAAAAACGGATATCATTTAAATCTTCATTTTCAAATGTTTGTGTCTAGAAATGAGAAACAGGTTTGTTTTTTTAATTCAGCCGCAAACATTCCCCAAACGAAGCTAAATTTGAACAACACACGTGACTGGTTTAGAGGGCGTGTACGAACATTGTTATTACCGCCATCTGCTTATTCTCTCTCTCTCTCTCTCCCCCTCTCTCCACCTCATCTCCATTGGACGGTCTCGAAGATCGAAAGACCTGGGACTTAACGTGACCTTATTAGCCATTTCCGATGCAAAACTGGACAGCGTGAAAGCACCTTTCTTTTTAAACTTTCCTCTTAACGTTAGACATTTTTCAGACATTTCTTGCTGTCTCCGCCCATGTCAGTGAAAATGAAAGCCTTGCATTAAATCTGGTTATTTGTGTGTGTGCGTGTTTGGGGGGCATATTTGTCTTTGACACGACAATTTATACTTTTTCTGCCAGCCCAGGATGTTGATAAACGAAAAAGGAAAGAACTTTTCGGCAAATTGTGTCTTCTCTTATATTTCAGTGAATAAATCTAGTTGATTTGTTGATCTCTTTTATGTACACACTTTTCTACACTGACACATCTTTTATACAGATACTACTTCTAACTCAACAGACAAGAAAATCACTGGAGTCTGTAGAAATGTGGTTTTACAGAAGAATGTTGAGAATACCATGGACAGCTAAGAAGAGTAATGAAGGCGTTCTGAAAGAGGTCAAAGCAAAAAGAGAGCTAATTTCCAATATTAGGAAGAAAGAATCATCATTTTTTGGCCATGTAATGAGAAGAGAACAACTGAAATATATTGTAGCAACTGGAAAAATTGAAGGACGAAGAGATACAGGGAAGCAAAGAGAAAAAAAACCAGACAGCTTAAAAGAATGGCTTGGCAGAAGGTCAACAACAGAATGATAAATAACTCGAGATCGAAAGTTGTGGAGAGACATGATCACCTACGCCAGCAGGCATAGTACTTGATGATGATTTCTAACTCGTTATGTCAAGTCGTTTCCCTTTCAAAGGTTGCAGGAAAAAGCTGGCTAGCTCTAAATCACTTGAAACTATTGAGTTGTGAAGTGTTGACTTCCTCTTTAGCTGTCTGGTATATTTTTTTCTGTTATTCCATTGTCGTCTTCTTCTCTCAATTAACCATCTGTCATAATTTCCATCGATTGCCTTCTCTTTATATTGTCAAAGCGATAATTATTTCCTTCTAATGTTGGTTATACATTTTTTTATTGCTTTATCCCCATTTAAAATGAATGTCATCTTTCTTCTTGTTATTTTCCCATTTCTACATTCTTCTATAAATCCAAATTTCTGTGGCCTTCAATGATATTCTTATCTGTAGCAATCTCATGAATGAAGACAATCAAATACATGATATTATTGTATATACAGTTATCTGTACACGTAGTTAGTGTTCGACCAGTGCAAGGGTTAATAGTGGCCATCAACTAATAGCTGACCAATGGCATAAAGAAATGTGAATTGGAATTGATTAAGATCCTTCTCCAACCTGGTTGCTTTGGAAACTTCCTAATTAGTCAGGCCAGGTTAGCAAGAGTTAAACAAAGGAAAGCTAAACCTGATTTCAGAAGAATGCTATACTGAAGGGGGATCTGTCAAAAAGTGCATATATCGCTGCTTGCTGAAAACCATGGCACAACCCAAATACCTATTTACCTTCACCTAAGGGTGAACGATCGGTTGGCTTACCACGGCAACAGCCGGGGTTCGTACCCTGGCGAGGACACCTGGGTTTTACTAATTCCCTAAAAATTAGTAGGAGCCGCGATAGCTCAGTGGTTAGTGAACTGGACTACTACGGACAAGGGTAGGGTTCGATCCCAACCGACGGCTCCGGGTTCACCCAGCCTTAAATGGGTACCGGATTTTTTCTGGGAAAGTAAAAGCAGCACGGGCGTAATACCGACCACATTACCCCAAAAATCATGTGCTGAAGGTCTGTAAAATATAGGGTCACTAACACCATATTTCCCTATACGCCACTTGGCGTGACGGGGGGTACTTTACTTACTTTAAGGGTGAACGATGAATAAAAGTAATCCTCTGGCAAACACAGAATAGTACAGGAAGCTTGCTTTGGGCCAGAAATGCAAGGTTTCCTAACCAAGGCTTTTGTGTGCGTTGAGAAACTGAGACGGAGAAGTTCAATACAGAATCCAAGAATTCAATGCTTCATTCATACATTCAGGAATACACATATTGATATCCACCTCTGGGCATATGAAAATATTTGTTTGTGGCCTAATGTAAACAGCAAAGGGAAGAGAAAGAGAGAGAGAATGGAGAGAGAAATAAAAATAGATGGAAAGGCCTATTTAACATACGTTGGCCAGTTTAGCATACTTATAGGATGCAATAATAAACTCTACAAACATTATACCCAAGAGACAACTGACGAAGAGAACTTACAGAATAATAAGCATAATCATACAAAGAGCTAATTCCCTGCTAAATTAGGAGGACACCAGAGAGAGTGTGTGTTCATGCCTACGTGTGAGTTCTTGTTATGAAGAATACTATATTACAGAAGAGGAAAGGAGGAAAGTTAAAATGATTTAGACAAAATATAAGAGCCAGAATCTGTAGACTATGTGATGACACTGCAAGGGACTGCAGCCTTTCATAATTAAACGCACAACCCATCAGACCCCAGCAATGGGACAATACCGTACGACACAATTTACTTCTTGGTCTTGTAACTTTTGGCATAGTAGAGAAGGAGGGATAATTGTTTGTTCATGCTAGAAACAGTATCTGCACATAGCGAACAAGTACTATTTATGTTGTCATTCTGGTTTCTGTTATGTTAACCACCAGATGCGAACAAGTACTATTTATGTTGTCATTCTGGTTTCTGTTATGTTAACCACCAGATGCGAACAAGTACTATTTATGTTGTCATTCTGGTTTCTGTTATGTTAACCACCAGATGCGAACAAGTACTATTTATGTTGTCATTCTGGTTTCTGTTATGTTAACCACCAGATGCGAACAAGTACTATTTATGTTGTCATTCTGGTTTCTGTTATGTTAACCACCAGATGCGAACAAGTACTATTTATGTTGTCATTCTGGTTTCTGTTATGTTAACCACCAGATGCGAACAAGTACTATTTATGTTGTCATTCTGGTTTCTTTTATGTTAATCACCTGATGCTAACAAGTTCGGTGTATGTTGTCATTCTGGTTTCTGTTATGTTAACCACCTGATGCTAACAAGTTCGGTGTATGTTGTCATTCTTGTTTCTGTTATGTTAACCACCTGATGCTAACAAGTACTATTTATGTTGTCATTCTTGTTTCTGTTATGTTAACCACCAGATGCTAACAAGTACTGTTTATGTTGTCATTCTTGTTTCCTGTTTTGTTTAACTCTAGATGTTTCTTCCTCCAGTATAGATTATATACCCAATTCCTCAGTAAATTTGTATTTCTATTGGAAAAGAAAGTGATTATTTTTAATTATGGAAATAGCTCCATTCATCGATCATATAGACACAAGAGCAGAGACTACAGCTAAACATCAAGTGATCATTTTGCCAAATAAAAGTGTTGTGTTACTGTCAGGGGATGAAACCTACCTCTCATCTTGCCTTTAGGGAGGAGAACTTTGCTAACAAATTATGTCAATATTTATTGAGGACGATTAGCGTGTAGATACAAGTATTGCAGGAAGGAGAGGCTCTCTCTTTATCTCCCTCACCGCCGACCATGTATCATGTACATGGAGCCCCAATAAAGCACTTCCTGTGAAAGTAGTAATGCAGCAGCTGAAAATTGATTTTTTGTCTTCTGCCCAACATCGCATGACAAACTACCTGATGCGTTACAGTTTTTAGTGTTTCATTAAGTTGGTGAGGTTAATTGAAGTTGTTGTTCCATGTTCTCTTTTCTCAAACTCAAGCATGCACAGAGATATATAATAGTACATAATAGGATATATATATTAGTGCTTAACACAATTAATGTGTATTACACATGGAAAAGCCTAGGAGATAAAATTGATTATAGCTTGGGAGAAAGCTGAGAATAAATGATTTATGGCTGTGATAGTATTAAATAAATAATAGTACAGGGTTATGGAGTTATAGTGCAGGACAATCCTGTACGTGGCCCTTAAATTAAATTTTGTTGCCACCATTTTACTTCAGTCAGTCAGCACTTACACAGAAACCCAGTCTTGCATGATTGCTCAAGTCTGATGAATAATAAAAAAAATACATGCGTTTTGAGTTGTGAGCCATATCAGGCTGACTTAAAACAATAACTTGTACAGACATAATTATATGTGCTTATGCACACATACTGGCAATCAGACAGATAGTCATGCATCTGAGTTTTGATTACTGCACAGTTTTTTCACAAAAGCATCACTTAATGATAGTAATTGATATTAATTACAACTGATTAAACTAGGCATGCATGATCTATAATTTGAATAAATGAGGGTACAATTTATTACTTGATTTAAGGAAACACTTTGTTTACAGAAACAATAATCAGTCATTTCATCATAATCATAAATTGTAAATTGTTTAGATTAAATTTCCTGATCATGATATATAATTTAACAAATAAAGATTCAACACAGTTGTGAAACGAACATTGTGTTGTGATTCTATTGTACAATATTAAACTTTGTAGTTGAGAAGTATGCAAAAGAACCTAATATAGCACTCGTGTCATACAGGAATCATTGCTTCAATATTTGTAATGTTAAACATATAAAGTATTTGTCCTGTCCTCATTGCCATTTTTATGGGGTGTTCCCACTACTACATTCATTAAAGGCTAACTGTCAGTAACCATCATTCATGGTTGAGTAGCCACATCATTATCTAGTGTAGCTGTAGCCTGGTTTAGCTTGCATACATGTTCTTATAACATGGCTACAATGATAATAACCTATCAGTCCTATAGTGTTCAATCAGGCAAAATAATAGAGATACCAGATTTTTTTATGTGGGGATGTTAATCATAAAATTGCTTTATGCTTTGTTGAATTTGATCAAAATCGATGACATAGAACTTATTCTAAGACTTAACATACAATTGTTTATGTTAGATATTTACCCTTATAATGAAACAATTTTCCATCATCCACCTACAACTAATGTCCCTATCAAAGACAAGAAAGACAACATTTTGCTACCAGATGGAAAGAAACAGAAACAAAATTTGGTTGGACATTTCAATGAAATATTAAATAGACCATAACCATTAAACATCCCGCATCTCAATGAGAAAATTGCTTTGTCTAAGTTAAATGCCTCATGTGAAAAATTTTCATTTGATGAAGTTAGACAATCCATCAAGAAACTAAAAACAAATCACCAGGAAATGATATCTCAGGAGAAATGCTAAAAGCGACAGATGACAACACCTTAAATCATCTCTTAAAACTGTTTTCCTTGGAGTGTGGTGCAATCAATCCCCACCACAACAAAGGTAAAATGACCTGATTGTGAAACTCCTTTAAAAGGAGATTGATCAGATTGTAACAATTTGGCAAGGCATCACATTAATACCTATACTTGATAAACTCTACAGCAGCATGATATTAGAAAGATTGACCAAGTCAGTAGATAAATTGCATAGAGAAGAACAAAAAGACAACATCAATCATGTATTGATCACATTTTCACTCTCAGAACCATCATTGAGGAATCATTAGAATCCCATCTTCACTCATTCACTTTGTGAATTTCCAAAAATCATTTGATAGTTTACACTGACCTACACTATGGAAACTACTTAAAATCTATGGATTTTTGACAATATGTGAATGTTATAAAAGCCTTTTATTCAGATTTAGTTTGCTTTATAAGAATAGAAACTGGCAAAACTGACTGGTTCCCAGTAGATACAGAAGTGAAACAAGGGTGTGTTGTGATGTGACCACTTTTATTTGGAATTGCAATGATTGGGTCCTGCAAAATCCACAAAAGACAGAAATTAAGGTGTTAAATGGATTGGTAATAAATAAACTCTGGGAAGATTTCGACTTTGCGCATGACTTGGCATTCTTGAGCTCAACACGCTCTAATGCTGAAGAAAAAAATGGCACATTTCCTGTCGAATGGGACGCCAGATCAACACGACAGAAACAAAAGTCTTGAATATTACGAAAAAGTCTTTGACATAACACTAAGTAAAGTACCCCCCCGTCACGCCAAGTGGCGTATAGGGAAATATGGTGTTAGTGACCCTATATTTTACAGACCTTCAGCACATGATTTTTGGGGTAATGTGGTCGGTATTACGCCCGTGCTGCTTTTACTTTCCCAGAAAAAATCCGGTACCCATTTAAGGCTGGGTGAACCCGGAGCCGTCGGTTGGGATCGAACCCAACCCCTTGTCCGTAGTAGTCCAGTTCACTAACCACTGAGCTATCGCGGCTCCTACTAATTTTTAGGGAATTAGTAAAACCCAGGTGTCCTCGCCAGGGTACGAACCCCGGCTGTTGCCGTGGTAAGCCAACCGCCTATCGATTGCGCTAACCGGACATTGACATAACACTAACAATGAAAATTTACAAAAAGTTACAAATTTTACCCACCTAGGCAGCAAAATGTCCAGGGATGGAGACATAACATCAGAAATAATGACACACATTGCACCAGCATCCAATGCTTTCAACAAACTGATGGACAACTGGAGATCTAAAGTACTCTTCTGTAAATTAACAAAACTTACATTGCTCAATTATGAAAGTTGAAAATCCACCCAGACTTTCGATAAGGAAATTAAATACCTTTAAAAACAAATGTCTATGTAAGATCTCAAAACATAAACTGGAAAGAAAATATTTCAAACGAACTTATAAGAGCCAAATCTAAACAAGAATAAGTGTCAAGTTTTATAAAAAGAAGGTTTCCCAACCAGACATTCTTGTTGAAACTGTCTGGTAAAAGAAACAAGGCAGACTAAGAGAATCGTTATGCAGAACAATTACTAGGGAAGGCTCAAGCAATGGAGTAAGAAAGAACAAGCAGCAAATTATCAATGTAGAGAACTATGACTTCCCTATGTGCTGTTTTCAGTCTGAGAGGAAAATGAAATGGAAATGAATGAAATTGTTTTTACTTACATGGACTATATATGTAAGTTAGCCAACCTATATGAGATAGAAGAAAGAGTTTAATGTTTCCATTTGCTGACAATCAGGCACAAATACATAGAAAAATTACTTAAATGTATGCAGACACCCAGTACAACATGAACATTAACTTAAGCAAAAGATGGCAGGCAATTAAAATGTGGAGAAATTTAAGTGCCTATGAATCTAGTGACCAGTGACAATTCACAAGCTGTAGAAATAAACTCAAGATGCGACAAAGCTTGTCAAATCCTCAGACAGATGTTACCACTATCGTTCAACAAAGAAATAGTACTAGAGACAAAACAGGCACTCTAAGGAATCACAATCTTCATCCTACTGTTGTGCTATCAATATCAGTCCTGGATGCAGGACTCAAGAACAATAAGAAAAATAGCCAGTCCCAAAATGAAATCTGTTAGGTGCATGACAGGACCTGAGAGATATCAAAAGTAAAAACCAAGAAGAAAACTTGGAATAATTCCTGCCATTTGAATACATTAAAAAACAACAGATACAATAGTTTGGCCACATGACAAGACAAAAGGATCAAAGTATGGCTAAAAGGGCCTTCAATAAATACTATGAGAACAACAGTCCCAAGAACTGACCATAAAGTAGATGGATTGATGGAATATTACAAAAAACTGGGACAGATAACAACAGGAGTGGCCAACAGAAGAGCAAAATACAGCAAAATATATCTCCCATTGATGCTGAAAGGCAAATGAGAAAGAAAAGAAAAAGCTGATTGTTGGTTTTGTTTTATGTTAAAAATGAGGATTTTTGTTTGTTTGAATGAGATTGGTAGAGAAAAAAGGAATGGGTGTTGTGTTTTCTAGACAAGGAACTGCCAAATACCCATCTAATAACATTGTTTTGCTGGTACTGTTGACAAATGTTGATGTTATCTTTTATAGTACACTAGGAACATCTAGTGTTCATTTAGATTGTTACTTGTTATTTTATTTATTTTTTTTTGCTCTGTAGATAGGAACACTTGAAGACTGTTACTTGTTTGAAATGGATCAGAGAAAGAAGCGATCTGCATCACCAAGTCTTGAGCACCATGAAGCCTTAGGAGCACATAAGGAGGTTGGTGTAGATGTTCAGATTGTGGTGGAAGTTGACAAAATATGGTGTGTAAATGTAGTGTGAATTTTCACTTTCACCAAGTATACCCTAGGCACATGTACTAGAGGAGTTCATCACGTTTCATAGTTTGCCACTTAACTCACGCAAAAAAAAAAAAAAAATTCACCTGGATAGTCCATCATATTTATGTATTATTTTATTCAGTTCACCTATTTGTCTTTTTTAAATATACAAGTAATTTAGTCTTAACAGTGTCACTTATGTTGTTTGGCTTGTCCCTTCTTTTTAGCCCAGAAGAACATGGCTCCTCTTTATGATTCTGTTTTTTTTTTTTAACTCAACACTCATGCTTAGCTTAATTTATTCCTTTTTGTTAACATAATTCTTAAAAAGTCATTGTCCATGATATAAATAATTTGGCCTGGCCCAGAGAGACAAACACCCCCCCCCCCCCCCCACACACACACACACACACACACAAACTCTTTAAAAAATTGTTTTAGTAAATAATGAGTTAATGTTGTATTAAAACGTAATATTTAAATAATTTAATATTTATATATTTTAGTTATATTTTATATTTATTCAACATAGAACCTGTACATTTATACTTCTCGGTGTGTATGAAAATTTAGCTCCTTAGAAAGAGACATATGTTATAGATTGGTTATAACTGTTTCAGAAATTCTCAATTGTAGTTAGGAATGTTCAGTAAGTTATGCACATTAACTCATATTTCATATTCAGGTTGACTGGTTTGAGCAACAGAAACCCCTTTCGCGCAAAAAGCGAGACTTTCACCCCAGAGATGTTGCTGAACAGATGAGTGTTGTTGACCCCTACTGGAGGAATCAGTGGTACCTGGTAAGTCTATCCCAGAGCCACTTTATTGTTCTCAATGTTAGCTCTTTATTTTTGGTCAATAAAAGTCCTTCCTTGCAACTATTTTGCTCTAGATTATGATACCATCGTAAAAAAGACATCATCAAAATACATATTCTTGGAATTTGACAGTTTGCCACAAACATTCCCTCCTCCTAATACCTTCCTAATCATTACTTCCAGTGACCCCTGAGTGTTGGATTTGTTACTTTCAATGTTGGACCCAACACAAATGCGCGTGGCATAAAAAGTACTAAGCTATTGTAGGTAGGGGCTATTTATTTTTTTTAAAATAAATTTGACCAATTTTAGAGAAGTTCTTTTTTTTTTTTTTTTTTTTAACTTATTTGGGAATCCTTTCAGCTGTTGGCACAGACATCAAACAAACCTTTGTAACACAGGAGAGCCAGATAATGATGCTATGAGGAAGCCAAACATACGGTTGGATTGATGGACCAATGGCCGTCACGTGAATAGACAACATAATGCCACTGGTAGCCATGGTGGCAAAAATGGAAGACCAAAAGAACACTTATAAGAGAAGTAAAGTTGGCAGACATAGACTCATTAGATAAAATCAAACATATTGCCCAGAATAGAGATGGGTGGCGAAAAACACTACAAGCCCATATGCGATGTCTAACAGCACAGAGAGAATCAAGTCACGGCACCATGCAGTTGAATTTCAGGTCATAAATTTAATGTAAGCCAGGAAATGATTTCAGCATCCGATTCCCGTGTCTCTACTAGGGTAAACACAGAGCTGTGTAGCAAAAGTTCAAAGAAGATCTTATTTTCCTAACTCCAAAATTTACAATTATGTGGTTGTAAATTTTATGAGGTATCGTAAAAATGATGATTGTTGCCTCCTAATATTGGAAATTATCTCTCTCTTTACTATGGCATCTTTCAGAGTTTTTTTCATTACTCTTCTTAGTTGTTCTAGTATTCTCAATATTCTTCTGTGAAACCACATTCCTACAGCCTCCAGTGATTTGATTTTCTTGTCTGTTGTCCTATTGTCCATGATTCACTTCCATATGTTAAGACTGGCTCTACATGACATTTAAAAACTCTTTTTATTGTTTCTGTTGTCAAATATGGATTGCACAGTATCTTCCTCATTTTTTGGAAAGCTGCTTTTGCCTGAGCCATTCTGCATCTCACCTCTGTTGTACATCTACTATCTGATGTTACCAATATTCCCAGATATTTAAATTTATTTACATGTTTTAATATTGTTCCACTTGTTTTTATTGTGCATTGCTATGCTGTCTATTTCTTTGTTGCTACCATTACCTATATCTTTTTTGCTATTGAGGCAGTCTTTATTTTTGCTTTCCTTCTCTATAATGCCTATAATGTTTCACTATAATGTGAATGGGAGTTTAAAATAAAAACTTAGACCTGAAGAACCTTGCGGTGACTACTCAGACAAGTGACCTGTATGGTCCTATATGTCCCTTCAGCAGACACTAGTAATGGGATAATGCCGCATAGATATTTATATATTTTTTATCTTGATTGTATTTGGACAGTACCATTTGCACCCTGATTACACAGGATGATCTCAACGCAAAGCACAAACTCAGTGGGTAATACCCTCTGTAACTCAGTGAATAATACTCTCTATAACTCAGAAATTAAAACCTTCTCTAACTCAGTAAGTAATACCTTATCCAACTCAGTAAGTAATACCTTCTGTAACTAAGTGAATAATACTCTCTCTAACTCAGTAAGTAATACCTTCTCTAACTCAATAAGTAAAACCTTCTCCAACTCACTAATACCTTTTGTAACTCAGTAAGTAATACCTTTTCTAATTCAGGGAGCAAAACCTTTTTAAACTGAGCGAGTAAAACCTTTTTCAACTTTATAAGTTGATACCTTCTCTTACTCAGGAAGTAATACTTTCTCAAAATTAGTAATACCTTCTTCAACTTAATTAGTAATTTCCTCTCCCACTCATTGATGTCCATTCTTGTTCTTTTTTCATTTGGGTCAACTAGAGAGGATCAGACTAGAATTGAACCAGATGATTTTCATGCACGCTTTATTGTTATCTTTGTTAACAGTAAGTAGGTGACAAGTTTAAATGGGACAGATAAAAATATCTGGCAGTTTATTTCGGTGACAGTCTGGGACAAAAATCTAATTTTTTTTAACAAATCATACCGAAGGTTCAAATGAGTTTTGACAGCTCTCAAAGCAATGTTACCTGCAAACGTGGAGTAGGGGATGTTTGCCATAGTTTAGCATCAGCCATTAGTGGTTGATTATAGGCTTCAATTTCTCTTGATGTCAGTGTTAGTTTCCATGATTGGAGCACAGCTTGACATGTGGGAATGCAACATTGCTAAATCTGGGATTGTTAAAAAAAATCTGTTGTAGAGTTTTTCATTAAAAGTATCTTACACATAGGCAGGATTGAACTTTGTATTTTGTTATTGTAAAGTTGACATTTTTAGCTAAATTTGGTATTTTGTAGACTGAAAAAAACTTAAATAATCAATTATGTATGTTACAAGTGTGTGTACATGTATGTGTGAAAGCAGAATGAACAAAATAAATAGAAAGAGTGAAGTATAACAGATGCATTTAAGTGATTTAAGAAAATTTGTAATGCACAATTCCAGAAAACAAACTGAAAGAAAACTTAGTGCACTGCCGATTTTGTAATTAATTGACTGATGTATTTAAAACGTCATGCAAAAGTGTTATCATAGAACATTCTCATGATTGTAGACTTTGGATTTGGTTATAATTAAAGAGGAAGAAATAAAATTCATGAGCTATGGGGAATATGGTGTTAATGTCCATGTTTTTGTTGTTAACCACCAGTGTATTCTATTGTGATGTGATCAGCACAACTCTAGGTCATCCTACATTTGTAGAGAAAATCTGCTGCAGAGACTGGGTGTACTCCTAAATCTTCGAGAGAGAGAGAGAGAGAGACCAAGAGAGAGAAGAAGGGAAGATAACAAAGGAGAGAGCTTTTTAAAAGCTGTTATGTGCCATGGGAAATATTTCAAGTTGAAGCTTTCAACCAAAATAGCATGTTTCATTATTCCCAAGTTGATAAAAAAACACTCAACATGGTAGATAATGATGAGCTCAACAATACTTTGGCCTAAAAAAGTGAATAATTCTGGAAAACTTAATTTTATTTGTTTTGTTATAAACATTTCTTTGTGACATTTCATCTAGCATGGATTCAGGAGCCAATTGATGAGACTTTTGTTTACTGTTCTTCAATCAGGTGTGCAGTAAATGGCTGTTCAAAATGACTTCTTTAGCATAGCAGCCTCATCATGTGAAATTAGTTGCTTTTGGCTAGAATGACCTGATGGCAATTGGCTTAGTGTTACGTGGGTCTGCAGAAAAGCGGTTATTCTCGATCATTTGGCAGGTCAAAGATCATTCTACAAGGAACTCTGATAGAAATAAGGAGAGGTAATAGAGAAAGAAATGGGAAGATAACATAAAAGAGTGTAGGCCTTGACATTGCAGAGTCCCAAAGAATAACTATAGATAGAGAAATGTGAAGAAGGTGGACAAAATCTATCAGTCTATCACTCCAATGACCACAGGGTTGTGAAAATAAGAAAAAGAAAACAAATAAATATAATTGTAAACTGACATTTTTTTATCCTGAATGCTACTGAAACACAATTTAAAAGAGTAGTTGATTTAGAGACCTTAAAAAAACATTAATATTTAAGTTTAGCATGGTTAATTATCTTGTTTAATAATGGTGTGAGACTTTGTCCTGAACATGTATTTGTATATTTTTCTTATTTAAAAAATAGTTTTTTCTTAAAGAAAAAGAGTATCTTATTAGTTTCTTGATGGTTTTTGAAATTCTCATCTCATGTCATCCGCCAACATAAAGTTGTGTAGTATTGTTTAATTGTGTTCTCTTTTTTCTTCTTCAGAAAATAAATTTTATTTTATTATTTTAAAATCTAAAATATAAAAGCGACAAGAAGGGCTTCAGTCTGAATAGTAAGAATATAAAAGTAATGGTCATATCAAAGAAACAATCATCACCATCATGCAGTATAAAAATAAACAGTACAAATCTGAAACAAGTGCAACGTTTCAAATACTTGGGTACAATAATATCATCAGATGGAAGATGCACCACATAAATAAAAAGCTGAATAGCTCTGGCCAAAATAGCATTTCAGTAAATAAAAAACATCCTATGCAACAAATCTATGTCAATAGAAGTGAGAAAGAGAGTTCATCGGTGCTATATAGAGCCAATTCTGACCTTTGGAAGTGAATCATGGAAAGTAGACAAACAAATTAAAAGACAGAGGCCACAGAGATGGGATTTCTCAGAAGAATGTTGAAAGTTCATTTGGACAGCTAGAAAGATCCATGAGGAAATTCTCAGAGGTCAACACAAAAATGGAGCTCCTAAAAACCATCAGAAAGAAATCAACATTTTTCAGGCACATCATGTGAAGAGGAAAGTTGGAATATTTGGTTACAACTGGAAAAATAAAAGGAAAGAGAGATCACAGACGACAATGAGAAAATACTAGATAGCTTGGTGACAAGGCATGGAAAACTGTAAACAACAGAACTGATATGATGCACATTAGATAGAAGATTGTGGAAGGACATGATTGCCTACACCATCCGGTATGAAATATGATGATGGTTTAAAAATTTTGTTTCCCTTTTTACAAATGTCTCTACCTCATTTGTAAGGAATGAGCATAATTATTTTATTCTAGTCTGAAGACCCAAAGTACTGTAGTTTAGCACTGCATGATTTAAGCTTCCAAAACATAACTGTGGGTTTACCTTTGTTGTATTGCATCAGAGTAGAAGATAAACTGAAAGGAGTTCTTGCTCTGTCTATGTATGATTGTGTCATGAAATATCTTTTATAGTCAGTAATGATATATGATCTTCTACTGTTTTGTTAGAATGAAGGTGCCTTGGGAGGATACGACATGAACGTCAAGGAGGCTTGGTGTAAAGGTTTCACTGGAAAGAATATTGTGGTCACAATTCTGGATGATGGATTAGAACACGATCACCCAGATCTTCAAAGAAACTATGTATGTATTTGGATTGTTTTCATGTTTATTTATTTGCTTAGGTCATTACCAATAGATATTTTTATGGTGTACATGGTACATCACTTTTTGCATGCCTGCAGAGACTTCGGTCTAACAATAAGTTTGCAGAAAACTAATATACTCGGTCAGGACATCAAAACAACACCTGCTATCTCTATCAACAACTATAAACTTGATGTTGTGCAGCAGTATAGCTACCTAAGGTCCATCATCAACAACAACCTATCTTTAAATACAGAAATTGACACCCTCATTAATAAAGCTTCTATAGTTCGTTCAGAAATTCATAATCACACCTCAAAATTTTTTATTCCACAAACACAACAGATTTTGCACATCAGCCAATTCCATTGATCTTTTATGACGATATCACACAAGTTGATTCAAATTTTAGAGCTTACAGTAATCGTGTTAAATTTTCCAATTTACTGCAATTCTTGTCAGAGGCGTATCTACATAGTGCTTAATTGTGGTGTTGTTCGTTATGTGTATTTGCAATCATGAATTCAATTGGTTACAATTAGTCTTGTCCTTCGGTCACCATTAGACCCCAGGACGTCCTAACTGCAGCTGGAATTGAATTCATCTTAATTTTAATCATTCCGAATCTGACGATTCCAAGAGGTTGATAATCATTACTGGCTGGACAAATAGTAATCCATCTCGTTTCCAGTACTCATCTTCCACCCGCAGCACATGTTCAACACACTTCTTCCAGAATGGAATGTCTATTTTTGAGAGAGACTCGCGTGTCAGAACTTCAACATCACACATTTTAAACGTCCTATTCTGTTCTGCAACTTGTCCTTTGACGTGAGCCCAGACAAGTTCGATTGGATTAAGGTGCGCATGATATGCAGGGAGTCGAAGAGAGGTGTGGCCATATTTCTCAATGATTTTGTCAACATGGTACACCTTTTTCTTATTCGTATTCTTCACAAGTTGTAACAATTCGGGTTTTAAATATGTGTCGTCAAATTTGACATTTTCATTCGCAAGCCATGTCCTAATTTGCTCTTTTGTATTTGATGCAGTAGACACTTTGTCTTCCTCTGATACGACATTGTGGTATAATGCATTATCCATGACTATGCATGAAGGTCTCTCCAGGATTGGTAAATGATCGTTCTCCAACCAGTGCCTGAAAATGTTTCCATTCATTTCAGTATGGTAGTCCCTACCATCGGTACTTTTTGATTGGAAAATAAGTCCCGCATCAAGGACAAGGCCGTTTTCAGTGCTTCCAGCATGCGTTAATATGATGCGCTGGCCTTTGCTGCTTGGAATTGTTCTTTTGAGTTTGCCATTTACTGACTGCCATTCTTTAGCATAGGTGTGGTGTGCGTTGACCCATGATTCGTCCAAATATACAATATCATACCGTTCACTCCGCCGCTCATGGATCTGTCTCAGCTATTTGCTTCGAGCAATGACCAAGTGTGATTTTTCACAACTGATATAGTAAAACAGTAACCTTTTGCATAGTTATAAATTTGCATTTCAAACTCATTGTAATTTAGATATAAATGTTGGTATTTAAAGTCAACAAATTGTCTACTGAGTCTTCACAAAATTAATAAAGATACGCCTTCCCTTTGGTAATTAATGCCCAGGCCGTGGTGCGTCATGTCGTTCAATAACAATTCAGTTTTGTGCATGGGATTTTCCTGAAGTTAGTGTTTCTGCAAAAAGCCAAACTATTTTACGTGAACGACCGCACCAAATTAATGTATATATCCTAAAATGGTGTCAAATTCGAACAGTGTGAATTTAATATAGCCTAAAGAAGAAAACTTTTAAACTAGATCAAATTTCTCAGAGCAAAAAATATTTCTATAACGTCATCAATATTCTAAGATTGCATGGAAAATTTTAAAACCAAAATAACAAGCGGCTATCACACAAAACTAATTCAGATGTGATTATGAATTTCTGAACGGACTATACCACCTTTGTCTGTCTTTCTAGGTGTGTCTGGCAAAGCAGCAAACTGACAATTAAAACAAAAGCCGCAGTTAACAATACCTGCTTAATTAGTATCCTCCTGTATGGCAGCGAATCTTAGACAACTGCAAAGCAGGAGAGAAGGCTAAGTGCATATCATACATGATGTCTGCACCATATTTTTGATATCACCTGGAATTCATGTTAATTAGACAAAAAATTATAGTTGAAATTGTAAGCACATTTGTGGTGAGAAATGAGATATTTGACACCAGTAAGAGTCAGATTAGTCAATGTTTCTCTTACACATAAGCATTAATCTACAAAAATATAACTAATTAGAAAGTTAACAAAGCCAGAAAATAATTCAAATTTATATCTGGTGCCACAAATAGGAACCACTCACTTTAAACTTCAGTTTTAAATTTGAGTAAAGTGTAATAGATTTGTGGCATCTTCACTCATAAATGCTGTAAAAATGTCCAAGATTGTAGCTAAAGTGTCACTTTTATGTAAAAACAAGCAGCTGTGTTAAAGCTGTGCACTTGTAATACTTGTAAGTCTGAATGATGGATAAGACAGGAAAGGAAATGCCCTTACTTTCATCATTCTCATAAGTGTTTCATGGGGAGAATGGTCAGTATCTTTTGGTCAAACAAAATCAGCAATCAAAAACTGCTCAAGAGAAGATGCACACACACAAAAGGAAGATGATTGAGCTAGATAGATCATATGCTCAGAAATGATCCAGAACCAGTGGCAAGAACTGCCATGCAATGGGCCTTAGATGGAAGATGAAAGAGGGACTGGCCAAGGACAGCCTGGCAGAGGAAAGTAGAAGTAGTGATAAATAGTGTTCACCAGACATGGGCACCCTGCAATAGAATAATGATCAGATGACCAGAATAATGATAAGAATCACCTTAGTCACCAGTTAATTTCTTTAGGTGTTAATCTTCTGTTATTAATGTGGTCTAGGATTTTATGATAGCTTTTCTTCTGAAGTGCTTGTATTATTTTTACAATTTATAAATGTTTTATTTAATTATCATTCTGAGTAAAGGATCACTTTTTGCTGCAGACCATATTAATTCATTATGAATTCATCCACTTGGGATATTATTGAGCTATTACAAAGCAATGCTTTTAACTTCTAACATTCCCATTTTCAGTATGTGTTGTTGGATTTTGTTCTTTGCACATTATTGTTTCTTCTTTGGTAAACTATTTCCTCTGGTTAATTTATAATAAATTGGAAGATGATCATATTCCTACCTTTATTCTTCTCTCGTGCCATTTAGAGGTTTAATACACCACTTGTTTTTTTTTTCCTTAATATCAATTCAGTTCTTTATCACAAAGTAGCTACCTAATAAAATTTTCTTAATCTGATTTTGAAAAAAATAATATGACAAAGATCTATTTAAAAAAATTGTCTCTAACTCATATTTCTCCTAAACCACTGTGTTGCATGACAGGGTCCTTCCTTCCTTCCTTCCTTCCTTCCTTCCTTCCTTCCTTCCTTCCTTCCTTCCTTCCTTCCTTCCTTCCTTCCTTCCTTCCTTCCTTCCTTCCTTCCTTCCTTCCTTCCTTCCTTCCTTCCTTCCTTCCTTCCTTCCTTCCTTCCTTCCTTCCTTCCTTCCTTCCTTCCTTCCTTCCTTCCTTCCTTCCTTCCTTCCTTCCTTCCTTCCTTCCTTCCTTCCTTCCTTCCTTCCTTCCTTCCTTCCTTCCTTCCTTCCTTCCTTCCTTCCTTCCTTCCTTCCTTCCTTCCTTCCTTCCTTCCTTCCTTCCTTCCTTCCTTCCTTCCTTCCTTCCTTCCTTCCTTCCTTCCTTCCTTCCTTCCTTCCTTCCTTCCTTCCTTCCTTCCTTCCTTCCTTCCTTCCTTCCTTCCTTCCTTCCTTCCTTCCTTCCTTCCTTCCTTCCTTCCTTCCTTCCTTCCTTCCTTCCTTCCTTCCTTCCTTCCTTCCTTCCTTCCTTCCTTCCTTCCTTCCTTCCTGCCTGCCTGCCTGCCTGCCTGCCTGCCTGCCTGCCTGCCTGCCTGCCTGCCTGCCTGCCTGCCTCTCTCCCTCCCTCCCTCCCTCCCTCCCGTCCTTCCTTCCTCCCTACCTACCTTCCTCCTCCCCCCTCCCTCCCTCCCTCCCTGGTCCATTGATCAGCCACTTTCAAAAACAATCTTCCCAGCAAGCCTGAATGCTTGTTCATTTGCAAAACAAAGGAGCTAGTTTAAGAGAAAAATATTTATAAATGCCAGCAGAGTGAAAACTTAGAGACTAGAATAATATGGAATACAAGGGGTAACAATAAATAATATCAGCTTACATTTTATGTTGAGGGACAACAACACATAAGGAGAATTACACAACATTGTTTTATTCTCTTAATTCTCAAATCAACAACTCTACTGCATCTCAATGCAGCTTTATGTCTGTCTATCTCTAAGATAATATTGGACAACATGCACTCTTGTTGTGGTGACATTATGTTTATCTAAGATAATATAGGACAACATGCACTCTTGTTGTGGTGACATTATGTTTATCTAAGATAATATAGGACAACATGCACTCTTGTTGTGGTGACATTATGTTTATCTAAGATAATATAGAGCAACATGCAATGCCCCCCCCCCCCCCAAAAAAAAAAAAAAAAACAAACAAACAAACAGCTAAATAACTGTGTACATGTTTCTGTCAGTCATGAATCACACTTGTACATTAAGTTTGTGAATGTTATCTTCTCTTATCCATTATGTGACTTGTCAATGACATCAAATCTTAATGCATTACCATTAGTTTGTCCAAAGAAGCTTTCTGTTTTTCTTGAAGATTTTCTGGCTTTATTTTCATTTGGCACAAGAAAATGTTTGTACATAAAAGATATAAGAAAAAAATCAGGTTTTTACCATTCTTTAGCCCAGGGCATGCTATTAAAAGGTAAATTTAAAAACACCCTCTCTGAGCAAGAATTTAATGATGGCTGTCGAGAAGCCCAAATAATGTCACTAATGTTGCGTGGCTTTAGTAAATTATATATGGCTTTTCTGTCTCTCATTTTTTGTTCACCCTGAGTTGAGTGAATTATTGATTTACACAGGCCTGAAGCTGATGGATATTGTTTCTTGCATAATAGAGGAGATCTAGGGGGCACTATTGATTCGTACAAGCAAACATGTTTGCATTTAAAGTATTTATTCTTATTTTTTTGTCCCTATTCACTAGCTCTCTGTAATTTAATAATTCCTTTTCTGTTAATTTGTTGCTTTAAAAGTAAATTGAAATGAACTGATGCTGAACTGTTGCTTTTGTTACTTACAATTTGGGTGAGGTTGTAAAACTGAATGCTATGTTTTATAGTTTCATTGATGTTATAATAAAACTCTTGACTAAAACTGACTAGAACATTTTTAAAACCCAAGAAACTTGAAATAACAAATGCTTCAAGATGTCCAGCTGGTCTTGGATGGAAAGTGTCAGTGACTCATAGCTGACAGCTTGGACCAAGATCAGTGAACAAATACTAATTATTACTCTACTTCACCTCCCTTCAGTATGCTTTGAAAAAACTAACCAGTCAGTCCTAGTGATTAGGAATCAGAGAGAGTACCTGATATTCAAAAATGCTCTGTTAACATCATATGGCTGGGCTGAAAGGTGCAACTATCACAGCTTGCAGAAAACTCACAACACAATGCATCTTCACCCACATAACTGCCTTTTACTGGTCATGCTTAAGAGAGAAAGTAGTTGGGTGAACACATGCAAGAAGAAAAGATAACTCTTTTGAATAGTGAATTATTTTGTACTTTGTGGTCTGCTGCATCATTCTTAAATACATAATTATTTGGAGCTGCTTCAGTTACCATTTATAAAATAAAAATATATAAAATGCTCTAGTTTACAATTCTCTCATTATGTAGTGTCCAATTAAGGCCTTCATTTACATGCCTGACTGCTTCTCAGGCTTAGTGCAGTCGCTATCACATCTTGTAAGAGAACAACAGTTCTGACACCTACAGTACCAGATGTGTATTTATTGTTTTGTTTTGTCTTCTTACTAGGTTGTTTTATTCAATGTGGTGATGAATTAAGTCAAAATGCTTAGTTTTGTTCTGTTTTTGTACTTTAAATCTGTAATGTACACTTCTGTATTTTTTTTTGCTTAATCTATGACTTACTAAATCTAATATTATATTCCTGTTACTGAGTTATTGAGTTATTTGCGGGTCATCATCATTGCACTCTGAACATGTCCATAGGTGCTCATATCCCCTCCTCAGCAAGTCCAATAGCATCCAGCAACTGACAACTCAAGTTCTGTGTTAGTTGATAAATCTTTTTACGCCCACTAAGTTTCTCGGTTCTGGCTGTGCCTGTCTTAACTCCCATCTCTTTCATCCGAAAGAGTGATTCTCAACTCATGGTTGTTGAAGTCCTGTACCCTTCCCACATCTCGGAGGCATTGATGACACCCACCTCATCCATTGGTTGAGTGTCTCCAATGACAGCACAGCTAGCCAAACTGTCCACTCTTTCATTTCCCCATACTTCTGCATATCCAGGGATATAGACAAGGTGATTACTTATTTTTGACTTCTGTAATGACTCTACCCATTACCTGCATACAGAGCCGCCTCCACTTTACTTATCATGCTCATCAAATCTCTTAGTATGCAGGCGTGGGTGTAGTCTTGTGACTGTAACCACATGAATGTCCTGGTCACTGCCATCACCTCCATCATCATGCTACTCGTGGTAATAGCGTATGCACCACTGCCTTCTTTGACTATACTGCTTGCAGAGAGTTCTGTAAATGCCCATGAACTCTTTTGATGTCGTATTATGGATCCATCTGTATAGATGACTGTATCTTCTTCATTGGTGTTATCCCAGATGAGACCGCTGACCTTTGCATTGGCAACGACTGAGTTCTGCTCCCTACCTTTTCTGTTGAGTGTGACAATACATGAGAATGTGTCCTTGAATAGCGTAGGGACTGGTATCCACTCCTCAATAGTGTTGATATTGGTAATGCTGATTAGTAACCATTAGGGAAGGTGCCAATACTGATTAATAATCATGATTAGTTGTTGGATCAATCAAGTGAAACAGTTTCTGCTGTAATTGTTTGTTGT
Organism: Megaustenia siamemsis; assembly: GCA_032433765.1. Lineage (NCBI taxonomy): Eukaryota > Metazoa > Mollusca > Gastropoda > Stylommatophora > Ariophantidae > Megaustenia > Megaustenia siamemsis. Next base: position 96,430,233 of record JAVIAB010000051.1, read on the forward strand.
TAGAGTTGTCTTTCCAAAGACTACAATCTTGAAACTTCCTTTTGTAATAGAAAGCCCATGTGGTGAAGAGAAGATAAGGAAAGTGTTCATCATCTTGAGTAGTAGGCATGATTTGTTATCTGGTCTATTTAAAAGAGATTTGTGTTATCAAATATCAGATTTGAAGTGCATATGGGGAGTGATTGGTTTAGGATATCAAGGGCCTGGGTTTGAATCTTACCATAGGTGGTGGACATTTTTCACTTTGAATCTGTGGTTTCCTTGTGGCTTTGCCTTCCCCTGGTCTTTCAGTAGTGAGATCCTGATGCCTAAACATCACAAAAGTGAGGAAAAACAGGAGACCCTGTTGTGCACTCATAGCATGTTAAAAAATCTTTGGCAATTGAAAGTAAAAAAAAATAAGATGGCTGCTGCCCAGGCAAAAAATTGTTAACCACAAATCTACCTATACTGATGACAGATGTGTTGGGCCTAAAGGCACGGCTTTACAATAATCATTTTACAAATTTATCTTCAAAATCATTTTTAAACAGCATTCTTAAAGACAGATTCACTTTTCCTCATTTTGTGAACTATCTTTATTGTTTTTTTAATAATTTATTTTTTTGGGTATTTAACAAGATACACTGTAATACATTTTCATTATTAATTTCCAAAGAACTAGTGGATAATATTTTTAAAAATTCCCCCCAGGACCCATATGCAAGCTATGATGTAAACAACCATGATAATGATCCTTTGCCACGGTATGACCCCTCCAATGAAAATAGGTGAGTTCTGATTCCAAGAAAATAATTAGTATTATATATAATATATATATATATATATATCCATATTAAAATTTATTATAAATGAGGGAGATTTGTTTTTCCTTGGAAGTGACTACATTAGATTATTGCTTTGCTGCAAATGAATCTAAGATATGTTTTATACCAGTAACAGTATAGTTTAATTTAAGGATAAGTATAGTTACTGGAGCCAGTGAATAATCATCATAAAGTATCGTGCCTTCTATTGTAGGTGATCATGTCTCTCCACAGTTTTTTATCTCAACAGTTATTTATAATTTCTGTTGTTGACCTTCTGCCAAGTCATTCACTTAAACTCTCTGGTATCTTTTCTCTTTGTTTCCCTCTATCTCTTCGTTCCTCAATTTTCCTAGTTGTCACAATATATTCCAGCTGTTCCCTTCCCATTCATCACCATCATCAAGTACCAAGCCTGCTGGCATAGGTGATCATGTCTCTCCACAACTTTCGATCACGCCAGTTATCTAGTCTCTAGGGACGTTAAAGGTGAAGCTACCAAACACAAAAAGCCAATGCAAGAAAATGAAACCTCAGATGATTGATGGTTTCAAACCAAAGGGTGAGAAACTCTAAAATAGAAATAGAATAGAAACTTTAATCCACAATTCAATAGCGCAGAAATTGGCAAGCTAGATGAGAATACATAAGTGAAATTTTGAGATTCCACAGGACAGCTCTAATGACAGCAGAATCAAGTGCTGACTGAAGAAGATGGAAAGAAGAGCATGAATTTCCTACTAATCATGAAAATGTGTCCAAGAAAGGAAAGAAGCAAAGACAGCTATTTCGAATGTAAAAACAAATCTTGGAAAAGACCTGACAAAAACCAGTATACAAAGAACTAGACAACAAAGTAAATATCTTTTGAAAATACAAAAGAACTTATATAGATAATCTGGCAATGATGGTGGAAAGAGCAACAATGACAAGAGATGGTAAAACTCATTATGATGTACAAGAAGATGCTGATGAATACATCAAGTGGGGTTCATTATAAGCGAACATTGAATCATATGAACATCAAGTGGGGTTCATTATAAGCGAACATTGAATCATATGAACATCAAGTGGGGTTCATTATAAGCGAACATTGAATCATATGAACATCAAGTGGGGTTCATTATAAGCGAACATTGAATCATATGAACATCAAGTGGGGTTCATTATAAGCGAACATTGAATCATGAACATCAAGTGGGGTTCATTATAAGCGAACATTGAATCATATGAACATCAAGTGGGGTTCATTATAAGCGAACATTGAATCATGAACATCAAGTGGGGTTCATTATAAGCAAACATTGAATCATATGAACATCAAGTGAAGAACTAAAGCTACGATTGGCTGAACACTTGAAGGAAGTACTTCACCATCCACTACCAAAGTATTGAATATAATTTACAACTGAAACATCAACCCCACAGTTAGATATAAATTTAGATGACTTCACCTTGAATGAATAGACATGGCTGTAAGGTCATGACTGATAACAACACTGCAGGTGAAGATGATATAACATCTGAGGTGCTAAAAACAATTGCTAACCACAACTTAAAACACCCGCAGAAAATGTTTGGTACAATATGGAAAGGAGAAAAGGTACCTACACAGTGGGGAAAAAGGTATTATTGTCAAAATTCCACGTAGACAATCTTTAAAATTGCAATGACTGAAGAGGTGTGACTTCTTTTATTTGCCTCCAAAACATTGTGTAAGGTTATCATGAACTGAATCAAAGATGCGGTAGACATTGGCATGTGTGAGGAACAAGCAGGATTTAGAATAGGGTGAAACTACCTTGATCACATTTTCATTCAAAGAATCACATTAGAGGAACACAGAAAAACAGGAACTACTTCTTCTATACTACCTTTAGTGACTTCAAAAAGACTTTTAACAGCATATGTTGAGATTCATTGTGAAACATGCTCAGGCAATATGGGATACGACAAAGTATCATCAAAGATTTGTACGACGACTTCTCTTGTGCAGTTTGCATAGAAGCAGGACTGAGTGAATGATTCCAGATTGAAACCAGAGTGAAGTAGAATGTATTTATCTCCCTTGTCATTTAAATTGCTATAGACTTTATAATGCAGAAGTTGTACAGGTAACATGTAAGGCATTGAATGAATACTTGAGTTTCAGATAAGAGGACCTTGATTTTGAAGATGACGTAGTTCTTATCAGTAACAAAGTGAACATAGTGTTAGAAAAAAAACTAATGTCCTGTCATCATCATCATCATCATGTGCCATACCGGTTGGCGTAGGTGATCATGTCCCTCCACAATCTTCTATCTACAGTGCATCGTATCAGTTCTGTTGTTGACTGTTTTCCATGCCATGACACCAAGCTATCCAGTATTTTCTCTCTTTGTCGTCCGCGATCTCTCTTTCCTTTTATTTTGCCAGTTGTAACCAAGGATTCCAACTTTCCTCTTCTCATGATGTGCCCGAAAAATGTTGATTGCTTCTTCCTGATGTTTTTTAAGAGCTCCCTTTTGTGTTGGCCTCTTTGAGAACTTCCTCATTGGTCTTTTTAGCCGTCCAGGGAACTTTCAACATTCTTCTGAGAAATCCCACCTCTGTGGCCTCTAATTGTCTTTTCATTTGTTTGTCCACTGTCCATGATTCGCTTCCATAGGTCAGAATTGGTTCTATATAGCACCGATGAATTCTCTTTCTCATTTTTATTGACATAGATTTGTTGCATAACATATTTTTCATTTTCTGAAATGCCATTTTGGCCTGAGCTATTCTGCTTTTTATTTCTGTGGTGCATCTCAAATCTGATGGTATTATTGTGCACAAGTATTTGAAACGTTGCACTTGTTTCAGATTTGTCTCGTTTATTTTTATACTGCATGATGGTGGTGATTGTTTCTTCAATATAACCATTACTTCTGTTTTCTTACTATTCAGACTGAGACCTTTATTGTTGCTTTCTTTTACTATTAGTCCTGTCATCAGTGGTCAGTAAAATTGGACTTTAGATCAGTTAAGAAAAGACTAAAAAGACTAAAGACTCTAAATCATCCCTCCATCCATCCTCTAAATCATCCCTCCATCCATCCTCTAAATCATCCCTCCATCCATTCTCTAAATCATCCCTCCATCCATCCTCTAAATTATCCCTGCATCCATCCTCTAAATCATCCCTCCATCCATCCTCTAAATCATCCCTCTATCCATCCTCTAAATCATCCCTGCATTCATTCTCTAAATCATCCCTCCTCTAAATCATCCCTCCATCCATCCTCTAAATCATCCCTTCATCCATCCTCTAAATCATCCCTGCATCCATCCTCTAAATCATCCCACCATGCATCCTCTAAATCATCCCACCATCCATCCTATAAATCATCCCTCCATCCATCCTCTAAATCATCCCTCCATCCATCCTCTAAATCATCCCTCCATCCATCCTCTAAATCATCCCTCTATCCATCCTCTAAATCATCCCTCCATCCATCCTCTAAATCATCCCTCCATCCATCCTCTAAATCATCCCTCCATCCATCCTCTAAATTATCCCTGCATCCATCCTCTAAATCATCCCTCCATCCATCCTCTAAATCATCCCTCTATCCATCCTCTAAATCATCCCTGCATTCATTCTCTAAATCATCCCTCCTCTAAATCATCCCTCCATCCATCCTCTAAATCATCCCTTCATCCATCCTCTAAATCATCCCTGCATCCATCCTCTAAATCATCCCACCATGCATCCTCTAAATCATCCCACCATCCATCCTCTAAATCATCCCTCCATCCATCCTCTAAATCATCCCTCCATCCATCCTCTAAATCATCCCTCCATCCATCCTCTAAATCATCCCACCATCCATCCTCTAAATCATCCCTCCATCCATCCTCTAAATCATCCCACCATCCATCCTCTAAATCATCCCTCCATCCATCCTCTAAATCATCTCTCCATCCATACTCTAAATCATCCCTGCATCCATCCTCTAGATCATCCCTGCATCCATCCTCTAAGTCATCCCTCCATCCACCCTCTAAGTCATCCCTTCATCCACCCTCTAAATCATCCCTGCTTCCATCCTCTAAATCATCCCTGCATCCATCCTCTATATCATCCCTCCATCCATCCTCTAGATCATCCCTGCATCCATCCTCTAAATCATCCCTCCATCCATCCTCTAAATCATCCCTCCATCCATCCTCTAGATCATCCCTGCATCTACCCTCTAAATCATCCCTCCATCCACCCTCTAAATCATCCCTCCATCCACCCTCTAAATCATCCCTCCATCCACCCTCTAAATCATCCCTGCTTCCATCCTCTAAATCATCCCTGCATCCATCCTCTAGATCATCCCTCCATCCATCCTCTAGATCATCCCTGCATCCATCCTCTAAATCATCCCTCCATCCATCCTCTAGATCATCCCTGCATCCACCCTCTAAATCATCCCTCCATCCACCCTCTAAATTATCCCTCCATCCACCCTCTAAATCATCCCTCCATCCACCCTCTAAATCATCCCTGCATCCACCCTCTAAATCATCCCTGCATCCACCCTCTAAATCATCCCTCCATCGATCCTCTAAATCATCCCTCCATCCATCCTCTAAGTCATCCCTCCATCCATCCTCTAAATCATCCCTGCATCCATCCTCTAAATCATCCCTCCATCCATCCTCTAAATCATCCTGCATCCATCCTCTAAATCATCCGTGCATCCATCCTCTAAATCATCCCTGCATCCATCCTCTAGATCATCCCTCCATCCATCCTCTAAATCATCTCTGCATCCATCCTCTAGGTCATCCCTGCATCCATCCTCTAAATCATCCCTCCATCCATCCTCTAAATCATCCCTGCATTCATCCTCTAGATCATCCCTGCATCCATCCTCTAAAATCATCCCTCCATCCATCCTCTAAATCATCCCTGCATCCATCCTCTAGATCATCCCTGCATCCATCCTCTAGATCATCCCTCCATCCATCCTCTAAATCATCCCTCCATCCATCCTCTAAATCATCCCTGCATCCATCCTCTAAATCATCCCTCCATCCATCCTCTAAATCATCCCTGCATCCATCCTCTAAATCATCCCTGCATCCATCCTCTAAATCTAATTTTGTTCGCCTGAAGTATTGTCTATTTCTGCATTGTTTTTTCCTGTATAAATTTTACTGTCTTGTTTTAATTCTTGCCTTGGCCCATATAGTTTTGTCTGTAGTGTTGTAACCATAGATTTTCCAATGTTTGGCCAATGGGTTTTCCTCAGTCTACTAAAGATAAAGATAAAACTGTGCGACCAGCTATGGACAGTAGATTCAATGAGAAGTGTTGTGAGAATATGTTTAGTTATTATATGTCAAATATAGTATGAGCCTTCAAGTTCAATGCAGAAGAAGGTCGATGTCTGGAAGTTATGACTCAGGTGGGCCCACTTCCTCTTGAGTGTTAAGAAACTAAAGGGCAGAAACTTTTGCTCCACAGGAGACTACTTCTGATTATCAGATTGCCTCTTGCTGCGAAGCTCTGTATAAAGAGTCCTATTACTGTTATTTGGTTAGTGGGGGTAGAGTTCTGCCCTACCAAAGAAGGAGTAATACGTCTCCTTTCCTCCACTAGTCTTTGGGACACCCCTGGGTAAGGTGGAGCTCCCGTTTAGCCCTCCTATCAGGGTTAAGTGAAGCCATGGGAGCAGGTGGTGGATGGCGTTGTGGAAGCAGCTGACAAGTAGTGCAGGTTATGGTCCCGACTCCGTGATGACAGACAGATGATCTCATGTATAGAGACAATGGCTGTTATAATTGTAATGCGTTGTATAGCTTAAATATAATTTGCTATAGTTATAGAACAAAAATATCATCCAAAAATCATCTTTTATCCACTGAAAATTAGTTATTTTATATGTAATCTTAAGTATAGTTTATGCCAGCCTCGTTTGCTATTTCCACTAAAGTATATATTTTGTTGTATGTTTTTTAGACATGGAACAAGATGTGCTGGAGAAGTCTCAGCTGAAGCAAATAATACACATTGTACCATTGGTGTTGCTCCTGACTCAAGGATAGGAGGTTAGTAGGCCTGGGAAGAGTCTAAAAACTTAGTGGCAGCTGACATTTGTGATCACAGACAAAATAAAATATTCAAATTCTATGTGATCACAGACAAAATAAAATATTCCAGTTCTGTGTGATCACAGACAAAATAAAATATTCCAGTTCTGTGTGATCACACATAAATAAAGTAATCAGATCTGGCTTTATTTGTTTATTGATTGTATATTGAGGTTGGGTTTGATCCTGGTCGATGGTTTCCATGTTCACCCAATGTTAAATGGATATAGGCACTGACATATCGACATCTGAAAAATAATGTGCTCAAGGTTTATTTTAACAAAAAATATACATATGCCCTCCCTCTCTCTCTCTCTCTCTCTCTCTCTATAAACCTCAAAAACAAGAAAATACACAATAGCCTCCACTAGACAGTTTGACAAGATGAAAAGGGTCATACACACAAACATATATATATATATATATATATATATATATGTTTGTGTGTATAACCCTTTTTATCTTATCAGACGGTCTAGTGGAGTATATATATATGTTTGTGTGTATGACCCTTTTCGTCTTGTCAGACGGTCTAGTGGAGGCTGTTGTGTATTTTTTTTTGTTTTTGTTGAACAGCTTCTCTTGTGGTTAATTCTACCAATGTTTGACAAATATACACGGCCACTGAATGAACAAGTCAAGCCCACTGATCCACAGGATTTTCCATCTTTTTTCATGAGTCTTTTCTAAGTGTTGCCTTAGCACAGTCTCGAATGATGTTATACCATTCCTTATACATGCTCTCCATGATGTGCGATCACTTGCCAGATGTTCCCAATCATTTTCACAGAAAAAAGTATAATTTTCTTCCTTCTACAGGACCACAGTCTGATTGTCTTATTTCTTGGAGGGCAGCAATATTGACATGTAGCCATGTTTTTTGTTCTTTATCTATGAGGGCTGTTGTTCTAATTTGCCCTTCTGTCGGTGTGTTTGCTTTAACAAGTCCAGGGCACATGGTCCTTATGTTCCATGTGCCAAGTTTAAACATTGGTGCTTTCTTCCTCATTTCACTTTGCCTACTCAGCCTGGGCATGGAATATGGAAATAGAGCTTTACCCAGTCACACTATCCCCCTCTCGATTTCGTTTCAAGAATTTCTGAAGGAGGGACGTAATCCATATGTTCAGGATTGATAGAAGGTGCAGGGTATGCCAGAAAGACGGTTAATGCTGTCTACTGCAATATATAATATATATATATATATACATATACATATACATATACATACTTATATGGGCGCTAACATCATATTCTCTACATACAAAGTGATGAGGCTGTTTCATTTTCTTTCATATTTATTTATCTTCTTCTGTTTTTTAATCACATAACAGTTACTTCTCTTTGTTGTCCACCCATAAAAGAGTATTGTGTTTGTTATGTTTTGGTTTCAAGCATTTTGTGATGTCAGCAGCTTTAAGCCCATTATGTTCAACTTAAGCAATTTTGTGTACTCAATTACCTTCTCTCATCAAACACTGAATGTCTGTTTCCAGAGCCACCACAGAAAGATGGTGTAGTAGCTTGATTGGTTGCTGCCCACTAATATGATCAAAGTAGCCAGCCATGAAGGCACTTGCTTCTGATCAACAATCAAAATGGTATAGGTTTGATTCCCAGAAGTGGTAAATTTTGTTAGATTGAGAAGGCTTTGGGGTTTATCTAGTCTCTAAAAAGCCTCTCTGCTACCAGAGACTTTCTTGGAAGTGAAAGTGGCCTAGCATGATATTAATCATATCCAAAAATGTGCCATTGATCAGGGAAAAAAAATGTGGTCGCCAACGCTATATTACCTTGTTTACCTTATGTGCTTGGTGGGACATTTTACTTTCATTACTTAGTAATCAGCTAAGAGTCACTTACTGCTTTAAATTCATGCAGTCTTGGGCCTATGTTTATTGATAAATTTGATATGACCCTGAAAGTCTTTATAATCACTCAATATTGATGACATACATGAATATGAAAAGAATTATGTTAAAACAAGTAAGATAATATGTTGCTTAAAACTCCTCTAACTTTATTTGTAGGACATGTGAATGATTATTCCAGCTTCATCTACGTCTACTTACACATTCTGACTGATGATGATATATCAGCTTGGCTTATATTTTGTTATATTTGGCAATGTCAAACTTTTTTGCTCACTAAGTAAATATTTACACTTTTTCTTATTTACAATTGTTCCTTTGGTAGTTTTTTTAAAATTTTCGTATGACCACTGGCATTACTTCAGTAACAGAACAAGCTATCCCAATGTTTTCAACTTCTCTCTTGATGTCACAAGATGAAATGCTTCCCCCCCCCCCCCCCCCCCCCCCCGTCTTCAGCAATAACTACAGCTGTTTATCATGATTAAATGTGCATTATTTTTACTTAATGAAATTCATTTAATCATTTTAACTTAAACTCATCATCATCAAGTGCCGTCTCCGCAATGAAGGTTAGCTACCATGGATCGCCATTCCACTCTGTTTCTTGCTTTGATAGTGCAGGTTGTCATAGATTGACTTGTCCATCTTTTGATGTTACTCGTCCATGTTAGTCTTGTTCTGCCTCTGCCTCTTTTACATTGTAAAAACTAGGGACTTTTAGTTTGCTATGGTTTTATATGTGCTTTTCCTTTTTTTTATTTTGGCATTTTTGTCTTTTTATCATAAAATCAACTAAGAGAGTGCATTGTACTATACATAATCTGTTATCTATATGCCAGATATAGAGAGTAGCTTATTTATTTAATTTGACAAGGTATACGCATGCTGGATGGAGAAGTATATGATGCAGTTGAGGCAGCATCTCTCAGCTTCAACCGCAGTCATATTGATATTTACTCAGCAAGTTGGGGTCCAGATGATGATGGCAAGGTTGTGGATGGACCGGGCAAGCTGGCCAAGAAGGCCTTCATCAATGGAATTGAAAATGTGAGATCTTGTACTTAACATTGTCTCCAGTGTCTGTTATCTTTTTCACTGCTTAAATGATGAGTTCAGTAAGAAATGAGCAAAAAACAATTTCATTCTGCTCATATCTTTTTATTCACTCTTTCAATAAAAAAATAAAATTAAAGAAATAGTCGTTTTGATCAACATTGATGATGGTATAAAACTGAAAGTTAAAAGGTAAAAATTAAAAACAAATATATTTTCAAGATATTGTACTCTTTAAAAGGAAAAATAATAGTGGACAGTACAGACATATAGACACATACACATGCAGACATACAAAGAAACAAAGAGAGATTAAGCATTAAAAAAATCAGTGTGCATATGTTCATGCACCAAAGAGAATAAGAAACTATAATGCTCACCTTTACTTGTGAGAGGTTTTACAGAAGATGTTTTACAGGATTGTTGTGTTCTTGCTACACTGTTGGCCATTAATTTATTATTTTTGTAGCTCAAGGATGATTTTGCTCTCTCTCTCTCTTTCTCTCTCTCCCCTCCCCCCTTTCTTCCCCCCTTTCTCTCTCTTCTTCATTAGTGTGTATGCATTTATAATTGTGCTTTTGTAAATATGGGTTCATCTTTCCTTTTATTTTGTTTTTTTGTCAATGTTTATATTCATGTGTAAGCATATGTTTGCGCATAAGTATGAGTTATTTTCTTGTCTTCTTCTATATCTGATACCTGGCGTTTTATAATTGTTCTGTTTCCTGGTCTCACTGCAGGGTCGTGGTGGTAAGGGCTCCATCTTTGTTTGGGCATCAGGAAATGGAGGTAGTGCCCAGGACTCTTGTAACTGTGATGGTTATGCGAATAGTATCTATACCCTGTCTATAAGCAGCACTTCTGAAAATGGAGTCAAGCCATGGTACCTTGAAGAATGCTCCTCCACTCTGGCAACCACCTACAGCAGCGGTGCTTTCAGTGAGAGGCAAATTGTAAGTATTTGATCAACATCAAATCATGATTTCATCTACCTGCTTCAGGCTTTCAGAACAAAGGATTGACATTTATATCAATACATTAGAAGAAAGCACAAAGAGATGGACATACAAAGTCAGTCAGAATATGAAGACAAAAAAAATGTAGAAAAATGTTGGTGACCTGCACATTTCCATCATACACATTGACTCTATGTGGGCTAATTTTTGTAAATAACATTGTATCAAAGATGTACACAATTTTATAGTAGGTTGTTATTTTACATTTTAAATATCTTAACATTTCAAACAGGTGTATCTTTTTTGTTAAGTTTCAAACTCTTCAGCGTTCAAATCTTATGATCATGCAAACTTGACTCTCTGTCCTGTTTCATGATGGAGGGTTAAGAACAACATCATGACACAAGATGGAGCCTTCAGAGCGGATCATTGACGACGACGATCATCAATTGCCTCTTAACTTTAGAAGCAAGGGACTTGCATCCCACTCTCCACTTGTTTAGTTGATTAGAGGAAAACACAAATAATTGCTTTTCATTTGAAATTACTTTATTGGCATGAGTATTTCATTTTAAAATAATTTTTTTAAAGGCATTTTCTAATCCATTATTACAGCTTAAAACAGTCTTTATCTCAACATTTTACTCTTAATGTCAGACTTGAAGATTAGACCCTAGAGCTTTCAATAAGATAAATACTATCTATCTATCTATTATCCTTTCGAGCCGAAGACGGCACATAGGGCAGAACCACAATCTCAAAAACAGAAACCTTGCGTGCCAAAATGGCACATATTGCAGAGATCACTGCTTCTAAAATCTATGGTCTGTTTCCATAACAATGCTTTTTACAATGACAGCTTGTCAAGCCATCGATCAACCTCCTTAGTCGCCTCTTACGACATGCCTGGAAGGTCACAGTGTCACTATTCTTTACATCCCACATAATGGGGCCCCGGTAACACACGGGAGAAGATAAATACTACAAAAGTAAAATATGTCAGATGTGGGCCAGCTTAAGAGACAAAGTAGAAGTAACAGACTAAGAAAATATTTAGGACCCAAGTCTGCAGAGACTGAAAGGTAAATGATGAAGAAAAGAAGGAATAAATGAAGCGTTGTGCAACTTGTGTACATAATTCTAATAGTACATTACTACTGGCTGTGATAGAATATGTAATAGATGTGATAGAATATATGATTTGATGTGATAGATACAATAGATGTGATAGAATATATGATAGATGTGATAGATACAATAGATTTGATAGAATATATGATTTGATGTGATAGATACAATAGATGTGATAGAATATATGATAGATGTGATAGATACAATAGATGTGATAGAATATATGATAGATGTGATAGATACGATAGATGTGATAGAATATATGATAGATGTGATAGAATATTTGATAGATGTGATAGAATATTTGATAGATGTGATAGAATATATGATTTGATGTGATAGATACAATAGATATGATAGAATATATGATAGATGTGATAGATACATTAGATGTGATAGAATATGTGATAGATATGATAGATACAATAGATGTGATAGAATATGTGATAGATGTGATATAATATGTGATAGTTGTGATGGATACAATAGATGTGATAGATACATTAGATGTGATAGACACATTAGATGTGATAGAATATATGATTTGATGTGATAGATACAATAGATGTGATAGAATATATGATAGATGTGATAGAATATGTGATAGATGTGATGGATACAATAGATTTGATAGAATATATGATTTGATGTGATAGATACAACAGATGTGATAGATACAATAGATGTGATAGATACAATAGATGTGTATACGGCCTGCTGGTCTTGTCAGACATGGACTCAGGTGATGACCATTTTTCTTTTGTGTGTGTCACCTGTTTTTTTTTTTCCCCCGAGTACTGCTAGATAGTCAAGTCAGACATACTCATTTATAGCTTCCCCGGGGTCCCAGTCTCAATACCAGACCGCCAACTTCAAAGTGCATGAAAATAGATTACCTAGCGGTAATTCAAGCAGTAGCAGCTATTTTATTAGGATTTCATTACAAATGTACATTACAGGGCACCACTGTTTACCAAATCCAAACAAAATTGAGAACACTGAATGTGCTGAACTATTCCATTTGTAAATGTATGCACTAATTCCTGGGAAAAAACTTAGCATTAAAATCCCAGACAGGAGAAGTGTCTGTGCACTTTTGTGACTAGAAGTTGAACTACTCCATTCAATGTAATAAAACAATGAAAGGGTTAATGAATGTGAAAATTTGTATGTGAGCACATTGACAGTGATCACTAATAGTTTATTCAAGTGTATGCAACAGCAAAAGAACATAGAGAATAGCTAACCTCAGCTTGCTGAAGGAGGAACACTTGAGTGACTTATGGATATAAACAGATGAATTAACTTACAATAGCAGGGCACTGATGTTCATAAAGTGTTTTGACAACACCAACTTCTCTTACCAATAAGAGAACATTGTATGTACTTTAACTGAAACCTTAACCATTAATCATCATTAAGTACCATGCTTGCCAGAGTAGGTGATCATGCTTCTCCACAACTCTTGATTTTGACAGTCATTTATTTCTGTTGATCTTTTGCCAAGCCATTCTCTTAAGCTGTGTGGTATTTTTTCTCTGTGCTTCTCTCTATCTCTTCGTCCTTCGGTTTTTCCCAGTTCTCACAATATATTCCAGCTGTTCCCTTTTCTGAGCTACGATAGCTCAGTGGTTAGTGAACTAGACTACAAAGGACAAGGGGTAGGGTTTGATCCCAACCGACGGCTTCTGGGTTCACCCAGCCTTAAATGGGTACCGGATTTTTTTTTCTGGGAAAGTGAAGCGGCACAGGCGTAATACCGACCACATTACCCCAAAAATCATGTGCTGAAGGTTTGTAAAATTTATGTTCACTAACACCATATTCCCCATATATGCGCCCACTTGACATGATGGGGGTACTTTACTTTTTTTTTTTTTTGTTTGTTCCCTTTTCATTATGTGGCCAAAAAAATGATGATAGTTTCTTCTGAATATTGGAATAATACAAGATTATGCATCAACACTAAACAGCCCAGAGGAAACTGTTGATATATTTTACCACGAGCTTAATATGGCACTTCATTAATGCAAATCACATGAAAGCACCTAGTCCCAGGGGATCTCAACGCAAAAGTAGGAAAGGAAAGAGTTCAAGAAGTGGTTTGCTACTAAGGCTTAGGAGAGAGAAATGAAAGAGCTGACAAACTTATTGATTGGGCAAGAACACAAAACATTATAGGAAGCAATCGGGAACACTTAAGCAACATCCAAGACGTCTGTGGACACAGAAAAGCTTGGCAGATAATACACATAATCAAATCACTATCAAATGATGATAAACCATAGATTTAGAAACAGTCTGATATGTGTGTAAACTAGATCAAGGGCAGATTGAAATAGTGATAATGTACCAGTTATGGGAAAGCTTAGAGTAAAATTAAAAACATTAAAAAGAGCCTCAGTTAAAACCAAATTAAATTTAGATGTACTCAAATCAGACAAGAGGATACTAGACAAATTTTATATCACAATTCAGAACAGGTACAGTGCAAGAGAGAAGATACAAAGCATTGATGAACAGTGGGAAATGCTAAAAAAAAAATCACAATCAGCAAACATCAAAGAGTTCATACTTCCAGTGAGAAAAATTAAAGAAATAAATGGATGTGAGTTGACATTTTACAGCTAATGGATTCAAGAAGAAGAAATAAAGATAACAAAGATGAATATATGGTTAAGTAAAGAAATTGTTATAAAATGCTATGAAAACATGGATAAAACAGATATGTAAAGCCATTATCACAGTAGTAAAATAATAATGCCTCATAACATATGTCATAAGGGAGTGAAATATTACATTTCACTGCGCAAAGCCACAGCATATGGAAGTAAGGAGTGGACATCACCTGTTTTTTTGTTCTCTTTCTTTACTTTCCCATAAATTGGTGAGCCCGGTGCCCATTTCTTTGTCTGCTTGTTTGACTGGAGAACACCATTTGAACCCACATTCACTTTATTGCCAAGCTAAGTCGTTACCACTGTGCTGCTGATGCTTTTTACCTATAGTACCTATAGTGACAGAGAAAATCTGTAATGCCTACTTTGAACTTCTTATGGCCCAGTGTTTTTAATTTTCAAAAATATCTTACCACCAAACTGATAGGAAAAAATAAGATTATAATTTTCCATCTAAGAACTGGACATACCTATTTCAAAATATACTTGTACTCCAACTTCAAGAATTGGAAATGCAAGTGTATATGCATGTTGGCGTACTTCAAAACTGAATGCATGTTGGCGTACTTCA
>JAVIAB010000051.1:96450409-96726089 GCA_032433765.1 Megaustenia siamemsis
GTAATATTCTTAAATGAATAGTTCCATTATATTTATTTTGTGATTATAGGCATCAACAGATCTCCATTACAGATGTACCACAACTCATACAGGGACATCAGCATCTGCACCTCTTGCAGCTGGCATTGTTGCATTGACACTAGAAGCCAAGTATGAACTTATAATGACTTTGTTTTCATTTTCTTCAATGTGTGCAAACCACAGTTTTTTGTATAAATCTTTGAAAAAAATTCAGAGAAGAGGATCAATGTGCATTTTGAAACATTTTTGGTTTCTTTAAATGAAACCATTGCCATATTATTAAATGTTATGTAGAGCCAGTCTTAACATATGGATGTGAATCATGGACAATAGGACAACAGACAAGAAAATCACTGGAGTCTGTAGAAGTGTGGTCTTACAGAAGAATGTTGAGAATACCATGGACAGCTAAGAAGAGTAATGAAAATGTTCTGAAAGAGGTCAATATTAGGAAGAAACATTCATCATTTTTTTGGCCATGTAATGAGAAGAGAACAACTGGAATATATTGTAACAACTGGAAAAACTGAGGGACGAAGAGATAGAGGGAAGCAAAGAGAGAAAATACCAGACAGCTTAAGAGAATGGCTTAGCAGAAGGTCAACAACAGAAATGATAAAGAACTCTTGAGATCGAAAGTTGTGGAGAGACATGATCACCTACCCAGTACTTGATTGATGATGATGCCATATTCTAGACTCATTTTCATAAAACAGGTGGAATAACTCTAGCTAATTAAAAACAAACTGGCTTTTAACAAAAAATAATTTTATTTAAAAAATCTGTTGGGGATGTTTTATAGCCGTTTGTTTCCCTTTATCGTGGCATCTTGTCCGAAATCAATGAATCAACGGTGACAGATCTTGATGCTCGATTAGACCTTTCGTGTTGACACCTTCTTGTGCTGCCACACGTCAGTTCAGCATTAGGCTTGACTACTGCTGGGACTCACTGACGGCCTAAACACACACCTGTCCGTCGTGATCGTGTAGTACTGTACTTCACGCTGTCTTGTTACTAAGATCGTTTCAACTTGGACGGGCCCGTGCTTGGTGACCCACCCAGCTTTCGTTTTCGCTAGGCACAGACATATACATATATATTATATTATATGGCCCTTTTCGTCTTGTCAGACGGTCTAGTGGAGGCTATTGCGTATTTTTTTGAGGTATTGTTTTTGCCGAACAGCTTCTCTCGTGGCTAATTCTACCAATGTTTGACAAACACATCTTCCTCATTTCACTTTGCCTACTCTGCCTGGGCACAGGATATGGAGATAGTGCTTTACCCAGTCGCACTATCCCCCTCTCGACTTCGTTTCAAGGATTTCCGAAGGAGGGACAAAGTCCATACGTTCGGAATTGAAAGAAGGTATATACATACTGCATTGATTAAATATTCAATGTAACACTGTTTAAAAGCACACAATCAAGCTTTATTTCTGGAACATTCCCTTTGCATAACATTGTACACATCCATCAGCTGTGTGTTTTTCTGCTACACTTCTCACATTACTGTTAACTATGAGGCGTACTACATACACTCACCTCGTTTTACTGCACTAATGTCAATGTGACCCCTTCACGTGGTCGGCTATGTCCAACCACACACCCTAAGCCAACATGTCTTGGCTTTTCACTAAGGGTTGCATCGGTACCCCTGCCCCTCCATAATTCCTACACCTCCAGCAACGGCTTGTAGTTACATCAACTCACTGGACGGCTTCATCATGACACGGAGCAGGGTTGCAGTAGTCCCTTCAGGCCACCATGCTGCTCGGTGACCTTCTGTTGGAGCCGACTCCACTCAGTGTGACTCTCTCGCAAACACTACGTGAGATCTCCCGCTCGCTATCAGCACTGGTCTTGGCTGATGAGTTTCACAATTACATCTGTTTGTGTCTATATTGGTGACACAAGTTCACTGAGCATTACTATGCGAGAGCTCACTTGATCACTATCACATGAATTGTCCGTTGCTTATGAGTTTCACAACTACATCTGTTTGTGACTATATTGGTGACATACGATCACTGAGAATTACTATGCGAGAGCTAACTCGCACCCTACCACATAAATTGTCCATTGCTTATGAGTTTCACAACTTACATCTGTTTGTGTCTACATTGGTGACACAAGTTCACTGAGAATTACTATGCGAGAGCTAACTCGCTCACTATCACATAAATTGTCCGTTGCTTATGAGTTTCACAACTTGCATCTGTTTGTGTCTATAATGGTAACACAAGTTTACTTAACATTGATCAATGTGCAAGGTCCGTTCCTCTTAACTGTCAAACACAAAACTGAATAACACTACAACACTGTTACGTGAAACCAACCTGGTCACCACTCACGGTAACGGTTCGCTCAGAGACAACCATTCTCATTGAGTATCGGTCCCCTCTAGACTGACCTTCTAACTTATCATTTTTCCTAACTCCCCTTTCTAACCAATCATACACCATTTTACATTTCTGCCCCACTCCTAATTGCGTCTTACTTTCCCCGTGAGACTCGATGTTTCTATATTCTTTACTTCTTATCACCTTCCCTGTGGACTCAATGTTTCTATTTTAGTTACTTCTTGTCACTTTCCTCCTGACTTCTACCCTACCAACTCCCCATTTGTCATACACCTTATAATCACTGCTACGGTTTGACCACAACAAAATGTCAAATTTTGAAGAATTTGTATTTTGACGCGGTAATTTTTACAACGGTATCGTAAACTAAGATTAATAGAAAAATAAAAAGAATATGTGTTGGAATTACATTCATTGGGATGAACAAGTGATCAGATATCTTTGAAAGAAAGTAGAAAAAAAAGTGTAAATGTAACATTTTAATGTAATTTTAACAAATTTAACAGAATGACTTTCGGCACAATAGGCCTTCAACTGGAACAAACATACAGTTAGATGGTATTTGGTATTTTTCACTACTAGGAAAATACAGTATATATCCAGTTAATACTGACAATCAGTCAAGTTATATTTGTAGTCAGTGAGATCTTCTATTTGATTTTTGACTTCTTTTGTGCCAAAGTATAAAATCTTGTAGAACTATGCAGTTCTTTTCTTTTTTTAATCACTTGTCATTTGCAACAGCTTTTGGTAGTGTCATTATCACTTGCTTATCCTTTAATGCCTTCAGCTTATATATTTTTTGTCTAGACCTATCCACAGTTTCACAAATGTTTCGTTGATGAAGGATATTCTTGTTTCTCTGATAGAGAATGAACTTTGGAGTAAAGACTAAGTTTAGAATGTAGAACTAAAATACTTTAATTAAAACCTACTTAATACCGGGAGCTGGCAGTTAAGGTCACATGCTTAGTGCAGTGTCACTCAGTGCAAAGGTCAAAGTGTTTATTTCTTTCACATGTGCCCCCTTTCTTCCACCACAGTTAGGATAAAACCGCTGATCTTACTGGAAATTGTAGCACTATGTTTACCTTATAGGAAAAGAACTGATTCGACTCCACTTAGCCATCCACGGCCTTGTAAAAATACAAACTTAAAGCTTCCATACAAATGATCAACTTTCATTGTTGCATTGTACAAAAATGTAATTTGTCATGTAAATCATTAATCTGACAGTGTCATGAATGCCTGTTGATTTGCTTCACTTTTCACTATATTGATGTTGTATTCCACAAATATAACAACAAATGTACATATCCAGCAATTTAATTTTGCTTCATTATCCATATATATACATCTAGATCACTGGCTTTGAACTCCTTAACTCTTTAACTTTGGACCAGCGTTCAAGATAATTAGAAAGTACTTTTGCCCAAATATTATTATGTCCCATTTACGGTTGTTGTATGTTGTGCAATGCCTGTTCAATTCTTTGACAAAATTTAGTTAAAAAGAAAGTTTATACGTAAGTTTGAAATTGATGACACTGTCTAGTTCACGGTTTAATGCCTGAGACCAGCATAATGATTTTGATGTTAAAAGAGTTAATTCATATTTAACTTCAACACCTTCACAGTTCATTGATACTTCCCTCTTCACCCCAACACCTTTGTATCTATCTATCTATTGACCTTTGAGCCATAGCCAGCCCATAGGACATAGACTCAGATACTCTTTCTCTTATCTAAATTTTTATTCTAGCAGTTTTCAATCCTTCTAAACATATTTTATCAAATCTCACCATTTGTCTCTGTTCTGTGCAAGCAACTCTATCTCGCTGAGGGAGCCAATTCCTGCTGCTCATGTTTCTCTGATCAATGTTTTTCTCAGTGTCTCTCTGGGTCGGCCTCTTTTCCTCTTACCTGTTGTTTCCCATCTGAGGGCTTGCTTTCTGTTATTCAGTTATTATTTCTCCTCATCACATGACCAACATATGACAATCGTCTTTTCTTGATTACTGAAGATATTAGTGGTTGATTGGAGATTTCTCTAATTTCTTCGTTTGTTTTGAATTCGTTCCATGCTATATCAAGTATTTTCCCTAGACATTTATTTTCAGATGCGTTCAACTTTGTTTCTATGTCTCTTGTTATTTTCCAGCTCTCACATGCATACATCAGGGTAGATAGTACGTTTGATTTGAATAGTCTAAGTTTTGTGTTTGTGCTGATGAGTTTTGATTTCCACAACTTTTCAAGGCTTCTGAAAGACATTGCTGCTGTAGCTATTCTGGTTCTAATTTCTTTACTTGTATCCACTTCCCGATCAATGTGACTTCCAAGATAGATTTTTAAAAGTGGTCGATCCCTTCCACTGGTTTGTTTTCCATGTATATTCTGTCCTCTGTTAGAATTAAGCTTTTCATGACTTTAGTCTTTTCATGATTGATCTCAAGCCCAACTTTGCTGGCTATTGATGATAGTTCATTTGTGTTTTCCTGCATCATTTTTATCTGACCGCTGATGAGGACTTTGTCATCAGCAAAGTCGAGGTCCTCCAAATGGTCTCCTTGTATCCATTCGATGCCTTTGTTACCAGTGCAGCATTTCTTCATTATGAAGTCCATAACAACTCCAAATAACAAGGGCGATAAAATACATCCTTGTTTAACCCCAGTTTCTATTGGAAAACATTTACTCAGTCCTTCCTCTGTACGAGCTGCACATGTATATCCATCATACATGTCTTTAATAATATTAATGATTTTTTTATGCTAAGTCATATTGCTTCAGAATTTTCCACAAAGAATCTCTATGAATGCTGTTAAATGCTTTTTTGAAGTCAATGAAGTTAAGTACAAAAGGTGTTTGCTTTTCAATGTGTTCCTCCAATATAAGTCATAGAGTGAAAATGTGGTCAGGGCAACTTCTCCCTTTTCTAAACCCTACCTGTTCTTCACGCAATACTGTATCTATTGAGTCCTTTATTCTATTCATGATGATTTTGCAGAATAACTTTGAGGCAACTGACAAAAGTGTCACACCTCTTCCGTTGTTACAATCTCTGAGATTGCCCTTTTTTGAAATCTTAACAATGATTCCTTTTTTCCACTTTTGAGGCACCTTCTCTGCTTTCCAAATGATTGTGAACATTTTCTGGAGGTGTATTAAATTATGGCTATTAATTGCCTTGAGGATCTCAGCTGTTAACTTATCCTCGCCAGCAGCTTTTTTGTTGTCCATACGCTTTAAGGAGGTCTCAATTTCGCTCAAGGTGTAGTCATCTAAATTTATATCTAACTCTTCTGCTGGTGTTTCAGCTTCAAAATCTATTAAATTGTGGGGTAGTGGACATTTAAGAATTTCTTTGAAGTGTTCCGCCCAATGTACTTTTATACCTTTGTATCACAGCATTCATTTTTTTTCTTAATCAGATGAGGTCAGCATCTCTTTTATCATCAAGATATTTACAATAGAAATTATGTCTCATTTAATCATTGAATGTAACTTTATTCCCATACAATTTACTGTTTTGCAGCAATGCCCTAACCTGGCGTGATGTTCAGTATATAACACTTATTACTGCCAGACCAGAACCAATTAAAGATGGACAGTGGGTTACCAATGGTGTTGGAAGAAAAGGTAGGCTGCTCTGTTTCTAAGTTATTAATACACTTACTGCATTGAAACATGTAATGAGAATCTCCATTTTTAATTTTCATGGTAAAAATAATTATTTATACAATTATGTTTAGTACTAGTTTAGTATATAGGTATTTGATATTTGCACAGAGCTATAAATTGAAGTACTTAAATAAATAAACTTCAACTTGGGCATGGTGCCATGAATACTCTTTAAACTAGCGATCTTGGTTTAGGCAGTTCTCATATCAAATAAGGAATTTCCACTAGCGAGGATAAATCAGGATAAATGCTGAGACTATATAATTTATATTTGTAAGTAAAGTAAATAGCCCCGTCATGCCGAGTGGCGTATAGGGAATATGGTGTTAGTGGCCATAATTTTTACAGACCTTCAGCACATGATTTTTGAGGTAATGTGGTCGGTATTACGTCCGTGCTGCTTTACTTTGCCAGAAAAAATCCAGTACCCATTTAAGGCTACATGAACCTGAAAGCCGTCAATCAGGATCTAATCCAACCTCTTGTCCTCAGTAGTCCAGTTCACTAACCACTGAGCTATCGCGGCTCCCAATTTATATTAGGATCAGCATATTTCTTGAATTTTAATCTACCATATTAACAGAGATCAAATACATTATTAATACAACAATATTCTTCTTATTCTTTCCTTTTTCATTTACCTTTCAGCCTGTAGAGAATATAGCTTTGATCGCCCATGTTAAATGTATTCCTTTTTTTTTTTTTTCACTTGTAACTGCCAAGTGTTCATTAACATGTGCAGAGTGCACAACGGACCTTCTATTTGTCACCATTATGTAAGAGAACTAGACATTGGATATCGCTGCCTAAAGATCAGGGAAGGATAAAGTCATGAAGACACTATGGATTCAAAGAGAAAAATTCTCTCCACTGGGGTAGGATTCGAACCTAGGATTTCTTATCCAGAGGCTGACACCTACCTCTAGACTACCCATTGTCTTATTACAGAATGGGTATAGAGGTCAACAATTAATATACTAATATAGTAAAACAATTTCTAGCACTAACCCAGTGTACTTCACAGTGTAATGAGATGCAACTTTATTCAATATCCAAAGACTCCAAAAATGCACTAAACTTGTTTTTGAGCTTCTTTCTCTACTTTTATTAAATTTACAATATTTACAACTGTGGTCACAGTTCACAGATGTTTTTTTTATTTTAAAAAAAAAAAACAATTGTATGGCCAAGCATTGCCTTACCTTCATCTGTTGCAATGTCAGAGCATTTTTTTAAAATAACCTGCAAATTGAGAAACTATAATGCGCCCCACCCCCTAAATTCTTTACTTAAAATATTTATTTTGACTTCACACTTGTGTTAGCTGCTTCTCAAACTTAACTCCAAGTGAAACTAGAATACTGAACTCTGATTCAAGGAAAAAATAAAAGCTCTCAGCGAAGGGTCTGAGTTTAAAAACTGCATACTTCCAAGTTAAAAACTGACTGTAATGCCTTGCTTATAGACTGTTTGATGGCCCCTCTCAGTAATTGTATAGCTTTGTTCCAGTGCTTAGCATTCTCTCAAAAGCAGTCTATAAACATGCTTTCATTTTTTCTGAAGTCACTCAGACTGAATAGTCATTGTCACCAGTAGATGAAATTTCACACCTACAAGCACTTGATTCTCTGATTGTCTTTGTAATGAAAAATTAGCACCTGTGGTCAGAACCTCCTTCCATCTTTGGAAACAAAAAAATCACATCCTTTTGAGTATGGCGTTTCTCTGTGGATCTAAAAAATATTGTCTTTGTGAAGTCTTTATAAAACTTGTTTGAATCTCTAGTCTAGTTAAAACTATTATCACCTGTTACATTTATTAAAGCAGGACTACACATATACAGCATGTTTTGTACAGCGGGATCTATAGAACCTGCTGAAAAGATTGACTTTTTTCCTAAAACCAACAATTTAAAAAAAATTGTATTGATTTACTTTCTATTGTAAGGCATACAAAAGTGATTTATTTTGTATTTGCAACATAAATATTAATCATAATGACGGGGCTGAGGCAGCACATTCAATGATAATGTTTGAGAAGTGTCATCTGAGGTTGTGTACTATGTGAAGCACACTATGGTCGCTGGCAGTAAACTCAGTATAATAGTGCAGAAGTTTGGGTCAGGCATGTTATTGTTCTTTTAACAAATTTGTGCATTCTGACAAAAACAACAGTGACAAGAATGTAGCACTTCATTTCAGTCGTAAGATAAATGAGACATTTATCTACTTGTTAACCATTAATTATGATATGTATCTGTGACTGACGTGTTTACGATACCAGTAAAAATTACTACCACTTAAATGTAACATTAGGTACTCTAAAAATAGCATTTTCTCTAAACTTTTGACACTGCCGTGTGTTCACACAAGGCAAATTACTGGGACTAGGATTTTTCCGCTCAGGTTGATTTATGACCTGAGTTTGACCCAGTGGACCAGACGTGTACAGTGTCTATCAGTATGGTGTCACAGAAAGTCTGCCAGTATGTTCGGCTACCACATAGCGTTATTTGCTGCATTTCCTGAGTTACCAGGTTGTTTTGATGTCACCTTTGGCCAAGGAAATGTCCCTGGAAAAAAGGGAAAAACTACAAATTATTTTTTAAATTTGCGATTTTTTTCCACATTATATGAGATTGTATCTCATGAAATGTGGGAAAAAAAATTCCCACATCAATAGAAAAAAATCCAATACTCAGGGGTCACCAGAAGTAGTAATTAGGAAGAGAAGATGGGTGGGTGTGTGTGTGTGGGAGAGAGAGAATCGTAATATAGGATTAAAATAATTACTCCATCAAAAACAGTCATTGTCTTGTCTGATAGCAACAAAAATAATTAGTCTGAAACCCAGCCATGAACACTTTATATAGCTAAAATGTGCATAGAAGGCTTTTGTGAATGGAGGTCAAGTTGACATGTCCTAGAACTATTGTAGAATTTTCTGACCTAGATTAACGATGATGCATCCGAAAAGCTCTGATGACGGTGTAATTTATGAACCTGAAACTCACCATTTACTCAATTTTCAGTTTCTCTTACATTTAACTAAGTTTTAAATCCAACTCACATTTGTTCTATCTAAATGTAATTTAACCAACCTTGTTCAATCTATACACTGAGCAAATCTTTAAAAACATCACAGAGATGCCAGGCTCAAACATTAATGGAAAGATAATCTATAACTTAAGATATGCTGATGATACTGTACTACTAGCAGAAAATCCTAAATATCTACAACAATTACTTAATGAAATAAACATGACAAGCAAAAAATATGGATTAGATATGAATATCAAAAAGACTAAAACTATGATCATAAGTAATGAAAATTCTCAAGACCTACAAATAAATATCAACGTCGAAGGAATACACCTGGAGACAGTACAGAACTACAACTACCTTGGCCATACTATAACCAGTGATGGAAAATATAAAACTGAAATAGACAAAAGAATAGGAATGGCAAAAAGTAATTTTAATGTCATGAAAAGTATACTAACATCAAAACAAATGACACCAGAGCTAAAACTAAGAAAAGCAAAATGTTACATCTTCGAAATATTCATGTATGGTGCAGAAACATGGACATTAGACAAGAAAACAGAACAGAAAATTGAAGCTTTTGAAATGTTGATTTATAGAAGAATAGGTAGAATTGGGTGGAAAGAAAAAAAAAACAAATTATGAAATTTTGAAACAACTAAAAATTAAAAGAGAACTCCTAAACACAATTAGAACAAGACAAATGAGATTTTTGGGGCATGTTAAAAGACACAACAGCCACTAAAAGTAATATTGGAATGGAAAATACAAGGTAATAGAGGCAGACCAAGACTAACATGGACGAGTAACATCAAAAGATGGACAAATCAGCCTATGACAATCTGCACCATCAAAGCAAGAGACGGAATGGAATGGTGCACCATGGTAGCCAACCTTCGATGCGGAGACGGCACTCAATGATGATGATGATGAAATGTAATTAATTCTGTAATAAAAATAATATTTATGTATGCATTTTAATGTGTGCATTTATTTGCTGTACGCATTTCCTTTAATGCTTTTATTCAGTGAGTTTGCGATATGGCTATGGCCTGATGGATGCTTCTGCCATGGTGAATCTAGCGCTGGTGTGGAACACTGTTCCTTCAAAACATGAATGCCTGGTCCAGACAAGTGTTAACCATGAGTAAGTTTGAAGTTGCTACCTGTTTTGTTGTTTCTCATTCAGTGGCCCATGGACTTTAGCCCCATTTGCCCTGTGCATTTTGATGTATTGCTGGAGAATATGTGATGTCTATGAGACTCTTCAACTGTTAGTGGCTCACATATGTGTTTAGCTTAAACACATACCACTAGACGATGAGTGTCACTTATGCTGAAGTCAAGAATAATTGAAAACTAAACCCATGTCGACAGCACAGCAACTTCCATGGTACATCAATTTTTTCTGTTGCCTCAATATTGGTTTTATTTGATACCTATTTGAAAATGGTCTATACAAAAATTTAGCAAAATATATTTCTAGAAAAAAATAACATCAGACATGGAAAACTAAGTTTTACAAATTTAGATCAGATGGGTAAATGCAGACAGATTGAATCAGATGTTTTTTTATGTTTATTTTTCACTGTCAGGCACTGTTTTGCCAAATAACCTGTCATGATTATGCTTATATATGAATGGTAGGTATAGCAACAGAATGAACAAAGCACATTTATGTTATACAGCCGTATGCTATTTTTAAGGTTCATTATCTAAATTCTATTATTTTCTGGAGCCTCAATGGCTGAGTGGTTGGTATGCTTGCTTCTTGATCAGAGGGATCTGAGTTCGATCCCCAGAAGTGACAGGTTTTTTTTTTAACCGACAAGGCTCTGGGGTTCACCCAGCCTCTAAAAATTGGTACCAGAGTTTTCTGGGAAGTAAAGGTGGCCTGGTGTGATACCAACCACATACCCAAAAATATGTCTTTTTCATGGAAAAATATGGTCACTAACACCATATACCCCATGTGCCGAGCAATGCCTTTACTTTTATTTTATTATCATCTGCTTGGCTTTGCTCAGTCCATTTTCATAAATGAAGTCTTATAGGGGTACTTTGAAGACAGCTTTGTATCTTAATCTTGAGAAAGCTGGAATCAGAAGATAAACAATTTATAGCTCATCTCTATTTTAGCTCTACACCATTTGGTGAAGAGAAATGACAAGAGAAGCAATAATAGTTGAATTTTTAAAGTAAATATGCCTCTGAATACTTCATCACAAGATAACAACTTCTTCTGAGGTTTGACTTGATGATGGTAACTTGATGAACATTTGACAGATTTTATTGTAAGAAATTGATGTTCACTGAAAACTGAAATGATGTACTGCATGTTGTAGATCATATTGTTGATTGTCCTTCAGTGGGGTCAGATAATTGAATTTCACTGAAAACTGAAACAATGTACTGTATGTTATAGATCAAATTGTTGATGGTCCTCCAGTGGGGTCAGATTCAACAAAACAAGTTTGACCAAGACTAAATTCTATCCCCTTATCCTGGCCAAAAAAAAAAAAAAAAATGCAAAAGTCACAGAAAGGACAAACCTGGTTGCTAGACTTTGTAGTGACAAGAATTTGTCTGATTGGAAGGTGCTGATGTGGCAGTTTGCTGTAGACTGTAGCACAATGCAACAATCCTCGGTTTTCTCAAGATTCTCAAAGGGAGTATCAGAGTACCTATGGATTCATCTAGTGTGTAGTGATGAACCTAACAATAGCAATGATGCAACAAAAGCCAGTGTCAGGCATTTGGCAAAGAAAACGAGCCTGAAGCTTATGCAAAATTTCTCTTTTTTTTTTCTTTGGTGACAATCTGTTATTTAATGATGATAAAGATTGGAATACATCCTGCCAGCAGGGAGCATTGAAGAGAAAACATAAATATAGTGAGCAGAAAATGTATTGAACAGTTGAAATTTTGACATGAAAGGGACAGTTGGCATGAAGAATATGAGAGTGTTTGTTATGTACCATCTATTATTGTGCCTGAAGAAATAACAGAGATTATGGCTATATCAAATAAAAAATAAATCATGTGTTTCCCCTACTTAAATAGGTTTAATATTTGTGGAAAAAGCATAATTGAAATTAATGTATATTTTTAAAAGAATCTTTGTTGCTATAGACAAATCTTTTGTGTCTTTTGTCTAGACCATGTTGCAAAAGAATGAGGTTTAAAATAGAGTGCAGTAGAAAAATAGATTCCTACAAAAACCTAACTTTCCAGAGAAGCACAAACTTGGGTGGCATGTCCATTGATTCTGTTTACTGAACCTGGCAGGTGAAGAAAATATGAAATGAATAAGTTAAAAAGGAAGAAATCTAAGAATGAATTGAAGAGAAAGGGAGCTGACTGCAGTCATAAATATTGTCCCAATCATCCTTAAAGTTGTGTGATTTAAAGGGGGACTGGTGGTCTAGAGGTCAGATTTTGGCCTCAATTCACATCACAATGGAATTTTTTCAAAAATCAAACCCATGGTTTCTTCACGGCATGATCCTCTCCTGATCTCTGGATAATGAAATCTGATATCTAGCCCACTTTGGGGAAAAATGACAAAAAACAGTAGGTCATGTGTGCACTCACACACATTAAAGAATCTTTGGCAGTTTAAAGTAGAAAAAGAGCAGGTCAAAATGGCCCCTGTCCAGGCAAAAATTGTTAAGCAAAATCTACCCATCCATGCTGAAGACGGATGAAGGCACTGATGTCGCAGCTATGCTGTAAACTAGTGATACAACGCATTCACGCCCACTTAACCAGTGAATTCTAAGGAAGGAATCTTATTGTTTCACCTAGTCCACCTTCCATTGAAGCCCCCATGCTAACCAGCCTGATCAAGTCAGTGAGGAAAGACAAACCTGGTATTCAAAAATTGCATTTGTGAAGTGGGATGTATTGGGTTGAAAGTCTGAAATATTGCTACTCACTGTAAATCATAACACAACATATGCTCATTTCAGGGTTGACGAGAGCATCAGAGCAGATGTCAACAAACAGATAAACACTAGTGTAATGACAAGTTGAATCTCTTTGATGCCATTGTTTACATTCTTGATGCTTTGAAAATGTTCCATTCTTCTATGGATATAGTTTAAACTTATTTCAGATCTTCTCTTAAGATCTGAGGTTTTGACCACATGTTGTTTAAATTGTCGTAAAAATTCCATTCTTATTCACAGTGATGTTAATTTATCTTCATTCTGTCAGGATTTTTTTAATGTCAATTTTGTGTAAATCATGAAGTGGTACTTTCTTTGTACAGGAACTTGGAACGTGGTACCAAATTTACAGCTCAAGTGGAGACAAATGGTTGCCAGGGGGAATCACTTGAAGTAAACTATCTTGAACATGTTCAGGCAGTGATCAGTCTCACTTATCAGAAAAGAGGTGATGTAGTAATTTATTTGACCTCGCCTATGGGCACAAGGTCCAAACTACTACCACAACGCCCAAGTGATGTTACTCTTGGAGGTTTTGATGAGTGGCCCTTCTTATCTGTTCATTTCTGGGGAGAGAACCCTAGGGGTGTGTGGGTCCTTGAGATTGAAGATGCTGATACTATGAAGTCAGGGTCAAGCAAAGGTAAGACTTCATTATAGAATTTTAAAAAGTCATTGTGTTGTTTAACTTAAACCATTTCCAAGCTTAGCAATTATATTTTTAAACATATCTATTAATTGAAGCTGTATGTGAGAAATTGTGAGGTTTATTGTATGCACAGTGTAGAACTAATTGGGAGCATCAATGACAGGAATATTTGGTTTGATATTATTTTCTATGGACATAGGCCTGGCACCTAATGGCGATGATAATGAATCCAGCAACAGTGGAGATTGTCTAGCAGAGATTAAGAGGAGGTTGGCAGCTACTTCACAGATTAATAAAAATATTTATGGCAAAACACCATTTTATCAAGCCTAGACTGCCATTCAACAGCTTTATCAAGATAGAACTGAAACATTGCTAAGAAACAGGTTCAAAGTCAGCAGACAACATGCATTTAATATTTTATATTTGTGCTTATTTTATATAATTTAAATTTGTGCTTATTTTATTTTTATAATATTTTTTCCTGATACAAACTTTAAGACAATTTAAGAGACACACAAAAAATGTAGACATATATAAAGCAATTGATAAATATGCTTCCTGAAACAGACAGCAAACAATAGACAACAGACTTTAACTCTTTCAGTACGGAAGGCTTTTGTCAATGCAACGGAGGAGATGTTTTATATAATATACATGTTTTATATTTATCTAACACTTAACATATTATATATGAATTTTTAGATAATTGAACAAGGAATCTGATTTCATCAATACCAAGATGATACAAAACATGCAGAAATAAATATTGGAGATAAACGACCAACAAACAAAAAATTGAAACATCAAATTAAAACCACAGTTGACTACTTACCATCATATAGATCTGGTCATAGTAATCCAATATGAATTATTTTGTGAAGAAAACAAATATCAATATGTCTCTAAGCAGCCATGAAGGTTTGGTTGATGTAGCATAACAATAACTGATATTTTGTCATCCACAATCACAACAAGTGACAAAAATGAAATTTAAACTTTTTGGGGGAAAAAATCACTGTGTTTGACTACACACACAAAAATCACTATGTACACAATTCAGAGATTTGTGTTTGACTACACACACAAAAATCACTATGTACACAATATTTACACTTTTTTCAATTACACAAAAAACACTTTCTCCATTTATTGTCCATGAAATACCTTGAAGCGAAGCATGTATTTGGATGAAGATGTAGTTTAATTTGACATCCTGAACAGAAAAAATGAGTCTGTGCACACTTTGTTGGAGTTGAACAATATACGCATTCACGGTCTCTTGCAGCACAATCCACAATGTGACGGCTTCCTCTGGATTTTGCGAGACAGCTTGCCTCTGGCTGCCTTCCTGGAAGTTTCATTTCTTGTTGAATGACGTGTTGTGTCAATTGACTCATCAACATTTTCTTATACTCTTTTAAAGAGACTGTTTTGTCGCCAGTGGCTCGGCATAAACAAAATAAAATGTGCGCATTTACCTGCGACACTTCCAATAGCCAGAAGAAAATTTGTGTGCACCATTTAACAGTTTTGCGTTCAAAGACACAGTAATATTCCACCTTCTGGTCTAGTTTGTCGCACCCATTCATATTTATGTTGTAGAAATAAATCATTTCTGGCTTATTTACATCTTTTACTGCTTTTGTTTGCACTCTGGCATCAGAGGATACCATCACAACATTTTTGTTTGCCTTCTTATCTCTGAATGCAACACAGAGCTTGGTTTTATCATTATGCATGTACCATTTCATTGCATGCGTAAACAAAGTTGAACGCATTCGAAAATAAATGTCTAAGGAAAATACTTGGTATAGAATGGAACGAATTCAAAACAAACGAGGAAATTAGAGAAATCGCCAATCAACCACTAATATCTTCAGTAATAAAGAAAAGACGATGGTCATACGTTGGACATGTGATGAGAAGAGATAATAATCGAATAGCAAAGCAAGCCCTCATATGGGAAACAACAGGTAAAAGAAAAAGAGGAAGACCCAGGGAGACACTGAGAAGAACATTGATGAGAGAGGCAAGAGCAGCAGGAATCGGCTCCCTCAATGAGATAGAACTGCTTGCACAGAACAGAGACAGATGGCGAGATTTGATAAAATATCTTTAAAAGAAAACTGCTAGAACAAAAATTCATATAGGAGAAGGTGTATCTTGGTCTACGCCCTATGGGCCGGTTACGGCTCGAAAGGTCAATAGATAGATGTACCATTTCATTGCTCTGTGCTCCAGAGATAATGTTTTGGTTTCCTGCGGAAAGCCAACACGACGAACATTGACAGTCCCAGTATAGTACTGCTTCTTCAAAAGAAGGTGATCAATCAATTTTCGTGTGATGTAATAGCGATCAGCAAAAATTTTATGTCCTGTGCCAACATGCTCCAATAAACTGTCAAAAACTTGTACAGCATGTCCACCATATGTATCAGCCTCAGGATTGTAGGAAATGTTTCTTTCAAAATAGGTTAGAATGTTGACAACATAACCCGTGGCAGTGTTGCATAGACCAAAGGTCTTGATGTGGTACTTGCTTGGCTTAGAGGCATTGAACAGCTTGAACTGCCATCTACCCTTATAGCCTATGACCATCTCATCAATGCTAAGTTCCTGAAAGGGATAGAAGGATTTTCAGAACTTGCAAAGGAGAAGATTCATAAATGGTTCTATTTTTTTCTTTGCCTTCCACCACCTCATCACCACAGTGCAACATTGTGTGGTATATGTCCTGGAATCTATCTCGATTGAAAGCATGGTGGATCCAAGGAATATACAATTCTGCTGATAGTGACCAATAGTCAGCAATAGAGGAAGCTTTGAACAAACCCATATATATCAGCACAGCCAAGAACTTGTCAAGTTCAGGTCTTGTGATGTCTTGCCACCTTCCAAACACAGAGCGCTTGCATGCAGGAGTGTTGATATCAGTTCTTTTCTTTGCATAAGAATTTATGCTAGATAACAAGGTTTCACAAACTTCATCAAACAATGACCAAAAAAAATCCAATGCAGAGGAAGAATCTGTGAGGTGCTCAAGACTAACTCCTGGCTTTCGCAGTGGATGAAAGCGAAAGTTATTTTCAGTGCTACCAGTTGTAATTTTTGACCACTCAGACTCAGCTGGGATGATAGGTCTAGATGAGCTAGGTCTGGCAGTTGGGTTAGATGTAGTTTTCTTGGCGGTTTTACCACTTCCTCTGCCCCTACCTCTACCTGCAGCTGCTTTTGGTTTTTTTGGTTCTGAAGGAGTGTATTCCTCATCACTGTCAATATTTAACATGAGACTCTCATTTTCCTCTACTAAAAGATCTATATCTGGATCACTGTCATCACCATTGTTATTATCAACACTTACAGTGTCTGAACTATCATCTGAATCATCAAGAAAAATTAATTGACAAGCTTCTTCAGCCGTCATCAACTGACTTTTAGCGTTACAATCACTGCTACTGGAAGCCATTTCGATCAGCTGATTTTTGTTTACAATTTTTTTAATGATAAACACTAAATCCAAATGAAAAAATCACACGTTAGAGTACGTCTTTTCACTTAAACCTCGTGGGGAAGAAGGAAGGAGCTCTCCAGTAAAGGAGTCTATATAAAATAGTCAATCTAAAATATAGGAATACAGTTTGTTGACGGTTTACACGAAACAAATTATGTTTGGCGCACTATACGGCTGATTGTATGCAATTGAAATATATTTGGCGCACCATACGGCGGAACGTACGGAAAGAGTTACGCAGCTTTAAAACAAAAGATAGTTTGCTGATATAAATATTACAGTGTAAAGCTCTTCAAATATATTTTTGACAGAAAATTACAAATATGTGCTTTTATTTATTTATTTTTTTAAGGAAGTGGTAAAAGAGTATTGCCTTCAAACCTTCTGCATATAAATTAGCTTTATGTGTAAATACATTTTATGTTGCAATAGTATTGCATGTCAGGGTGAACATATCAGCATGAAAGATTAAGCCGCCCATATACTGAAGTTAATCTTTCCACATGTCTTCTTTGTCAGCAGCGTTAAAACACTTCTAAGTCCATGAGGAAATTAAAATCTTGTACATCATCTGCCAAAGGAACTGCTGCTAATGACAAAGAGCCTGAATTTGGTAGTCTCTGCCAATTGATTTAGCCCCAGACATGTAATTGTCTTGAGAAAATTGATCAGTCTTTGTTTAGGGAACAACAATGCACATCAGATGGTCCACATGAGAGTGCCCTTTCTTGTATACATGTTTTTTTTTATCCATAGTGGATTTCTTTGTTTATGAGAAAATATAAATTAAAAAAAATATGTAATGTCTATGAACAAACAAATGAAAAGATGATTAGCCACAGAGATGGGATTTCTCAGAAGAATGTTGAAAGTTTCTTGGAGAACTAAAAAGACCAATGAGGAAATTCTCAAAGAGGCCAATACAAAAAGGGAGCTCCTAAAAAACATCAGAAAAAAACAACAGTTTTTGGGCACATCATGAGAAGAGGAAAGTTGGAATACTTGTTTAAAACTGGCAAAATACAGGAAAAGAGAGATCACAGACAACAAAGAGAGATAATACTAGATAGCGTGGTGTCATGGCATGGAAAACAGTATAAAACAGAATTGATTTGATGCAATGTGGATAGAAGACTGTGGAAGAACATGATCGCCTATGCCAACCGTTATGGCACATGATGATGAATGTCTATAAAGTGTGTGTGGTGAGGGATAATGTCAGCTTGTGTAAACTAATTAACATTTTGTTTCTAATAATATTCTAATAGACAGTGTCTCTACTCTAGGCACTTTGGACCTGTGGTCACTTGTGCTTCATGGTACCAAAGAACAGCCTATAAGCTTGAAGAACCAGACCACAACTGTCCCTGGTACTCCATCCATGCAGCCTTCCACAACACAGCCAGTAACTGTGAAAACAACAGGAAGCCAACAAGTAAATTTGCTCTTTTATCACATTTACTCATAAGTTGATTGTTAAACTGCAATCAACTGCCTCTTCTCACAACTTATATATAAGAATATTTAACTCAACAAATAGTAACAAGAGGTAATACAGAAAGATATATTTTTAAAGACTATTATAGTTAATGGGACACTTGTAAAACAAGTAAGTGAATTCTACTTCTTAGGAATTGTATTTTCAAAATATACCCCAAAAAATTTGCAGAACTGACTTTAACTCATTTTTTAAAAAAGGTATTTTGTTTATATGTGTGTGCTTTGTTTCTTAAATATTTTTTTTTTTTTGTTGAGTACTTTCAAAAATAGGGAGCTGCAATAGCTCAGTTATTAGTGAAATGGGCTACTAAGGACAAGAGGTCAGGTTCAATCCTGATCAACAGCTTCCGGGTTCACCCAGCCTTAAATGGGTACCAGATTTTTTTCTGGGAAAGTAAAGCGGCACAGGCGTAATACCGACCACATTACCCCAAAAATCATGTGCTGAAGGTCTGTAAAAATTATGGTCACTAACACCGTATTCCCTATACACCGCTTGGCATGACGGAGCTCTTTAATTTAAATTTTTTTTTTTTTAACGTGCAAAATAATGTCTTCAATGTTTTGGCTAGAGTGTAGCAGATTCTGGAGAAGGTGTTGGGGAGGAGATCTGAGCACTTTGTAGTTGACCAATTTGCAATGAAGTGTCAACTAGAGTAGATTAAACTTACAAAATATAGGTTATTTGTTTTAATGACTATTATTATATTTTTAACATAACCAACATCTAAATGTGTGGGTTTTCTATTTGTGTACATCATCAGCCATGTCACAGTGAATGTGCTGGCTTCTGCTCTGGACCAACTGCAAAGGACTGTTTTGAATGCAAACATTATCGTATTGGACCAACCAGGCAAGTATCCATTCATTTTTTGTTTTGTTTTGGGTAAACCAGTACATAGTTTGGGGGCCTTGGTAGTCTAGTTGGGAAAACCACCCAACTGAACTACAGACGTTCGGACAACCAGTGTTCGATTCCCGCTGGGAGCAGTGTGGATTGTACTCGTGGTTGGAAAAAAAAAATACCCCCCACGGTCGACCCAGCCATTGGCAGAAATGGGTACTGGGGTATTACCCTGGGAAGGTGAAGAATGTCGCCTCGCATCTGAGTTTTGATGCTTGAAGCGATACTATTCAGAAATCTCCTAACATTTCTGGATAGGCGGCCGAGCACATATGTGCGTTAAGACGCCGGTTCAAGTCTCATACTTTACCTTTACCTTTATAGTTTACATGAAATCATTTGGTAGTTTGACATGGCCGAAGTCCCAAGAGGAGCCTTAAACTTTACTGTGTTTGATGTACTAACTTGCAGAGTCAACTTTGATAGAAATGGAAGGTCTTGGGAATTGAAAAGAATTGCACTCTAGCTCATATTGGTTCCATTAGTCTATCTCACAATTTGAGCATGGGCCTGTATTGTAGTGTTTCTATGAAGCGGCTGAATGAATTCACTAAATGTGAGACCTTGTGTTTCTGACTAGTTTGAGAAGACATTGGGACAGGTGACCTGAATGTCATTAATGACTAGTTTGAGAAGACATTGGGACAGGTGACTTGAATGTCATTAATGACACAGTTTGAGAAGACATTGGGACAGGTGACTTGAATGTCATTAATGACACAGTTTGAGAAGACATTGGGACAGGTGACTTGAATGTCATTAATGACACAGTTTGAGAAGACATTGGGACAGGTGACTTGAATGTCATTAATGACACAGTTTGAGAAGACATTGGGACAGGTGACTTGAATGTCATTAATGACACAGTTTGAGAAGACATTGGGACAGGTGACTTGAATGTCATTAATGACACAGTTTGAGAAGACATTGGGACAGGTGACTTGAATGTCATTAATGACACAGTTTGAGAAGACATTGGGACTGGTGACAAATGTTGAAATAAGAATCACTGGAAAATAGTTGGTCATCCCTGAAGAGATGGAACACTATCAGAAAGTCATTGTTGTCCTCAGCTGGGATGCAAAGATTGATGCAGCAAAATTTAAGATCTTGAAATTAAACAGCTTTGAAGTATTGTCTATACCGACATGTTTGTTC
Source organism: Megaustenia siamemsis (assembly GCA_032433765.1). Taxonomy (NCBI): domain Eukaryota; kingdom Metazoa; phylum Mollusca; class Gastropoda; order Stylommatophora; family Ariophantidae; genus Megaustenia; species Megaustenia siamemsis. The sequence goes on from JAVIAB010000051.1 coordinate 96,471,198, forward strand.
TGTAAGGTAAGATATTGAGATGGGTTTTTTAAGAATAAAGAAAGTCATTGAAGAGCAGAGTGAAACTTATTCAACAACAATTTCTATCATTTAAATGGATATTTCTGCTGCTATTAGGTGGATTTCTGGTACATATTAATAGCTGTATTATATTTTCAGGCTTTAAATCAATACTTTGAATGATTTAGAGCTGATGTATCCTGAATGATTGAATAACAGGGAATCATACAGCCTTTAAATAATTGGCACCTCTATTGAAGAGGATACAAACATGAGGCACAAAAATTGAGAATATAATATAAAGAATATGGGAGAGTGTGAGTAAAGTCAGGAGCTACCATCAGTAGCACAGCTACCTGCTAAAATTGTTCTGTTCTGTATTTGGAATAAATTTCACTGCAGTTGGGAATTCCTCATATCAACTCAACTCCTGTCACAGCTCTTCCAAAGTGCATTGGTGTTGGCAAATTCTGTTGACAAGATTGGCTACTGTGCAGCCCTAATTGGTGGCACAGGCTACAATTTCAAATGTCTTCCTTCAAAAAAGAGAAAGCACAGCCAATTTCTTGAATTGATTGAGTGCCTGTGGGTTTGTCTAGAGTTTTGTGGTGTTAACTCTAACAAGAAGTAAAGGTAGATAATGTTTTGTAACGTCACAGTGTAATGGCATAGGAAGAGTGAAGCCTTAACTGTAACAGCAAGTAACATGGACGGAATAGTAGACTAGTGTAAGCAAAGCATATGAAGCCTTTCTACAATAAAAAGAGAAGTGATGACTGATAAAACATTGACATTTAGTGACATGTCTGGTAATATGAAATACAATTTTAAAATGGAATGAAAACAAAAACTGTTTTTGTGGTTTCACAATAAACAAAGCCTGTGTTATGATTAAAAGCTGTGGTGGGGAAGTTAATTAGTGCAGTCATCTCCTTGGTGGTGGGAGCATGTAACTAATCTCTGAAAGTGGGGAAGAAAGAACCCCTTCATACCCTGTGGCATAGATGGAGTATGGTGTCAATGTCCTGTTTTTTTTACTGTCAGTACATTTTTTGGGCAACATGTTCAGCACTACATCAGTACCATTTTTCTTTCTCAGAATAAAATTCCTGTAGCTATTTAAAGATGGATGAACCTGCAAGCCATCGATTGAACCCTATTTCTTGTTCTCAAGTTAACCACCACTCTACTCACTTCACCAGAGAATTTTTCTCAGAAATCTGGGCAACATAACACAGTACTGACCATATATAATAACGTGGACACTAACACCATATTACCCATATGCCACAAGGCATGATGGGCTCACTTTACTTTTTCACATCGTCGGCCTGCCTGGTAGTAACTACGATTTATCAAATTGCATAAAGACAAATGATAGAGCTAAACCACCTATGCGGCTACCGGGATTCTAACCATGGTCAGGGAAGAAAAGAGTAGAGCCACTGTCACCTGCTACACATCGCAAGAGGCGACTAAAGAGGTTTGGATCAAGGTCTTCAACCATGCTGAAGTCAGATGTGTTGGGTTGGAATAACGCAATTATCACAGTTATACTGCAAACCACAACACAACGCAGACACACCCACTTAACGTCCTTTTAAGGGCGGATGATGAAGTGTACTCCTTTAGTCATTGGATGAAAGCAAGCAAGGTCTCCAAAGGTGCTATGGAATTTGTGCATCTGAACTGAAGCCATCTTCGGTGCTTTTGCTAGTATGTGGTGGGCATGCTTCATAATGGAGAATGTGCTGAGGAGGAGGAGGAGGATCTGAGCACTATGGAGTTGTCTGTTGTGCAATAAAGAAGGTTATTCAGGTAAATTAATTTGTATGGACTGTGTGAAGTCATTGATTGCCTCATTTATGTGAAATTTGTCATTCTCCAGCGTGTGTGTCTCGGATTGTCCCATGGAATTTTACAAGGAGGGCAACATGTGCTTGCCTTGTGAGATGAGCTGTGCCACTTGCAGTGGTCCAATGCTTACACAGTGTCTTACCTGCCCAACAGGCCACATGCTTCAGGAGGTTAACGGCAATCAGCAGCGTGTCTGTTCAACCGAGTGCCTATCAGGGTTCTTTATGAGTAAGCCACTGCCCAGATGCTCGATCATTCTTGACTGTCTTAATGCTGTCATGAGCCTCAATAATTTTGATGTTGATTTATTGTCTGATATCTGTCTTGATTTTTGTGACTTAGTCTGCTCATTACCCCACCTTGACATACATTTCAATGACTTAAATCGAATTGATTATCCTTTTAGTAAGAAGATAATACCTGGTTTAGAATATCCTTTATCCATGAGTGTTCCTTACTCAACATTAAATACTAATACACTTGATTCTTCAGCTCTTTATAAGTTTTATTTACTAAACATGTTGCATCAAACTGACCCGAGGAAAAATCATTTTTCAACCTCCTCTGGCTATTATTCCTCAGACCTATCAACAGTTGAATCTCTTAATCAACATTAGACTTCTACTATTTGCATCTTAGTTTACTTTGTAAAAATCGGCTCCAAGCATAATAACCTTTTATCGTAAGAGATGATAACAACTTCAGACATGATGTTACACCTTTCTGCCACACTTGAAACATGAAAAGTCGTGGTTGAACAAATGGATAATGGCTTCTCTGTATTGCTAAGTCGTGTGGTTTATCTATGCTTCAGCAATTACAACTGTTCTTGTGTTTAGCATATTGTGCTTGAACATTGTCAGTTAAGACTCTAATCTCTTGCCTCATTACAAAGGTGGATTTCAGCACAGTGCTAGACCTCCATAACACCACGGAGTGTTCCTAATTTTGGATTTTCCCAGTTACAGAGGCATTGCTAGTGGTGTCAGTATTGAAGCTTTTTAGAGAAACAATCATGGAATCATTGAAGCACCTCTAGTGCCCATCAAATTGGTTGCAATGATTAAAGAACAGGAAGCTTATTTTCAGTCAAAACATATTACCTCAAACACAATATTACCTCTTCTAGTCTTACAAGATCCATCATGCTTTTCATGTTTTGTTGGATCATTATTGATTTTTTTTTAATTTCAATTTTTGATTTGCATTGCATGTTTTTTCTTTTAATTTTTGTTTTACATTGAGTGATTTTTCTTTTAATTTTCTTTTGCTTTGAATATTTTATTTTTTAACTGGAAGCAGTCAAATACTAATTGGGGTTTTTATTATCAACTGTATCCTCTTAAAAACAACATGCACTACTAAGCTTTAGATAAAATCTATGTATGCTAATCATCATATGGCAAAAAATAACAGAGGGATAATTTGTTAAATAGTTGTGGCAAACTGAAGTAATTTATGTCGACTACAATAAAGTCTGTAATGCAGAGAGACATTTACACAGATTTTAGGTCATTTATTTTTATAACAAAATATGTATTATTAATTATATAATTGATATTTTTATGTGGTAATATCTAACTAATAGAAGTAATGTCTATTTTAGAATCCTTCAGTATATTGTTTTAAGTAATTTATTTGTTAGCAGAGCCAACTTCATAATCAAAATATTTTTTTTCTTTCTTAGAGCTACAATAAACACTAATTTTTCTGAGTCCGAATCACACTATTGGTTCACTTGTCTGTATGCGTCACTTCAGAAATAGCTGAATTGTTGTCCTAAAGATGAATGTGATATAAAATCAGCACTTTTATAGAGTCCTTTTGGTTCTCCATAGTCTATAACGATGCCTCCGACATGTTTCATTCCTTTAAATAATTGCTCTGTTAAGATCTACAGCTGTAGATGGTTATATTGAGAAGCTATTTCATTAGGTTGGGATTTATTCATCTTTTCGGTATTTCGTCATGCCACGTCTTGTGCTTTTGATCGTATTCACAAGCCTGTATTTGTTTTGACTATCTGACATGTGATCAAAACCTGAGATGTTGAAGGTATGCAAATTGAATGAAGAAAGAACAATGACACTCGGTTCATGACTAACAGACACACTAACAGTTGTGATTAAAGAACCAATGTAAGGAACTAAATGATTACACAACATGAGTGTGATGGAGCTTTTCTCCAGAATGTAATATTTGCTTCATTTTGTAGTAGACTAGACTTTTCTATCTGTGCCACATACAGTGTCATAGTCAATTCTATCTGTGCCAGATACAGTGTCATAGTCAATTCTATCTGTGCCACATACAGTGTCATAGTCAATTCTATCTGTGCCACATACAGTGTCTTAGTTAAAATGAGTTTCATTTTCTGAGGCAGAAGAAAAACAAGTGTAATCGTGAAATTGGTAGAAGCCTCATCATGATGCGTCCACTCCACAAGAGGTTAACTATCACTATTATATTGATCACTAGTTCCAGGAAAAGTCATCACAGCTGCTGACAGATTACAAAAAGTGTGTCCCATCACTTGAAGCTTGAGTTGTCACTGTTTCCTCTTGATGTAAAAAATTACACTTTTCTGGTGCAAAATAACACTTTTCCTGCTATAAATGACTCCTGTTTTAGTTGTTGGATTTCTTCAAACAAGTTGATAATGATGGTAAGCTTTGATGATAGTGTTCCTTGAGTATTCTAGTGTGGGGCTATCTAGAAAGTGGTGTTACTTTTATTCTTATCAAGTCTATTTCAGCATTTGCAGAATGGTGTATTGTCTATAGTTACATGTTTGTTGGTATATGTCTTGTTTTTTGCTTAAATATTGAACTCTGGTGTTTGTGTTTTGATTTGTGTGGTGCTAATTTTAGGATTTGGTTATGACATATCTGCATATAACCTCTTTCCCATCATGTTAGTTGTTATGACATATCTGCATATCACCTCTTTCCCATCATGTTAGTTTGTATGACATATCTGCATATCAGCTCTTTCCCATCATGTTAGTTGTCATGACATATCTGCATATCACCTCTTTCCCATCATGTTAGTTTTTATGACATATCTGCATATCAGCTCTTTCCCATCATGTTAGTTGTCATGACATATCTGCATATCACCTCTTTCCCATCATGTTAGTTGTTTATGACATATCTGCATATCAGCTCTTTCCCATCATGTTAGCTGTCATGACATATCTGCATATCATCTCTTTCCCATCACATTAGTTGTCCAGAAACCTATCAATTGTTGTCTACTGTTAATTTAGTTTGTTCTGTTCATTATATCCTTAATGATATATTGTTTTAAAATGTTATATGTATGTATATATGTGACTGTCTTTATGGCATTTATTCAATTTTCTGGGGCCTGCTGGAACTAGAGCCAAATACTGCAGTTTAATTGCCACATAGTGTGTGGGTCACATTTCATGCCTGATAGAAGGGATTTGTTGACTCCACCTAAAATCAAACATGAGAGTGAACAACAGGTTCTGTAGACCCATCCGTCTGCTCTTTTCTATATTCTATATTGCATAACTTTTTTTAAATTTAGAAAAAGTATCTTTTTGAAAGTAGTTGGCCGTTAACTGCTCTTTCAAATCATAGTGGGGTGAAAAGTTTTTCCTATTCGGAGGTGAAATAAAAACTCACATTCAAACACCTCATGGTGACTGCTCTGGACATGCAGCCTTTATTCTCCAGTCCTGTAAGTTCCCCCTGCAGACCTCAGACATGGGATTTCATAAGATAGTTTTTAAAGATAGTATCTCATAATATTAGGATGAATAATTTAAGATTAATTTTAAATACTCATTTATTTTTTAATTTGTTGGGGGCCTCGGTAGCCTAGTTGGGAAAACCACCCGACTAGATTACCGACGTTCGGACAACCCGTGTTCAATTCCCGCTGGGAGCAGTGTGAATTGTACTCGTGGTTGGAAAAAAAATACCCCCACGGTCGACCCAGCCGTTGGCAGAAATGGGTACCAGGGTATATTATCCTGGGAAGGTGAGGAATGTCGCTTCGCATCTGAGTTTCGATGCTTGAGGCTACACTATACAGAAATATCCGAACATTTCTGGATAGGCGGCCGAGCACATATGGGTATATACTCGCGTGCTAAGACGCCGGTTCAAGTCTCGTACTTTACCTTACCTTTACCTTTTTAATTTGTACTTGATTAATTTTGAATATTTGTTTCAGCATTTTTGTTGTTCCTATAATTTTTTCAGAGTTGTGACTTTTATTTGTGCGGGAGAATGTTACCTTTGATACACATTTTTACAGCTTGTATTCAAAATCACAATTAGCTCCAATGGCTATCAAGATCATCAACTTTTAATAATAACTTGCACTGCATAACAACTGCACAATTTGCTTTACATTTTTATTTTTGTTATACATCATTTGCTCTTGATTTTGTATTGACCAACATTTAACATTTGACAATTTTCATTCGGTATAGCTTATCGTAACAACTTGTAATAAACCATTGAAAATTATAAGTATGGAGATTAAGTGTTCATTTATTTGCATGCATAGTGGGACAGGGCACTAGTAGTAGTAACAATATGCATGCCATTCATAATTTACTAGATCTGTATGAACACTTGTAATAAGTCTTTGAAAGTTTTAATTCAATTGTGTATTATATAACAATCTGTTTTGAATTTATTTTGGTTGAGCATGTGCATCATTCAATCATGATTGAAAGATGTTTGAAAAAGAGAAATATTGAAAGTTGTCACTAGCATTTTTGCAAGGAAAATAAACTGATTCCAGCAACAGTGAGTAGATAAACAATGCAACTTTGAAATGTATCAAAATGTAATAAACATGGGCATGAAATTGTGACGTGAAAGTCATCTATTGTATTAGCTGCTGCACTTGAAAATGAAGATATATGAATTACACAACAATGACAATCTATGTCAGCAATTTTGACTCAGTTATGACATGACAATCTACGTCAGCAATTCTGGATATTGCAGATACTGAACAGTTGAAGCTTTTTAGAATGTGAGTGATTATTGTCATTCTTAAAAGCAGGAACACACTCACAGCCAATGTCACTTGTAACTACTCTTCTCACTTGCACCTTCCTCTGATTGTCTTTTTGCCTACCCCATTCAAATCAGAGCAAGTAACTCAATGGGTAGTTTGTTGAGCAAGAGGGAATGTAGAGTGCAAAAGTTGTTTTCTCTAGGGATGAAATAAAAACTCTTGATATGAATACCTCTTGATATGAATACCTCATAGTGGATGCGGAGAACATGCAGCCTTTATTTTCTAGTTTTTTACCCCTGTAAAACATCAGAAATGGGATAAATGCCATATGTATAATTTTAACAAAAATAGTACATAATTGTCTGTCATTTCTTAATTATTTTATGGTGCTATTTACTGACACTTGCTCATTGTATCAAACATGGATTGATGAATCAATCATCACAGAAAGAGTTGGTAAGCATTTCTTCACTACTTTCATTTAATGATGTCATCAGTGAAGATTTTTGTTTCTAATTCCCAAAAGTTAATTTTAAATTTATTAGCAAACTTCTTAAAATATTGTTACAATTAAATAATTAAACCTAAGGATTCATCCAAATTTTGATAGTGGTCTTCTTTGACATTCACTTTTCCATGTCCACAGTAAGACCATCAGCCTATATGAATTTGGTCATTAGCATCATAAGTACTTCATATTTTGTCTGAAAATTGTCTAATTTGCTGCCATAATTCAGTTCTTAGTTCTCTGCAAATTCCACATGTTAAGAAATCTGTAGACTGGCTTGATGTTATACAGTTGGGATGTAGTTATTTGCTTTTTGTACAGGTGGGCATTCAGAGGACAGTGCCCTAATTGAAGACAGAAAATAAATTGATATTGGTTTAATATGACAAATGTGCCAGTTATGAAATCTCCTGATTGAAAGAATACTTGTAGGTTTGTTGTAAATACAATGTTTTGGAAACATGCTGCCACAGTTCCTATATATTATGTTAATAAATGTGCTTTTGTTTTATGTTCAGCTAATCTCATAATGATTTCCAAACCTAAGCTAACCTGGTTTAGATCACATCCATACATGCCAGACATGTCAACTAATCACCAAATTAAGTCCATTTATCTTTCTGCACATTTTAAGACTAGCTGTAATGGAATTTCAGTTTTCTGATTTCAATTATGGCCTGTGGTCACAAACTGATATCAAAGGAGTCAGTGGCCGATACACTTTGTGATATCTAATCAAAACAGAATCTCTCCATGATTTATTACAGAGTACCCAAATGTGGCTCGAACTCTTTGCTGTCATTTCACTGTTCTCATTTAGTTCTTCATTTCTTTCAAACCCCCCCCCCCCCCCCCCCCAAGAGGATCCTACTGCATCGTAATTCTTGTATTGGTTTATGGAACTCTCATCAACACATGATCTATTCCAATTGTGACTTTTTCTATTTTGATTTTGTTGCATCGTAAGACAGTATCGTAGCTGACCTTGATTGAATCAAAATATTCTGATGGTTTTCCTCATGAAGATTTCATAAAATAATTACTTTTCATGTTTCAGTTTCTTTTCTTTCCAGCATTCAGATCTGCTTTAAAAAGTGCATAAAATATGATTTCATATTCTTATGCATAATTAATTAATTAATTTTTTTTTGGTGTGTACTATAAGGCAGAACTCGCCAAATATAAGGCTAAAACTGGTCATCTATTTTGACTGCTGTAAGTTTTCTTAAATTTAGCATAAGGAATTCTTTATGAAGTTTTTGTTTAATTCAGAGTGTATTTTGTCTACCATTTGATGTTTTATTCCAACAATAATACTATAACTTTCTTTCTTTCAAGCTTTCAATTTTGTACATATAGCCTAAATAGGAGCACCATACCTCTTGTAACCATCTAATTGTATATCTTTCTGTTTTTTTCTTATCTATCTATCTATCTATTGACCTTTCGAGCCGTAACCGGCTCATAGGGCGTAGACCAAGATACACCTTCTCCTATATGAATTTTTTGTTCTAGCAATTTTCTTTTAAAGATATTTTATCAAATCTCGCCATCTGTCTCTGTTCTGTGCAAGCAGTTCTATCTCATTGAGGGAGCCGATTCCTGCTGCTCTTGCCTCTCTCATCAATGTTCTTCTCAGTCTTTTACCTGTTGTTTCCCATATGAGAGCTTGCTTTGCTATTCGATTAATATCTCTTCTCATCACATGTCCAACGTATGACCATCGTCTTTTCTTTATTACTGAAGATATTAGTGGTTGATTGGCGATTTCTCTAATTTCCTCGTTTTTCTTATCTTTAACCATAATTTCTCCATATCATCATTTCCTTAAATTAATTTTTTTTTTCACCCCTTACCTCAAGGGTGTACGTTCTATCTTCTGTCTGCAACTTCCTGTTTTGTGAAACCTAGATTCATAATGAAAGTTCGGGAATTTTGAAAATGTTTTGGTGAAAGCTCACAGATCTAATCAACAATGAAAAGCAAGCCTAGTCTTGGAGCAGATGTAAAGGGGAACAAAAGGATAGTACTGTATTTGTAAAGTTGATGAGTGACCAATACTGTTAAAAATATCTCTAGATGGACCAAAAGGGTCAATGTCACGCATGGAGGGAAGAAGAGTCTAAAGAATTATGTTATGATGAGCAGACAAGCATAGAAAAAGAGAACAAACGATAGTAACAATGACAAGGCAGGGAGTGAACATAACAACACATATTTAAGAGATGGATGAGTGACTGATTTGGTTAAAAATCTGTGACAGACAGACCTAAGGTCAATGTCGCGAGCAAAGTAGGGTGATCTGGAAACTTTGAAGGTTGGATAGAGTTGAGCAATGATGTGTTGTTTTTGTGAGTGCGAGATAAGGGTCAAAGATTAAATCAACATGGTGAATTTGGATTTGTTGTGCGAAGGGGTATTTAAACTTGTGCACAGCAAAAAAAATGATACTACTGCTATAACTACTACTGAAAGGAGACTACTACTGCTATGCCTACAAAGTCACTTCTGTCTACTCCTGCTTCTGTCTGGGTCTCTCTCTTAGTTCTCCTCTCAGTCTACGTGACTGTCCCTCTCTTAGTTCTCAAAGCCCCAGTGGCCGTTCTCTCTCTTGTCTGTGCACAAGTTTAAATACCCCTCGTGCAACCAACCCAATGTCTTCTTCTTCTTCTTCTTTCCTTCCTCATCTGCCTTTCAGCGTCGAGGGGAGATATAATTTGCGGTCTTTTGCTCTTATGTTCGCCTCTGCTGCTGTTATGTTTCCTAGTGCTTCTAATATTCCATCGATCCATCTTTTTCGTGGTCGACCCTTGGGTCTGTTGTTCTCACAACGTTTGTTGAAGGCTCGTTGTGTTGTGTTTTGTTCTTTCTGCCTTGTCACGTGGCCGAACCATTTTATCTGTTGTTTCCTTATATATTCTATGGCTGGGGCTATTCCTAGCTTTTTTCTCAGTTCTACATTTCTGATCTTATCTCTCAGACTGTTTCCTGTCATTCGTCTAACACATTTCATCTCTGTAGAGGTTACTTTTCTTATTGTTCTTGCATCTAGAGTCCAGGTCTGGCATTGGTAGCACAACGTTGGAATGAAGATTGTATTGTATAGTGCTCGTTTTGCCTCCAGAGTTATTTCCTTGTTGGACAATAGTGGTGATAACTGTCCGATGATTTGACAAGCTTTGTTGCATCTTGATTCTATCTCTGCTGTTTGGGAATTGTCGTTTGTCATTAGACTTCCTAGGTATTTGAATTCCTCTACTTGTTTTAGTTGTCTGCCTTCTATAGTTATGTTGATGTTCTGTTTATTTTTGGCGACATTCATGACTTCTGTTTTGTTGATGTTGATTTTCATGTTGTATTTTGTTCCTAAGATGTTGAGTTTGTTTAAGTGTTCTTGTAGGTCTTCTATTGTTTCATGTATTAGTGCCTGGTCGTCTGCAAATAGAAGCTCGTTGATCTCCTCTGTCTCTGATGGGTTGGCTAGCTTGCATATATGGTCCATGTATGTAATAAACAGTAGGGGGGATAGTACGCACCCCTGTCTTACACCTGATCTAACTTCGAAGTGGTCTGTGTAGCCTGTTGCTGTTCTGACCCTGCAGCTGCTGTTGGCGTAGAGACTTTTAATAATGTTGGTTAGATGTTGGCTTACTCCGTATGTTGTTAGTATCTCCCACAGTTGTTCTCTGTTTACTCTGTCGAATGCTTTTTCCTGGTCAATGAAGGCTATGTATAAGTTTTGGTTGTGTTCTGTCGTTTTTTCTGCAAGCTGTTTTAGTGTGAATAGTGCGTCGGTACATCCTCTGTTTTTTCGGAACCCCATTTGAGAATCGCTTAACTGTAGTTCTATTATTGGTCTCAGTCTTTTTTCCAAGATTTTGGCGTATAGCTTTCCTACATGGCTGAGCAGAGATATACCTCTATATTGATTGCAGTCTCTTTTGCTACCTTTCTTTTTCCATATTGGTATGATGATTGCCTGTTGCCAGTCATCTGGGGCTTGTTGTTGGTGCCATGCTGCATTAAATATTCTGTGCAGCCATTGCATTCCTGTTTCTCCCGCTGCTGCTATTATTTCTATTGGAATGTTATCTATCCCTGGTGCTTTGTTTCTTGGTGCATATTTGATTACTTCTTCTATTTCCTCTTTCATGATGTTGGGTTCAGTATTTGTGAGTTCTAGTGTGGTTTTTGTTGTCTTGTTGGTAGTTGGTATGTTTAACAGGTCTTCAAAATATTCTTTCCATCTCTGTTGCATACATTGGTTGTCTGATATTGGTTGTCCGTCTTTGTCATTTATCAGCTCAGTAGGATCATGGTTTTCTTTTCTCGCTCTTGTGGCTTTTACTGCTTTGTAGAAATCTCTTGTGGCTGTCTTGAAGTCCCTGCTCATGTTTTGTCCGAATTCTGTCCAATTCCTTTGCTTAGCTTCTTTGATCAGCATTTTAACTCTTTTTCGAACTAAGGCATATCTTTCATATTTTTCTTATTTCTTGTTCTCCCTCCAATTTTTAAACAGTTTCTTCTTTTCTTTAATTGCTTCTCTGATTGTTTCGTTCCACCACGGGGTGCTCTTTTTCCCTTCTCTTGTTCTTAGCTTCGTTCCACAAACTGTTTTAGAGATGTTAGTTACTGTTTCCTTAAATTGTTTCCACTCTTCTTCTACTGTGCCTACTTCGTTAGGGAGTTTCTTGAATTCCTCTCTGAGTTTTTCTTCTAGGATTTTCCTTGTTTCTTGATCGTTTAATTGTTTTATTTTTATTGTCTGTTCTTTTCGCTTCTTTTGTTTGTTTTCGTGTTTTCTCTTTATTTTTGGCTGTCTTAGTGTGATCATAACCATCTTGTGATCCGTGTCGTCTGTAATATTTGGGATTGCTCTACTGTCGGTTACTCTTTTCTTGTTCTCTTTTCTTGTTAGTATAAAATCTATCTGGCTTCTGCATGTTGTGTCATTCCATTTGTACCAGGTGTATACTTGCGACTCTCTGTGTTTGAAGAATGTGTTGGTGATAAATAAATTGTTTTGATTGCATAGTTCCAGCAGTCTGCTTCCGTTTTCGTTTATTTCAGCTGTTTTATTGCCAAAGGGTCCTAAGATGTCACTGTTCTCACTGTTGCGTTTCCCAAGCCTTCCATTAAAATCTCCCATCACTAACATGTCGTCGCTTTCGTCAATCTTGTTAATAATTTCACTCAATGTGTCGTAGAATTCTTCGCTGTCTTTTACATTGTTGTTGCATGGTGCATAGATTTGAATGTAATTTGTTTTTCGGTCGTCTTCTAGTAGTTTAATTGAGATAATTCTTTCTGAATAGTATTTTATTTCTAGAATGTTCTTTGCGTGTTCTGGGTCGATGATAAAACCTACTCCATGTGTTGCTCTTTCTGTGTTGTCGACTCCCGAGAATATTTTCGTGTAGTTCATGTGTGTTTTCTTTATCTGTTGTCCTTTTACTCTGGTGTCCGCTAATCCTGTATAAGTATATATTATTGCATCTGTGATATATTGCACCCACTTTTTTTCTAAGTCTTCTCTCTCATTTACCTAGAACTATAATTATCTTCTCTAAGCCATTAAGTTATTTTCAAATGTTAATGTAGACATTTGAAACTATACTTTAATTATCAAATATATGTACATGTATGATTGCCTGACATGGTGCTTTCACCCAGTAATGCTAATTGTCAATAAAATATGGACACTAATATCATATTCCCCAAATGCAGTGCTCTCTGAGCAACAGAATTATTTTCTTTTTTATATATAATTACATAAATATTTTAATGAACCTAATATCACAAATGACCAGGCCACGTTCTATAAATGCAACGAACCAGGCATCCACACATAGCATAACTTCACCTGGCAAACGATGAAGAGGCAGACCATTGGAGACATGACGACGAAACATACAAGATGAAATGATAAGAGTGTGACTAGTTCAGGTGAAAGTTTTCCGTGCTTGCTCCAGACCAAGATTTGGTGGAAATCTCTTGTGCATGCCCTATGCTCCGATCGAAGTTCAGAGATTAAGAAGAAGGAGAATATTATCACATTATACAAGTTGTTCTACAAATATAATATACATCACTGTAATTAAACTATTGTAATTAATTGCCCTGGCAACACTGATTACACACACATTTTATTTTGACTTCCTCAGGTAACAATTCCTGTCTTCGATGCCATTCCAGCTGCAAAGAATGTTCCACTACTGACACTTTCTGTACAGTGTGTGCTAGTGGTAATGTGCTACTGCAAAACACTTGTTTTATTGACACTGTTTACTTAAAGAGAGAGAAGTTTACCTTGATAGCAGTGCTGATTAGTATAGGTGTTCTGGCCATTATTTGTTGCATTGTTGGTATAGTCTACATATGTAAAAGTTATCAATTTTGTTCAAAAGAACATAACTTGTATGGAAAGTTACCCAGTGATGAGGAAGATGTTGTTGTGCCATTCAAAGATGACCCTGATGAGGGTTATAGGATTCAGTAGTTGCATATGATCTCTAACTTGGTTTTGGTCTTTCAAATTTTCGAGTAATGTCTTCATCTTATCTTCAGAATTTTTCTGTCACAATGAAATGTGGACAGTTAAAGTTTTACAAATCAACAATTTTATCTAACTTTAAAATTAAACTCAAACGGAGCCAAATTGAACTATTAAAATTTGTTAAAATTAATATTTGTACTTAATACCAACATATTTTTTGGGAACCAAGTGGCATAAATTTTAGAATTTGGCTTGGCTTGTCCATACCAAGCTTCTTTATTCCTGTAGTACATCAGTTATGAGTTATGGAAAATAATGATTATTTTGCTTATTTTAGCTGCTGCATGTTGTATTTTTCAACATATTTGGCTCTTTTCATCTGATATAGTTGAATCATTTTTCATCTGGGTTGGGTGAAATCATCATCAGTTGAAATGTGGGAGATATAGCCATCAAGTTTGGTCTCTTACTTATAATTTTAATTTGTGAACTCATCAAATTTGTGGAATGGTATTGTGGAAAGGGAACAAATATTTGTAAAAACAAACCAAAAAAATAACATGATGAGTTTATTACAAATATTTTCTTATTGTCCTTTGAAGGGAAGATTTCATTTTGAAATCATGAATGAGATTGTTTCACCAGAGGTAAAGAATTGTGTTCACTTTGGCTGACATGTGGTCCAAATTGCAATTGTTGTCTTTGCAGATCTGAATATCCATGTATACAAAAAAGCATATCTATATATTGTTTGTATGGACAAGAGAGATCATCTGAGACATTGTATATTACAACATCAAATCAATTACAAAACATTGCTGCAGCATGTCAAATGGTTATGGTTATTGTTGCTGTTTTTATTGAATATTTTCTTATATGTCGTTACTTGACTTTAGCTTAGTTATGTACAGTAGGACCTCACTGTATGCTGTCTCATGTCACTCTCATTGACACTCTACAAACGTTAAAGCAATGTCTGCTGTAGGAGGAAAACACTTTTAATGTTAAATTTAATGAGAAAGGAAAAAAATGAGTTTCTGAGATAGTGTGAATGCCAGCTAAGAATGAACCTTCATACTTAAGAAGGAAGATGAAATGTTTAAATGACATCTAAAACTGCTAATGCTACATCCATAGCACATGATTCAAACTTTCTATAAGTAAAATAATATATTGAACAAATTGCTAGAAAATGGGATTTTAAAAAACATGTTCCTTTGGAAGCCCCAGTGAAGCATGAGAGGGCTAAGATACTTTGTGGATAGTTTAGCAAACATGATCCTAATGCAAAACCATGTAATCAAAGGCTGGTTTTATGTTTCAGAAAAAGTCAGGACTCTAACTTGTAGCTAGTGCAGTGCTTGGGGAACCTTCCTATAGCATTAATCAGGGCTATAATAAATGAGTTCTGGAAACCCTTGTTAGGTGAACAGTCAATGGTTTGAAGGGCTTCCCTAGCATTGATGGTGATGATTAATTCAAAGAGGCAGCAAAACAACTTGGCACTAGGGTTGACCTGAGAAGTTGGATGAAAGTGAGCTACAAACACAAGTTTGGACATTAGAGAAATGTTCAGAGTGATACAGCAAGTGGAAGGACATGGATAATAATGCTCGGATGGAAAGAATGAAAGGGAATAATTCATCAGGGAATAATTGAATACAAAAAGAAAACTGCTATTTCTCATGATGTTCTTCAAAAGGGTAAGTAAGTGAGCTACAAACACAAGTTTGGGCATTAGAGAAATGTTCAGAGTGATGTAGGAAGTGGAAGGACATGGATAATAATGCTCGGATGGAAAGAATGAAAGGGAATAATTCATCAGGACAATAATTGAATAAAAAAAAGAAAACTGCTGTTTCTCATGATATTCTTCAAAAGGGTAGCAAGACTGTCAACCTTAGAGGATCTACCAGCTTCCATAAGCTCCACTTCTGAAGTCATGCTGTTAGCTTCATCTCCTATGAGACCATCATCCTCTGGATGATCAACTAATAAATCTAGTCACTTGAAGCTGATAATGGGATTAACCTGTCATTACTGCTGCCTGTACTAGATACCTACAGTCATATGCTCACTTTAGAAGTTTGCTTGCATGTTTATCGTTATCATTAAAAAAAATATATCCAAAAAGGAGGTGTACAATTAATTATAGGTTGCTATTTGTTGTTATTGCAGTTTTTACTGTCTGATTTATATTTTTTTTTAAATGCTTTAGTTTAAATTAATATTAAAAATGCTACAAAATTAATGGGAATTAATTTATTACTATTGTATGTAAATTCCCACTATGTGAGGAGTCTTTGAATGCATATGATAGGGTCCTACTGTATGTTTAAAAAATACTTTTTTGTTCCATTTCTCATTGATTACCAGTCTTTCCCCATTTAACCCAGTTTGTTCCTATAACAACACTATATAGTTTCTACTTTGTGTGCTATTTTTCTTGTCTTGTCTTCGATAAAGGCCTTTAGACCAGAATTATGTCCGTTATTAAGTTAAAACCTTTTTTTTTCTGTTCTATAATTCTGTTTTCTCATATACTTTACTGTGAGGCAGTTTGCCTTATTGTTTTTTTTTACTTGTTTCAATTGTTGTGTATGTTTGTTTAAGATATGAAACATCTTTTCATGGTTCATTCGTCTTTATAGTTTTTTTTTTTTAGAGCCTTACCATGATTGTTCAGTTATTTGCATAATTGTCTGTTTGTGGGAGGTTAGTTGTGCGCTGTATGGTTGATCTCATGCTTTTCTTTGTATATGTGCCTCTTGGAATTAGTGGGTAGAGAAAGAGTGAAAGCCTGAAGGATAATCTCTGCTACTGCTATTGTATATGGTATGTGAGTCATAATGTATGATTGCACTCACACCTTGTTAATATAGAAAATTAATGTTTACAGTAAAGAAAGCTGATTATATTTATTTACACTTTTCATAACTTATAAGTATTATGTCTATAACCAAGATACACTTTAAAACCTAACAGATCACTGAGGATGTTTATTCGTACTAATGATGTTACTTTGTGACATAATTATGTGAGAAATACGAGAGTAAAGAAGGGTTATATTTGTCAGCCCAAGCCAAAAAAATTGTTGGTTCAACAAATCTGTGTTTTGGAGGTGAGGATTCGAAAATGTCACAAATAATAAATGTGTAACCTTCTTGTATTTGCTTCATTAGGAGCATATAACTTCCTCTACTCTAAACCTCTTTTTAGGAAAACTAACATTGAAGTATTTATTTAATTTCTTAGCTTAGTTATTTTTGGATGATGAGATTACTATCCTAATCTCCCATTGATGTCGTTAACCGCATGTTTGTTAGATCACAGTGGTTATTCTTTTTTTCTTCTTTCGTACGAGTCTAGGGATGCAGACATGTCAAAGTAGTCCAGTAACATTTATTGTTAATTGAGTTAGAATTATATTAACTGCACACTACTAGCTACACCATTTGGAGATGGATTAACTACTGTTCTTCCTTGTTCTTGTTCTTCTTCTTCTACCTTTTTAGCTCCCAGTGGAGCATAGGTCTTCAACAAACATTTTCCTAGTCGTTCTGTTTTTTGCCATTCTTTTAAGATCATTCCATGTCTTCCCCATCATCTTCATCTCTGCTTCTATCTGTCTTCTCCAAGAATTCGTTGGTCTTCCTCTTTGTCTTTTCCCCTGGGGATTCCAAAAAAGGGCCTGTTGTGTAATACTCTCAGTTGGCTTCTGTAGTGTGTGTCCTATCCAGCACCATCGTCTTCGCTGTATCTCTTTATCCACTACTGTTCTTCCTTGTTACCTTCTACTAAATGAAACACTAGCCAACTGCTACCAGGAACAGAAGGAATGTCTCACAAGGAAATGAACATTTTATGAAACTACTTGTTATTTTCTTCTATCATTCAACTTTGGTTTATAAAAATGACTAGATAGGATTTTACTATAATAGAAATTAGGGCAATTCATTAGACATTTTTTGGTGCCTCTTGTAAATCAAAGCTTAAGAAATTATCCTTTTCAAACTGGCCGGTCTTGGTTTGATTTCATCTTATATTCACACATAATTCATTAATTTGTGATTTTTATGTATGTTTTTAACTGTATTTTTCTTCTACAAACAACACCTTGATTTGTAATTACATTGCATAAATCCATATTTTTCATTAAAATGTGTACATTGAGTTCATGTTTATCATAAGATTGTATCTATTTTTTTCCCAGGTGTCTATAATTTTAAGTTCATTTCCTTATTCTACATCCTTGTAAGATATATCAGGTATATTGTGCTTTTTTAGTTGGTAACAATTTTTTTTCTTTGTAATTGTGTTTGATGGCATCAGTAATCTGGACATAGATATTTGTTGACCACATGCTAGTTATATTCTTGGCTCTGTAGAAAGAAATTGGTGGAAAGCATACTCTTGCCCTCTTGATGTCCCTGTGAAGTATGGGAGGGTATGAATAATTCAGCAATAGTTTTATTCTTGGCTACGTAGTCATAATTCTTGGCAGACAAGATTAATGATGCTCTTACCTAACAGGAGGTCTACTATAGACAAAAATCAAAGTTTGAACTCAATTGATGACTGGGTTCACCCAACCTTATGTGGGCACCAGAGGTTCTTTTCTGGGAATTAAATTTGGTACTGACTTAGTGCTGATCATATTATCCTAAATGTACCAATGTTTAAAACGAGGGGGGGGGGGGGGGGGGGAAGGAGGGTGTGCATTAAAACCTTAGTCCCACACTTAAAGAGTAATATGGTTTCCTCTTCTTTCTGCTATTTCCTCCCCTTCTTTTTCTGCATTCACCTGAGGACTAAGACTACCTCTTTACCATCTGCCATTAAAAGGACATTAAGTGGACACAAATGTGTTGTGTCCCTAGTTTATGGCAAGTAGTGAAATCTGTGACTTTTGGCCAAACATATCTGGCTTTGCCACGATGCTATTTCCTGATACTGTGCTTGCAGGAGATAAAAAGCAAAGGATGTCTCATAGCATGTAATGTAAAGGCCACAGCATCAGGAGGTGAAGGGACTAATACTTGCCTAGCAGTTATTGCCTTCCCTAACTCATCAGACCAAGGTATCCATTTTTTTGTCAGCATGGTTAACTGCAGAATGGCAAGCTGGAATGAAAGCAATATTCACTTGATCATCAAATGAACTTGTTAACTAATGGTATGCTTGCAAAAGCAGTAACCTATTAGTTTGTCTATCAAATGAATTATCATCATCATCCTTCCAATGCTGTCAAATGACAAGGCTCTCAGTGTAACTCACCAAGTTCCTTTTCTGAGTGAGCTTCTCATTCACATTAGGGTAGTGAGTGCCAGCTGTCTTAGTCTCTTTTGTGAATATTCTTCTCAACGTCCTTTGAGATTGGCCACTTTTTGCGGTTGTTTCCCATTGTGGACTTGCATTTTGATTCTCTTGTTATTTCTTCTCATCACATGGCCACTGTATGTTCACCTTCTTTTCTTGATTATAATAGATTGCATGGCCATTTCTCCTATCTCTATGCTAATATTGAATTTATTCAATTGTATTCAGTGTATTTTTCCTTAGACATTTGTTTTCGAATGCATCTAGTTCATTCTATATTCCTTTCATAGAAATTGAAATACCAGATGATCATGGAAGCAAGACAAACTGTAATAAAATGTTATTAATAAAGATAACTGTGTACAATATATGAAATGCTGAAAAATGTAATGACTATTCTATTCATGGATTCAGTTTCACTGCAATCAAGAATTTCCTATAACTGCTTCACCTTATTTCACAGCATCTTCAAAGCCTGTTGTTGGCAAATTATGTGGTCGACCTCCATCCATAGCCTAATCAGATGCACAAATGACAAGTATAAATGACTTCCAGCAAAAAGAGAGTGCACAGTTACTTCTTCACTCCAGTTTCTTTGAATAAGACTGAAATCAGACATAGCAACTGAATCAGTTAAATGATTATGCCAGTCTCTGCACTAAACAGGCTGACATTTTCGTTTATGACATTAGCAAGGACAAACTTCATGCAAACCATAGTGTACTGCATAGGTGATAAACTTCAAATGACATCACTGAATAAAGAGCTATATATATATATATATATATATATATATGTATATATAGAGTGATATCTACAACAGCGGATATATACCAGTCGACCTCCCAAAAACAATATTCTTCGCCCTAACAAAGGGAATCGGGTGCGATTGAATGTGATGATTATTGCACAATAAGCCTTATGAGTCACATGACTAAGATATTACTAAGAATTATCATGCGAAGAGTGTGAAACAAGGCCAGAAATTAGTGATGAACAGTGTGGTTTTGTTGGAGGTAAAGGTATGAACAATGACATAAAAATCATAAGATCTTTAGTAGAAAGAAAGAATCATAGAGGTGAAAACAGATCTATATTTATGTTTCATAGATTATACCAAAGCATTTAACAAAGTAAAGCACCAAGGCATAATCAAAATTTTAGAAGGCATAAACGTAGACAGCAAAGATCCAAGAATAATAAAGGACATGTACTGGCAACAAACAGTGGCCATAAGAACTGGAAACCAATTGGGAATGTTTCAACAAATAAAACAGGGTGTTAGATAAGGTTGTGTGCTGTCACCAGATTTGTTTAATATTTATAGTGAGATTATTTTTAAGATCCATAAGGGGCATGCCTGGAATAATAATCGGAGGTCATAATATAAATAATCTAAGGTATGCTGATGATACAGTCTTAATTGCTAAGAGTGAAAATAAGTTACAAGAAATGTTAGATATTATAGTGAAGGAATGCAAAATAAAGGACTCAGCCTTAACAGCAAAAAGACAGAAGTAATGGTAACAACAAAGAAAAAGACATCATCGCAATGCACAATAAAGACAAGTGGAACAATATTCTTCTTCTTCTTCTTTCATTCCTCATCTGCCTTTCAGCGTCGAGGGGAGATATAATTTGCGGTCTTTTGCTCTTCTGTTCGCCTCTGCTGCTGTTATGTTTCCTAGTGCTTCTAATATTCCATCGATCCATCTTTTTCGTGGTCGACCCTTGGATCTGGTGTTCTCACAATGTTTGTTGAAGGCTCATTGTGTTGTGTTTTGTTCTTTCTGCCTTGTCACATGGCTAAATCATTTTATCTGTTGTTTCCTTATATATTCTATGGCAGGGCTATTCCTAGCTTTTTTCTCAGTTCTTCATTTCTGATCTTGTCTCTCAGACTGTTTCCTGTCATTGGTCTAACACATTTCATCTCTGTAGAGGTTAATTTTCTTATTGTTCTTGCATCTAGGGTCCAGGTCTGGCATTGGTAGCACAATGTTGGGATGAAGATTGTATTGTATAGTGCTGGTAGAAAATTTTATGCAACTTTTTGAAAATTATAATCCGTTGGAAACACTATATTCAATCACTTTAATGACACAAACTACACTCCAAAAATAAAACAACTGCCATCTTGGTGTCTTTTTATATATAATATATATATTTTATTTTCAATATTAAAACAGGTAAATGAGTTTAAATATCTGGGAACAATGCTAATCTCAGATGATAGATGTACAACAGAGGTGAGATGTTGACTGGCTCAGGCAAAACAGCTTTCCAAAAAATAAGAAAGATACTGTGCAATCAATTTTTGACAATAGAAACAAGAAAAAGAGTTCTTAAATGTTATGTAGAGCCAGTCTTATCATATGGATGTGAATTATTGACAATATGACAACTGACAAGAAAATCACTGGAGGCATTAGAAATGTGGTTTTACAGAAGAATGTTGAGAATACCACGGACAGCTAAGAAGAGTAATTAAAACTTTCTGAAAGAGGCCAAAGCATAAAGAGAGCTAATATCCAACATTAGGAAGATACAATCATCATTTTTAGCCATGATCTCCTACGTCAGCAGCATGGTACTTGATGATGATTAATGATTACTGTCTCACTTCCCTGCTCCAGTTTAGTCAAATTAATCAAAAACACACACCAAAATGTTATTAGTAACTACACTCTCTAAAGATACAGTGAACGTGGGCACCATATTTCCAGAAGTATGATGACTAAAATAGATTAGAAGTTAATAATTAAAAACAAGATGATAACCAAAGCTCCAGGACCACAAACGTAAACCAGTGAAAGTTACTATCAATAAAATCTTGAGATTAATAGAGGAAGGAGAATAATGTGGAACAGTTACAGCCTAAAGATGTGGGAAATCGATGCAAAACACAATAAGTAGATAGCAGGAGGAATAAACTAATATTGCATTTAAAGTCTTTCCGCACAGAAAAGTACAAGACAGTGACTGCAACAAAATTAATATCAATAAGAATGAAAAAATACTTAACTTAAGGTAGCATTCAGTATGTTGTCCATTAATGTAATAAATTCCTTTCTCTCATTTTTTGCTAGCTGTACTACTGCCACTTATAACTTCATGTCTGTTCTTTCTCCTAAACCACCATCCCTCCCAAAAAAAAAAAAAAAACACAATGCAAAAAGGAACAAGTAGGGTAGTATGGCATGATGCTGACCACTTTAACCATTAATTTACTGATGGCCTTGGTTTAAATGTATTCCATAAAGTATGCCAGGTACATTTTAGACAATAATATTGTGGCAGGAAAACCAACAATTGACACCATCAAAAGAACAAATTAAATAGTTAAAAAAAATGGTAGTTTTATGCATTGCTTTTAAAGAAATAATTCACAGAATTAGATACAAAAACAGGGTGGACATAGATGTATACACTGAAAGTATTGGTAAAGCAGGTACCACTGATTGCATATATCATGCATGTACTATGACTTTCCTCATCCATTACCATACTACAGTGTTATAGTGACAGTACAGCGTGATTAATTAAACACAAAAGATAAAGAATATGTAAGTTCAAACAATCCTGGTCAGGTGCAGCAATTCATTGTCGACCACGTGTTCAACACAACGTGATTAATTCACAACACAGAAACTGCAACTCCAAATATTCTGAACAATACTTGTGTTCGACACTTAATATGATGTCATAGGCTAATTGGGAAAACCACCCGACTGAGGTACCGACATTCGGACAACCTGTGTTCGATTCCTGCTGGAAGCAGTGTGAGTTGCACTTTGTGTTGGAAAAAAAATACTCCCATGGTCGACCCAGCCGCTGGCAGAAATAGGTACCAGGGTAATACTCTGGGAAGGTGAGGAATGCCACCTCACATTATGAGTTTCGATACTTGAAGTCTCAGGACATGTCTGGATAGGCGGCTAAGCACATATGGGTGGAAACTCGCATGCTAAGATGCCAAGTCTTGTACTTTACCTTTACTTCACATGGTGACTCAAGACGATGTCTAGATCTCGTAAAAAAAAAGTTTATTCACACAGTTCTTTAGCTACACTTCACAAGTCATCTGGATGGTGCACATAAAGTCAGACATTACACATAATCTTTGCTTTGGTCATCTAAATGTCTATTAAAATATGTAATTGGTAGAAATTCTGTATTCGTGTCTTGGCTACTGCCATTGTTATATGACACTCTCCCAGGTTCCACATATCTTGTACCTTGCATAAAATCACACATACGATACTGTAATTTCTGTATCAATCTCTTCCCTTGAAACAAATCATCTGAATAATACTTTACTAAAACATCACTGAATATTTCTCCAAGTCTTGAATTCCAAGTAAAGTCCTCAACTGTAATGTATTCCTCACAGTCCAACTGAATCTAATATCTCTTCTGATCTAATCGTACTACTGATTGTCTTGCTGAATGCTAACTAGTGTTTCTTTTATAGTTTAGACCAATCTTGGCTCCGGCCATCTTTGTTTCCACCATCATTCCTTTAATTGCATGCAAACAATTAACTTCAAAGGCAAGTCCAAAAGAAATTTGGGTGGGTCGCTTATGAGTTATGTAACTTATATCTGATGTCACCTCTGAGAGATTATCTATCAGTTTACTGTCTTTTGTTTCCTACGTTATCAGCAACTCATACCAATATCAAACATTTAATTTCTTAAATTTTGCTCCCACAAAGTGGCGTGGGTGCAGAAAACGTTTGTCTATCAAATGTCCGATAAGAGTATTAATTCCAGCGCAACCAATAATTGATACCGTTACAACAGAAGCTATTAGAAGAACATCAAATTGCCGCATTTATTTATTTTTTTTGTAACATGTTTAAGACACCTGAGCAGCATACCAACTGTGTAATCTGTATCAGTTTTATTGTAAGATAGAAAATTGGCTGGGATTTGTCACAGGATATGTGATTTATATGATTGAAATATGAGGAATGACTAGAAAGTGGGTCTGATAATATCAGCAATCTGGGTGCCAGTAGTATGGTGGTTAACTTCTAGCTAACAAGCTGAACATCAGTAGTATAGTGGTTAACTTGCTGACTAACAATCAAAATATATAAGTATTTTAGCAGTTAACATACTGGACTTGGCAGTAAAGTGAACAGGGCTCTATCCTGGTCTAATACTTTCACAACTTTCCTCTTGACTCATCTGATTAAAAAAAGCTTTTGCCTGACTCAATGAGTTAGGGAAAATGGTAACAGCTAGGAGGAGCACTGACCCTTTCCCTTTTCTCCTCAACTCCAAACACTGTGACCTAGTATGATAATAAGTTTAATACTTCACTCATGCATTGGGTCATAAGTTGCAGATATTACAGCTGACACATTGCAGTTGTGTCACCGTAACACTATTATTTAATGGGTGTTATGGTTATGGAAGGCCCCGGTATCACTGCAAATGAATTAAAATCCATAATTGCTCAACAGCCCGTGCCAGTGGAATTAATGGGTGTACAGAGAAGAAGTCTAATCATCAAGCAAACATAAACACAGAAGAAGAGCAGTTCACTCTCCTCCAATGTTATATTATGGTACATCCTTTACCTTTTAGGTAGTCAGTAAACTCAATCTTCTATTATGACTCCTTAAAGACTGCACATTACAGAACAAAATGTGTGTTAACTGTGTCAGGGAATTGTTTAGTAGTAATTGTTCAATGTTCACAGCATTGGTTGCACATTATCTACTGCACAGTCAGGTCACTTTGGTTGAAAACATTTGGCCAATACTTAGGGACTTTTATCTGTTACTGCATTCGAAAAAGAATCCAATTTTTCTCAAATATATATCTAAAGAGATTTGAAAGTCACTGATGAGATTAAACTGTTCAACCCAGTTCAGATCCCATTTTTTCCTATCAATTTTGCTCAAGCAGTTGCCATTTTTTAACCAATTCTTTATATTTTCAACTGTTAACCTTTCTCTAATGTGTACAAAGTGCACACAGGACTTCTTGATTTTTTTTTTGCCTTATCCAAGTGGGCTAGACCTCACTTTCCAGAGACAGGGAAGAGTAAAGCCACGAAGAAACCCACAGATTCTAAAAGAAAAATTCCTACCACATGTGATGGATGATGAGACCTTTGTCCAGAGGCAAGTCGTACCACTAGACCATCCAACTTCTCTTCAGAGCTCTAAATACATTTACTTAATAGCCACATGTAAGACAATACAGCCAGGTCATTTTTTCTTTCATCTTGATGTGAGAAACACCCCCCCCCCCCCACTATTTATGGTGCATTTTTTTGTCCATAGTGATCTGAGATAGGGCTGTCACATCAATGTGAGCATGTGTGATCATACTCTGTTCCAAGACTTGTACTACAGTTCACATCACAATCCCCACCTGCTATAACATAGTAATTGCACAAACATAAAACCATAATTTAAATCCATGCTTTGCAGTGGGTTTCAGCCACATTATAAATGTTTTTCTTCTCGTCTTCACAGGCGTAGTCTGGTTTTTTACCTTCCAAATGAGTGAGAGTGCATGTTTATTAAATAATGGGATACATTTTTATAGATGTGTTACTGACTAGATTGTAAGACATAAGAACTCATTTTGTAGTAAAACACTTCCTGACTGCTTCATAGTGTCAGGTTTGACAAACATGGGAGCGACCACAAGATCTGGCTTAGTTCACAACATTACGACACACTTGGTTTAATGAATTAGTCCTAATCTTTAATTGACAAATATATCAGTTATATATATAAAACATACATAAAAGAAAAATGGTCACATATTAACTTTGTTAATAGCTATGTGTTGCAGAAACTTCCAGCGGCTCTTTTATTATTACATTACTAAGGGGGAAAATGGAGTTTTATTTGTCAAGTATGTTAGTACTGGGACAGAAGTCATTTTTAGTAAGTTAAATATGCTTGACAACTAATTTAGATGCATTTGAAACTCCTTCATGTTAATTAAACTCAGCATTTTGTTACTGATAATGGTCACAAGAAGGAAAATAGCAGCTGAAATGAGCTGCTTTTACTTTATATTATGAAAGAAATGTCTGAACAGAACAATATTGGTGTAGCTCATTATTTCCTACTTTCCTTCTTACTTTCCTAATAGCTGATTGACAAAGCATTCAGTGACCATGCCCTGCGGGGATTATGAAGAGAACCATATGAGGCTTGTTGCTGTTACATTTGGTGTTACAATGGCACATAGGTTGTTGCATATCTAGCTCATCGCTACTTGTATTATTTTTAGCAATGTTATAGATACATACACACATTAGGTAAAATAACTTTTGCTATCTGAGCAATATTTAGATTAATGGGCATATTCATATAAAATGTTGTTGTACATATACATGTATGTTCTTTACAGGTTATGACGGACAGAGTTCTTCTATTTGTACATATGGGGATTGATGTTTTATTATTAATTTAGTTGGCTGAGTTTGTTTTTATCTCAGCCCTTTTCAATTCTTGGGGTTTCTTAATTAATGTCTTAATATTCACTCGTGCAAGCATTTTCTACAAAATACCTTGTCTGGTTTGTGAAGAAATGTCAAAAAAGACAATTTAGACCTAGGCACAAAATTTGAAATAAGAAATAAATGAAAGTTTATTAAATATTACATTTTTCTTACTACCTGACTTTTAATTCTTAAATGCTGGAATTATTTTGCTGGTTTGGACAAATTTGTCTAGGATCAATAAACTATCAATATCATCAAATTCAAACTTCTGTATATTGAGTTTTTTCAATAAAAACTCTATAATTATCAAATCAGTGAGGGAAGACACTATTTGGAGAATATATTTGTAAGATATGCTAATGGTGATCTGAAAATTTGTACAGTAATGACTGAACAAAATCACAATTTTAAAATAAAAATTTCACTCGCCAAATTCATTTCCAGATCAAATTATAATAAAGTATAAAAGTCAGAAAGTTGAATAAGTCTGTTCAAAACTGCCATTTGGATAGTACAATTTATGTTTTATTTTTTTAGGCACAACATTAAGTGAAACAAGGTAGATAATCCCATATACTGTCCTTTTATTTGGACCCAATGACTAATACTCACAATGAGATAGATAAACCGTGTTTAAGTTTTTTTAAAAATGTAAACAACTTATATTTACATGGATAAAAGTTATTCCTTAATCAACTGAAAGCATTTATCGTCTTTGAAAGCATTAATTACACAATCTATAAGATGTACATGTCCAGAGTCCATTTTTATTATATAAATATGATCACACAAAAATTCCCACTTTGATTGATTACATTGTTCGGGTTGAAGGGCGTCAGCACACAGGCAGCTGGATCCATAACAACAGCAACATAATTACATGTAACCAGAAAAGTATTATATTGGTAAAGAGAGCAGAAGTGATGGAAAGGGCATTCACTCCCAAGTATTTTGATATGTTTATACACACATTAATACTCAGAAATAACCAAAATTTAGAGGTTCATCACTTTGAGGTTATACACTGGCAATGCTGGGAGTCTTTTTGTGGAGTTGAAGAGTTAAAACTGAAAAGAAAATATCATCAAAAGAGAAATACAATTTACTTGTAAACTTTTTAAAATAATCGAAAATAAATAAATTATTTCATTTTAAAAGAGCAGGTTTTGTTAATTTTCCAGAATGTTGTAATTGTAAAATATTCCATGGCTTCTAAATGAAATAAGAAAACAGCATAAAAACAGCATGTTTTCTTTGTGACTTGGTGGCTCCTATTTTAAATCTGTTCATCTTGTTTTTATTTGTTGATGATCTTTGCATAAGTGCTTGTATTTGTCAACACAAACATTTTGATTAGTGCAGATGAAACTACCAGCATACAAGCTGCTGAATTTATAATTGGAGGAAATGAAGGTTTGTTGAAATATTTGACAATTACAAAACATGTAAAATAATAAATGTGTTCAAGAAAGGCTTTGAGATCAGCAGAATAAATAATTTGGACTTAAAAGTGCCTTGAGAAACCGCAAGCCGTAGTAAGAAAAAGTCAGTGGCCAGAAAATTATGTGGGCAAAAGTTGCACATCTAGAACTGTATTTAAAATGAGACCTTTGATTGTGACTTTCATCTCTATTTTTATAATTACATTTGCTTGGGCCGAAGGTTTCCAGCTTATAGGCAGCTGGATCCATAACAGCAATATAATTATATTGGCTTGGGCTGGGCATGAGGTCACAGACAGCTGGGCATGAGGTCACAGACAGCTGGATCCATAACAGCAACATAATTATATTGGCTTGGGCTGAAGGGCAGGTCACAGACAGCTGGATCCATAACAGCAATATAATTATAAGTTGTGAAAGCTACTTAGTTATCACATCATCCAACAAACACATTGGACAAATCCATTCTACAAGTGAGTTGCGACTGCTGACACCAACACTTGGTTTGCTAATTTTACTTGACTCCCAGCTATTTAGTGCTCATGTCTGGCTTTTCCCTTCTGACTTGCTGTTCTGTCAGTATTGTCATGGTCACAGGTCCACAATCATTATTTGAATCATGTACTCGTCCTGCCTCCCTGAGGGCACAGTCCTTGCATGTTTATCACAACAGCTGTACCAATGAGTCTGTCAACATATCCATTATATCTTACACCCATATTTCCTGACACAAAAGTTAAACAAAGTTTGTCAGCTTTGATCTCAGAGACTCCAACCATTTATTTCCAGCCCAGCCCATCATTCTGAGATGATTCATTGAGTCACTGATAGATAAAAGCACAGGTGTAAATGTCTGTGTTTCCAGTCAAAATATAGCTTTAGCTACTGCAAGACTTATACAAACTAGTGGTCTGGTATCAGTGCGGCTATCTGAACAATATCCCCCTCCAGCCTTACCTATGAAACCCAATAAGCACAAAATTTGCTAATCAATAAA
Source organism: Megaustenia siamemsis (assembly GCA_032433765.1). Lineage (NCBI taxonomy): Eukaryota > Metazoa > Mollusca > Gastropoda > Stylommatophora > Ariophantidae > Megaustenia > Megaustenia siamemsis. The sequence goes on from JAVIAB010000051.1 coordinate 96,500,309, forward strand.
CTGGTCTGTATAAATAACTACATCAACCACCAAAGAATTCATAATCAACACTTGCACTCCTGCCTTCTTGACCAATGAATTAATTACTTTATTCTCTGTCCAATATCAAGTATACATTGAAAGATGTCTAATACTGTTGGCACTTGTACCAACTCATCACCTGGTTCAATTTTTTCAAGTGTACCAACCAGATGAACAATATCTCTGACCTAACCCATCCATGATTTTCCTTTTAAACATTCTGCCACAATCACTCACAATCTCACCATGCTGTAGATGTTCGTTGGCACCACTTCAAAGGTTGGCATGTGCTTAGCACATCTGTCTTCAGTGGTGAGAAAACCAAGGAGGTAATGCATTGTCCTGCACTTTGTATATTTGTACACACGTCTGATAAACTAGTACTGTATCCTTTCTAATCTTTCCATTTGAGCATGGCTGAAAGTCAAGATCATCATTGCATACTAATCACAGAAATGACCAGTCCCCTGATATAAAACACTAAGTGATGCTGTTCAGTCCACGGTACCTTCCTTGTAGAAAGATTAATCCAACGATAGCAGCTGTAACATAATTCTCACTGAATAACTATATTGTGAACACAGTTTGGAGTGGAAGGCTACTTGACTGAAGTCTTGTATTTATTGGGCACATTGACTGCATTTAACTCTTTCCGTATGGACGCTTTTTATCAATGCAACAGAAGAGATTTCAGAGACAAAATTGTTTATGGTTTTAAGAATCAATCTACATATTTATGTAACATATTATATATTAATTTTTAGATAATTGAACAAGGTATTAGATTTCACCAATACCAAGATGATACAAGACATGTAAAAAGAATATGGTTTGATGACATTCATACTAATCAAATTGAGAGTGACGCACAATGCGGCGAAACGTACGGAAAAGAGTTAATAAGAGATATCTCTTTCTTTGTGGTGTTCACCCCCAGCACCTACTTCTATTCATCGTCCGCCCTTAAAAGTATGTTAAGTGGGTGTAGATGCATTGTGTTGTAGTTTGCAGAAAAGCTGTGATATTTGCAACATCCAGTCCTACACGTCAACACAACATTTTTGGGTATCAAGTTGCCTTCCCTCTTTGAACCCTACTTACTTGGCTGAACTGGTCAACATGTTTCCAAGCCCACTATTTTGAGGTGGAGTAGTGTCTGGATCTGCTACTGTTCGCCAAACCTGAAGCAAGCGGTCAACTGTGAGTTGCCGCTGTATCTAAGCTTGAACCCGTGTCACTTTACTTTCCCAGAAAAAAATCCTGTACCCATTTAAGGTTGGTTAATTAACCATGAAGCCGTCAATCAGGATTGAACCCGACCTCTTGTCCTTTGTAGTCCAGTTCACTAACCACTGAGCTATCGCGGCTCCCATTGGACTGACATACCTGAAGTTTTATTATTCTAAGGTTAATGAATTCAGCGCTATTCAATAATCTATAATATATATTCTATATATTATAGATTCAGTTCTATTCAATAATCTATATATATATATATATATATTATAATCTTTGATTTTAAAATGTTACCTTAGCATGCAGCATAGTTTATGTCTGATTTGTCAACTCTTGGTTTAAATTTAAAGGAAGCCCATTTTTATTCTATTAACTTATGCAATTAAAGATATGCTTTCTCTGCCATGACACTATTTTGCTCAGGTTTTGCAGTCCAATACAAATCCAGTTATATAGCAAGGCAGTCGAAAGTTTAAGTCGACAAGATGTTCAATCTTATCTAATGTCTGTCTGCCAACTTTGCTTCTCTTATAAGTGTTTTTTTAGTGTCCCTTTAGGTCTCTCTTCCTCTTTCTCTGTTATTGAGTCATTTGTGGGTCATCATCATTGCACTCCGATCTTGTCCATCGGTGCTCAGATCCCCCCCCCTCAGCATCCGGCAAATGACGACTCCAGTTCTGTCTGGGTTAATAAGTCTTCTTATACACTACTAAGTTTCTCGTCTCTTTTTCTGTATTGATGTTACCCATAGAAGAGTCTGTTTTGGAATTTTCTTGTTGTCTCTTCTCAGCACATGTCAGACATATGTCTATCTTCTTTCCGTAATTGTAGATGAGATCTTTGGTTGCATGGATATTTCTTTTGTTTCATTATTAGTCTTGAATTCATTCCATTTTTTAGGCATTTGTCTTCAAAAGTCTTTAGTTTGTTTTCAATGTTGACTACTGAAATTATATTATGGAACTTTCTGGTGCTGCAAGTTTTGTCTACAAAGCTTAAATCTTTCTATGTAATCAAAAAATGAGATGTGTGAACTAAAGGGCACTTGCAGAATACAATGATTATCATCATCAAGTACCGGGCCTACTGGCGTAGGTGATCATGTCTCTCCACAACCTTCGATCTTGACAGCAATTTATCATTTCTGTTGTTGACCTTCTGCCAAGCCATTCTCTTAAGCGGTCTGTTATTTTTTCTCTCTGCATCCCTTTATCTCTTCGTCCCTCAATTTTTCCAGTTGTTACAATATATTCCAGTTGTTCTCTTCTCATTACATGGCCAAAAAATGATGATTGTTTCTTCCTAATATTGGAAATTAGCTCTCTTTTTGCTTTGACCTCTCTCAGAACATCTTCATTACTCTTCTTAGCTGTCCATGGTACTCTCAACATTCTTCTGTAAAACCACATTTCTACAGACTCCAGTGATTTTCTTGTCTGTTGTCCTATTGTCCATGATTCGCATCCATATGTTAAGACTGGCTCATTTAAGAAATCTTTTTGTTTCTATTGTCAAAAATGGATTCATAGTATCTTCCTCATTTTTTGGAAAGCTGCTTTTGCCTGAGCCATTCTGCATCTCACCTCTTTTGTACATCTTCCGTCTGAGGTTAACAAAGTTCATGATTGTACAAAGAAAATACGACGGTGGATACAATAATACTATAAACAAACTGAGGACTACATAGCAGCTATATATGCTACTAAAGAGAGACTCTTGTCCTTTCATCTTGTCCTTGAATGGACAAGCACTGCCATCCTGTTGGACAGTAACAAAATCTCTCCACTTTGTTAGGTCTGTGCCCATCCTGAGAAGGATGTCAAAGTCTGACACATGATATAAATATCTCAGCCTCCATGTTAAATCTAAGTTACTGAAGAGAAACAAGTCGAACGAGGGAAGTCAATGTGGAAGAAGCCAGTTCAGAGAATCATCTTTTTCTAATAAATAATACAGTCATCATTACACTCACACAGTGTTGACCAGCACTACCATCTTTTGTCTAAATATGAAATCTCTACACAGGGTACAAACTATGTAACACTTAATCATAGACTAGAAACAAAATTTTTTTTTTATATTATGATTACTTTACAATTTATTAATTTCTTGTCCAGGTAAGAGCATACAGCCAGCTCTTTTCAATGGTTCTTTTTATGCTCATTTAGTACTTTGAACACTGGGCCTATGTTTTACCACTAGATTCTGATAAGAAAGTGATCTTACCTCCCCTGAAATCAAGCGTTACTGGAAAAAAACCTAACACACGGGATTCAAATTGGACTCTTGATTTTGTGAGGTGAGAATCTTGACCTCATTGCTACAGTGACCCACTTCCAGGAAATCATTGAGTCTATTTGTCCTTGTGTTATTTATAGTTAAGACTCACTGCACAGCTAAACTTCTGCCTGCAAACAAAATTTTGACACTATCAAGCACATTTTAAGCTCCACCTTCAGAATACAAGTGTACATCAAGGAATTGTCACCATATAAGAGTACATTAAGGAACTGTCACCATATAAGAGTACATCAAGGAACTGTGATCATATAAGAGTACATCAAGGAAATATGATCATATAAGAGTACATCAAGGAAATGTGATCATATAAGAGTACATCAAGGAACTGTGATCATATAAGAGTACATCAAGGAACTGTGATCATATAAGAGTACATCAAGGAAATCTGATCATATAAGAGTACATCAAGGAAATGTGATCATATAAGAGTACATCAAGGAACTGTGATCATATAAGAGTACATCAAGGAACTGTGATCATATAAGAGTACATCAAGGAACTGTGATCATATAAGAGTACATCAAGGAAATCTGATCATATAAGAGTACATCAAGGAAATGTGATCATATAAGAGTACATCAAGGAACTGTGATCATATAAGAGTACATCAAGGAACTGTGATCATATAAGAGTACATCAAGGAAATCTGATCATATAAGAGTACATCAAGGAACTGTGATCATATAAGAGTACATCAAGAAAATGTGATCATATAAGAGTACATCAAGGAAATGTGATCATATAAGAGTACATCAAGGAACTGTGACCATATAAGAGTACATCAAGGAACTGTGACCTTATAAGAGCACATCAAGGAACTGTGACCATATAAGAGCACATCAAGGAACTGTCACATATAAGAGCACATCAAGGAACTGTCACATATAAGAGCACATCAAGGAACTGTGACCATATAAGAGCACATCAAGGAACTGTGACTATATAAGAGTACATCAAGGAACTGTGACCATATAAGAGCACATCAAGGAACTGTGACCATATAAGAGCACATCAAGGAACTGTGATCATATAAGAGTACATCAAGAACTGTCACCATATAAGAGTACATCAAGGAACTGTGACCATATAAGAGTACATCAGGGAACTGTCACCATATAAGAGCACATCAGGGAACTGTCACCATATAAGAGCACATCAGGGAACTGTCACATATAAGAGCACATCAAGGAACTGTCATCATAAAAGAGTACATCAAGGAGATATCACTATATAAGAGTATGTCAAGGAACTGTTACTAAAAAAGTCCAGCTGACTACAAAGACCAAAGTATAAGCTCTATATGATTGATTTTATACATACTATAAAACTACAATTATTGTGCCAACAGACAATAAAAGCCACATTGCAAATGGTTTATTTTGCTATTTTCTTCAACAGATTGCCATTAAATTTAAGCCTACAATGGTTTATAAATCTAATCTATAACGTCATAGCCTGGTTTGGCTAAAAAAAAAAAAAAAACTAAAGAATGACTTTGAACACCACGTGATCATTGTATTATAACTGCCATATTAATACAATAAAAACATTAAAGAAACATAAGGTGTCAGGGTACAATGAAAACATTAAAGAAACATAACAAGGTGTCAGGGTACAATGAAAACATTAAAGAAACATAACAAGGTGTCAGGGTACAATAAAAACAAAGAAACATAACAAGGTGTCAGGGTACAATGAAATCATTAAAGAAACATAACTAGGTGTTAGTTAGGGTACAATGAAAACATTAAAGAAACATAACAAGTATTCAACTTGGTTGTTTATTTTCAGTTATGAAACTGCTCAAACAAACCATGTATTTTAGATCAATTGTCATTTATTTTCTCACAATTATTTCAAAGAATAAAAATGGGCAAAAAAATGTCAGTGCCACTAGGTAAGGATTGTGTAAATAATCACATATACCTACTGAACTCTAAAGAACAATTTCATTCCCAGTGCACCACATGTTCCACATCAAGGGATGGTTATAGGGGAATTATTTAAACTATTGCTATATAAAACACACACACAGATTGACTGTTCAGATGTGCAATTCTCTGTTCCTTTCATCTGTTTTTTTCTTGCTGTTTAAGTGTTGTGTATTTATAAGATGTTACAGTTTGATCTTGAGAAAGTCTAAGAATAACAAATCTTTCTTTAGAAGCCTTGCACACAAATGAAAATGTAATTGTATGATTATATTATAATCACATGTGACATTTAAAAAGAAATGATAAAATAGCATCTGCTATGAGTTTCTGGTTTCAGTTTGGAGTGGTTCTTCATTGTGTGTCTGTTGATTCTCTGTTTCTCTGTGTTTTTTAGTTACCAAAAAAGAATTGTGTCCCTCCCTGTTTCTGGCAATTTCAATAGCAAGAAACTGAGTCCTCACACCTGAAATAAAAAGTATAAATCAAACATGTTTCTCTTCTCATGACTCAAAAAACTTGTCTCTTCAACATTTAAGTACAATTATTCTATCTATCTATTGACCTTTCGAGCCGTAACCGGCCCATAGGGCGTAGACCAAGATACACCTTCTCCTATATGAATTTTTGTTCTAGCAGTTTTCTTTTAAAGATATTTTATCAAATCTCGCCATCTGTCTCTGTTCTGTGCAAGCAGTTCTATCTCATTGATGGAGCCGATTCCTGCTGCTCTTGCCTCTCTCATCAATGTTCTTCTCAGTGTCTCCCTGGGTCTTCCTCTTTTTCTTTTACCTGTTGTTTCCCATATGAGGGCTTGCTTTGCTATTCGATTATTATCTCTTCTCATCACATGTCCAACGTATGACCATCGTCTTTTCTTTATTACTGAAGATATTAGTGGTTGATTGGCGATTTCTCTAATTTCCTCGTTTGTTTTGAATTCGTTCCATTCTATACCAAGTATTTTCCTTAGACATTTATTTTCGAATGCGTTCAACTTTGTTTCTATATCTCTTGTTGTTTTCCAGCTTTCACACGCATACGTAAGGGTTGATAGTACATTTGATTTGAATAGCCTAAGTTTTGTGTTTGTGCTAATGAGTTTTGATTTCCACAACTTTTCAAGGCTTCTGAAAGACATTGCTGCTTTAGCCAGTCTGATTCTAATTACTTTGCTCGTATCCCCTTCTCGATCAATGTGACTTCCAAGATAGATAAAGTGATCGATCTCTTCTACTGGTTTGTTTTCCATGTATATTTTGTCACTTGTTGGAATTAAACTTTTCATGACTTTAGTCTTTTCATGATTGACCTCAAGCCCAATTTTGCTGGCTATTGATGATAGTTCATTTGTGTTTTCCTGCATCGTTTTTATCTGACTGCTGATGAGAACTATGTCATCAGCAAAGTCGAGGTCCTCCAAATGGTCTCCTTGTATCCATTCGATGCCTTTATTACCAGTGCAGCATTTCTTCATTATGAAGTCCATAACAATTCCAAATAACAAGGGCGATAAAATACATCCTTGTTTAACCCCAGTTTCTATTGGGAAACATTCGCTCAGTCCTTCCTCTGTTCGAACTGCACATGTGTAACCATCATACATGTCTTTGATAATATTTATGATTTTTGATGGTAAGCCATATTGCTTCAGAATTTTCCACAAAGAATCTCTATGAATACTATCAAATGCTTTTTTGAAGTCGATGAAGTTAAGTACAAAAGGTTTTTGCTTTTCAATGTGTTCCTCCAATATAAGTCGTAGAGTGAAAATGTGGTCAAGACAGCTTCTCCCTTTTCTAAACCCAGCCTGTTCTTCACGCATTACTGTATCTATTGAATCCTTTATTCTATTTAGGATGATTTTACAGAATAACTTTGAGGCAACTGACAAAAGTGTCACGCCTCTCCAGTTGTTACAATCTCTAAGATTGCCCTTTTTTGGGATCTTAACAATGATTCCTTATTTCCATTTACGAGGCGTCTTCTCTGTTTTCCAAATGATGTTGAACATTTTTTGGAGATGTATTAAATTATGGCTATCAATTGCCTTGAGGATCTCAGCTGTTAACTTATCCTCTCCAGCAGCCTTGTTATTGGTCATTAGCTTTAAGGTGGTTTCTATTTCACTCAAGGTGAAGTCATCTAAATTTACATATAATTCTGCTGCTGGTGTTTCAGCTTCAAAATCTATTAAACTGTGAGGTAGTGGACGGTTAAGAATTTCTTTGAAGTGTTCTGCCCAACGGGCTTTATGTCTGCGCTTGTTGTTAGCATTAATCCAGATTTGTCTAGAATTGGTGTTCCAATGGATGTATAGGTGTTTGTCAGCATCTTTTGTACAGTATAAAGAGTTCTGCTGTCTCCTGTAATTGCAGCTGTCTCTGCTTTCTCTGCCAAGTTGTCTATATAAGCTCTTGTATCTCTTCTTGCCGAACTTTTCACTTTGTTGTCTAATTCTTTGTATGTTGCTTTTGCCAGAACCTTTCCAAGATCTGTCTTTACATTAGTCATGGCTCTCTTCGCTTCTCTTCTTTCTTTGATGTATTTCCATGTGGTGTCTGAGATCCAAGCTCGTTTTTCCATTTTCTTCAGTCCAGCACTTGCTTCTGCTGCTGTCATTAGTATTCTGCTCTACAATTATTACACTAACTTAAATCACATGTATGTTGTTTGTCCATCAGTGTTAACAAAGTACAAGTCATCTTCTAATAGTGAGGATTTTTAAAAAACATGAGATTAACAAGGATCCTAAGTCTGCTGCATTTAGATAATAGGTATGTTGATTGTAGATAAGTTCAGAAAAATTACAAGTGCATAACTTTGACCCGAGGAGCAGTTGCTTCTCAATGTTCTCACTTAACGTTTCTGTGCAGTAATTCATCGCTGTCACAATAAATAGTTTATGGATTTCCTGAATGGGTAACTAGAGAAGAAATCAAGTGCACCATGTGATCCCTGCTGGTCCAGATATAAAGAAAATGTGATCACAGAACAATAAAAGCTTCTCTATTGCTTCACTTATTCTCTTTTCTCATAAGGCACAGTGTGATCAGCAGCATATCTCTCTCCAATCAGGATTTATACTTAGTACTTTTATCCCCTGTGTACTGTCTGGGAAATAGCGGGGTTGTGCTATACCAAACATTTTGGAAGAGACAACTAAGTAGAGTTGCCTCTCTCTGCTCTGCACTGTATAGCATTGAGTGTATGCCTGCCTTGCTGGATTGAATAAACAAATAATTTATTTTATATGCCACATCAAATCTTCAGGAATTTTCACAGACAATTTGAAAGTAATTCAGCTTCTTGCTGTGATTACTCTAACTGTTACATTTTTGCAGGCATATAATTAAAAACACTGTATATCTTTAATTTGATTTCTCTCTTGCCTTAATAATTCTGACATTCACCTTGACACCAAAGTGTACTTCTTGGGAAAGAGAGTGTATCTGATGAAGAAATGAGGCTGTTTGCTCATTGGCTGTTGTCTATTTGTGGATTTTTATATCCTAACTTTACCACGCCTTTCTAGAGACCTTAACTGATTGTGTCAAATGCTTCTAGCCCACAAATATTGTGTACAAGTGTACTTTTTTACCCTGGCACTTTTCTTATTCTGACAACAAAGATGCATAAAAACACATACATAAGTATATTCAAATGTTTACAACACCTCATTTTATGACAACCTTTGTTTTCAGGAGTCACCACTGGTAAGCAACTAAAGTTGATGATAGTCACCCATTTACACTCGTTTCATTGCCAACAAATCTTTCATTGACATCCAGAAAATTAAAAATTGTGACAATAATAGTGCGAAAAAAATAACTTTATTTCAATGTTTGTTGCATATAGAATTAGGCAATTGATTTTTAGTATTTTGGCATTTTGATGAGCTTTTGTGGCAATGTCTTGGTAATATATTACAGAAGTCTCTGAACACTTCTGGATAGGCAGTTAAGCACATGAGTAAAAAAAAAACCTGCAAGCTAATATGCTGTTTCAAGTCTCATACCTTTACCTTTGATAGTTAATTGAAGAACAAAATGTAGGATAATTATACCAGTAGAATTATTCTTTTGGCAAACCACAAACTGTTTCATTATATTCTACCTATCTATCGTCCTTTCGAGCCGAAGACGGCACAACTACAATCTCAAAAACAGAAACCTTGCGTGCCAAAGTGGCACATATTGCAGAGATCACTGCTTCTAAAATCTATGGTTCTGTTTCCATAACAATGCTTTTTACAATGACAGCTTGTCAAGCCATCGATCAACCTCCTTAGTCGCCTCTTACGACATGCCTGGAAGGTCACAGTGTCACTATTCTTTACTTCCCACATAATGAGGCCCCGGTAACACACGGGAGTGTGTTGTATTACATAAGTTTTATCTGAAACTATTTGTTTTTCTTGTGAAGTGCAAATTTGAGCGTCATAGAATGAGTAATTTTTAAAACTACTTTTAAAATGAGCACCTTGTTAATGAGCAGAATGTGTGGCCCTCCACATTAACTATCAATGGCTTAGTAGTCAAAGTGTTAACATTCAACTTTCATACTAAATTTAAGTCAAAGCACTGTTAATGATTTTAAATTTACAGCTTACTGAAAATTGTATTCTCTGGTGTGTAGTCCCCTTCACAATTCAGTCTGAGCAGAGTGCCCTGATTGTAGTCCTCGACCTCTGTCTTGAGAGACTCACAAAAGTTTCGCCATTTCTAGGGACAAATCAACATCACAAACTTTATGAACAAAATTGTTATTGGTGTGGGTATTTTTAGAACTAAGGAGCAAAAGCAGTTTCATCATATTACTACCATATAAGCTATGTGAATGGGAAAACACAAGGGATAAAAAGCCTAATATCATTTAACAGTTTTTTTAAATATAGGATGGATGTGAAAGACCTTTAGTGCACAATAATTTAAACAAAATAATAGACTGGAATTATAGGATGGATAGCAAAGATATAGGCTTATCTAACAGCTAAATATTACAAAGAATGATTGTATGAAACAACTTCTAAAAACACTATTGAAGTAAAATAAGAAACAGGTAAACAAATTAAACACCTAGGAACTATAATGAACAAAGATTCATAGCAAAGACTAGGTGTAGGATAACTCTGAAAAAGGCTGCGTTCTAAAGAGTAAAACACTAGATGCAACCCTTCTTAGAAAGTTTATTACTGACATTAGGAAGAATCAATCATAACTTTTGGCCTTTTAAAGAGAAGGGAAAAGATTATCTGTGACAACTGGAACAATTGAGGAGAGAAGTGATTAAAAACAATATCAGACAGCTTGAAAGAAGGAAATAATAGGAAGTCTACTGCTGAAGTGATAAACAAATATATAAGGAAGAGAAATTTGTGGTTAGAATTGTCACCTATGTTATGGTCTAGTGTCATCATCACTGCACACAAGAATATTGGAATAGTTAGGTGGTAAGATTTCTCCTTGAAAAATTGAGAATCACTGAGGAGAACCATGTGCACAAACTTCATAGCACAGCCTGGGATTCATCAGATTCTCATAAAGCAACCAATCATAAGTTTACTGCTACCATTGTATATACACTGGTCACTTTCTAAGTGAATTGTCATTATATTTGATATTTAAAATATTTTTTATAAGTTGACATGTTTTGTTTACCAATTCTCCAATATTTGTTTTCAAATAACAAGAAAATTGACACTATCCAAAGTGTTTAAGTACTCAATTATTATTATTACTTAATTATTTTCATCATCGAGTGCCATCTCCACAACGGAGGTTGGCTACCATGGTGCGCCATTCTGCTCTATCTCTTGCTTTGATGGTGCAGGTTGGCTGATTTGTCCATCTTTTGATGTTACTCGTCCATATTAATCTTGGTCTGCCTCTGCCTCTTTTACCTTGCATTTTCCCCTCCAGGATTACTTTCAGTAGGCTGTTGTGTCTTTTAACATGGCCCAAGAATTGCATTTGTCTTGTTCTAATTGTGTTCACTAGTTCTCTTTTCATTTTTAGTTGTTTTAAGACTTCATCGTTTGTTTTCTTTTCCTTCCATCCAATTCGACCTATTCTTCTATATATCCACATTTCAAAGGCTTCAATTCTCTGTTCTGTTTTCTTGTCTAATGTCCATGTCTCTGCACCATATAGGAATATTGAGAAGATGTAACATTTTGCTATTCTTAGTTTTAGCCCTGGTATTATTTGTTTTGATGTTAGTATGTCCTTCATGACATTAAAATTACTTTTTGCCATTCCTATTCTTTTGTTTATTTCAGTTGTACATTTTCCATCACTGGTTATAGTATGTCCAAGGTAGTTATAGTTCTGAACTCTCTCCAGGTCTATTCCTTCAATTTTGATATCCACTTGTGGGTTTTGAGTATTTCCTTTGTTTATGATCATAGTTTTAGTCTTTTTGATATTCATATCTAGTCCATATTTTTTGCTTATCATGTTTATCTCATTAAGTAATTGTTGTACGTCTTTAGGATTTTCTGCTAGTAGTACAGTATCGTCAGCATATCTTAGGTTTTTGATTATCTTTCCATTAATTTGTAGGTTTGGCTTCTCTATGATGTTTTTAAAGATTTGCTCAGTGTATAGATTGAACAAGCTTGGTGATAGGATGCATCCTTGTCTTACTCCTCTTTTTATATCAATGGGTGTAGAGTTCTCTTTGTTATATTTTATTATTGCTGTTTGCTCCCAGTATAGATTGCATATTAGTCGTATGTCCATGTCATCTAGATGTATCTCTTTTAGGCATCTATAAGTTGTTTGTGGTGTATCCTATCAAAAGCTTTGGTGTAGTCTATGAAGCAGGCATATATTGGTTTGTTTACTTCTGTGTATTTTTCGATTAATGTTCTCATGCAGAATATGGCTTCTTTTGTCCCGCTATTTTTCCTAAATCCAAATTGCTGTTCATCTAATTCAGTATTGATTTTATTCTGAATCCTTCCCTGTATAACTTTTAGCAAGATTTTTGTAACATGGCTCATTAGGCTTATTGTTCTCAAGTCACTGCATTCAACTGCACCATTCTTTTTAGGCAATGCAATGAAAGTTGATGTTTTTAGTTCATTTGGTATGTATCCTGTGTGGTATATGTCGTTGCATATGTCTGTAATGACTTCAATGCCAAAATCTTCTAGTGCCTGTATCATCTCTATATGTATGCTTTCAGGTCCTGCTGCTTTTAATTATTTTAGATGTAAAAATATAGCTGGATCATGACTTGAATTTCCCAGAATATGTCTTTTATCTGAATCACATAGAATCAACATTCATCATTAATGTTTCCACAAACTAATATTGCATGGCATCTAAAATGATTTATCATTTGCTTAGGCTGAGAAATGTATTCACGACTAATTAAATTAATTGTTTCACTAATTTCTGCCATTCCGTACAGCTCTATTTCACTAATCATCTTTCATTTTTTAAAATTCTTTATCTTGAGATGTTAAGCCATAGCTTGTCCTCAAACTATATCAATATCACGGGGCCTTGTTACCGAACTTTAGTTGTGTTCCTTGTTGTTGCGCAGTGCCCAGACGATCAAAGATCGCTATACCTTGGCTATATATAAAACAAGGTGAAATATATATATACACACAGATTTATTTCTCAATATAAATAGCAAACAAATGCTGGAAATTTAATGAGTTCAGTGAATTCTTGGTTACACTCATCTCATCAAAATTGCTAGACTTCTATCACTCTTTCCTGGCAATAAGTTGTCATTAAAGGCGAAGCTTCTTTCTTCTAAGATCAGTCAATTGAAGTACAAATGTTTTCTTTACAAAAATCTCAAATAAGATGTGACTTTGACATATCATACAATTAAGGGTCTAATATTATGGCTATTGCTGGACCAGTAACTAATAATCTTTATTTTTAATTTTGTATTTGCTATGTACACCTTCTATCATGCATCTTTAACACATCATCTGTAATTATTGTTTCAAATTTATTTTCATATCAGGATTGATAATGCTTTAATTGATAACACCAAGTGAATTCCTTTGTGCTGGCATGACATTTCAAGAATTTGCTTCACATGATAAATTATGCTGCCCATTCTGTAACAATAATGGCCATTGATAATGATAAGTGATAACAGTAATAGTGGTGATTCTTCAGCATTCAGTTTCCTAAGCTCAGCTTATTACATAAAAAGATGAGTTGCCTATAAGAATTTAGTCAGCAGGTCATCACAGGTAACTATTAAAAAATATAAATTTGTCTGCATACTTGCTTATCTTTCAGGACAAGAATTCTGTTAGATTTCTGTAAAGGTGACAATTGAAGGACACATTCTAGAAACTGGCTTGACATTTGTATTAAAATGCCTGTTCCTATTCTGACTGCTTTTAAGGAGACCAATATGTGAATACATATCGTTACTGTGGGGTTGGATATCGACTGAAGATATAGAATTTTTTTTTGTGTTCATCAGCCTTCACCTCTGGCGAAGTCCCTAGAGAATAGGAACTGAATTTTCCATGTTAATCCGAGGGACAGTGGTTCCTCACCGCACAGGCAGATAACTCGAACTTTGGAGGTACTCATATATTTTCTGTCGATGAAAAGTAATTGACGTTTCAAGCTAGGCCTCGCTGAGACCAGGGGTAGTTATCGCCGAGAGAAATCATATATAAAAATCCCAACTGGTGCAGCCAGTATTTGAACCCACAACCTCTTTGTCTCAAGACTAGGATCTTGCCTCAGGACCAGCCAGTCCCCAGATATTGAATTGAGTCCTTATCTTTAGAAAAAAAGATTGACTTTCAATATCTTGTATAATTCATTTCACTGAAGAAATAATACCTGTGTTGGAGTAGGCTTCTAATTGTTCCAAATGTTCAGGTATTTGAGATTATTTCTTGATGAATATTCATTAGTTCTTGCATTGTGTCAAAAGCTTGACCCTTTGAAACTGCTGATTTCCTGTATTATGTGAACAGTTTGTCATTCAAGAGGTTTTAATTTCTCTGCCAATGTTATAACTTACTGTAGCATCAAAACAAATTTGTTATATGTATATATAGCCTTACTGCTCATCATCAGTCTGTGCATACTTTATAGAAGGCTGCAGTCATCACAACTCATTTAAATCTCTGTCACTAGCCAAAGCATCCACTTCTTCTGTGTCAGATTCAATTTCTCTTTAATGTCTGGAAATCACCCTCTTGGTCTGTTCCTGTCTTGTTGTCTTTCTTGAACTATGCCTTCCATTACTGTTCTTTCCAGCCTATTTTTTTTTTTATGTGGCCATCGTATTTTCATTTCATCTGTAAGATGCTCAATTCCTAATATGGAATCCTAGAACACTTAAAAACCAAGAGAGCATTGCAATTATAAAAACAAATTGCTGAAATACAAAGAAGAATATATAAAATAACATACTTCTTTTTCCTGTGGTGTCTTCAGGTCATCTTCTGTCAAACTTACAACATTTAGGTCTGGAAATGCTTCACGAAACCTTTGGTATATCTTATCATCCACTTTAGTGAGCCGAAGGCAAGAAGCATCTACAGAAGATATCAGCTGTGAAGTGATTCAATAACATGTGTGAATGACTCAATGAGAAAAAGCATAACTTTTTTTTTCAATTCAAGAAGGTCTCAAGTTAAACATTGCAAATAATCTAGTATTTCACTTAATAAACTACTTTTACAGGCAAATCATTGAAATGTCATGGGACGGATGGTTACAGCTAAATAGCCATCATATTAGCTGTCTTCTTGAAAAGGAACAGTTAGTATTTTCTTCTTCTATTTTGTCTCCAATTGTTTCTCTGAACATGGATTTTATTCAGACAATGAACTGGTAACATTGTTTTCTTACATACTATCAATGTCAAATATGGAGGTTAACAACAAAAAGAAGATTATAATTGTTGAAATGAGGTGAAGCAGAAGAATAATGTAATAAAAAAAGAAACAAAATCAAGAATGAAGATATTAGAAGAAGTGTAAGTTTAGTTCAAATTCAAAGTCACATTCAGTAAACGAGATAAATGGTTTAGATGTATAACATGGTTACCACCATCCCACAACACACATAAAGAACACAAGAGGAAAAGGAAGGCTCCCAAAATAAATACCAGCAGAACTTCAAACATTACACAAATCGTCTGAACACTTCATGAGCACTTCATCTTCCCTCAACACAGTCAGGCTGAAGAGAACAGAACAGATTGTTTTGTTGTCACTCTGTACTTTCTTTTTTGAGACTACACTTTGTATTCCACAAAATATTTATATTTATTTGCTTGTACAATAATGTGTGAATTACACAGTTCAGTACAAAATCTAGAGCATACTTAAATGTTCAGTAATATTGGCTGCTATTCCTTTTCAATAATGTGTAATCCAAAGACGATGGTCATACGTTGGACATGTGATGAGAAGAGATAATAATCGAATAGCAAAGCAAGCCCTCATATGGGAAACAACAGGTAAAAGAAAAAGAGGAAGACCCAGGGAGACACTGAGAAGAACATTGATGAGAGAGGCAAGAGCAGCAGGAATCGGCTCCCTCAATGAGATAGAACTGCTTGCACAGAACAGAGACAGATGGCGAGATTTGATAAAATATCTTTAAAAGAAAACTGCTAGAACAAAAATTCATATAGGAGAAGGTGTATCTTGGTCTACGCCCTATGGGCCGGTTACGGCTCGAAAGGTCAATAGATAGATAGATAGATTCCTTTTCTCAAATCTAGTCTATTTCTGGCCATCATGTAAAGCAAGAATAACCACAAATATATCATATGACCTATGCAGCTTTTCCACACAGGTAGCAGCAGAAATGTCAAACTACAAGATAGATATTCTGGGAATGTGTGAAACAAGATGGCTAGGAACGGGTAAAATGAAACTAAATACAGGAGAGATGATTTTATCATCAGGACACCAGGAACCTGGAGCACAACATAGTGAAGTGGTAGATATAATGCTATCAAGGAATGCACAGAAGACACTAATAGAATGGGAAGCAGAAGGACAGAGACTAATGAGAGCAACATTTAAAACAACCAAAAACAAAATTAAATTACACATTATCCAATGCTATGCACCAACCAACGATAAAGATGATTTAGTTAAAGATGATTTCTATAAACAGCTACAATGTCAAATGGATGCAAGACGAGCCAAGGACATTATAATCTTGATGGGAGACCTAAATGCTAAAGTAGGATCAGACAACAGAGGCTTCGAAGAGATTATGAGAAAACATGGACTTGGAGATATAAACGAGAATGGAGAGATATTTGTGAATTTATGCGCCCTTAATCAAGTGAGCCTAGGAGGAACGATATTCCAACACAAAAGAATACACAAAACTACATGGGTGTCACCAGATCATAGAACGGAAAATCAAATTGATCACATATATATTAATAATAAGTTTAAGTCATCCTTACAAGATGTAAAAGTATATAGAGGGGCAGATATAGCTTCTGATCATCATCTTCTGATGGCTAAACTTAAAATTAAACTAAAAAGGTATACTACAACGAATAAGGGTAGAAAGTATTTTAATGTAGGGTTTCTTAAAGAACAAGAAATTAAAGATAAATTTGCAGTCACAATATCAAACAAATACCAAGTCCTCCTCCAACAACTAGAAAATACAATAAATTTAGAAGATCGTTGGAAGAAACACCAGGGAAAAGAGACTGCCAGAACAAGGCATGGATGACAGCAGAGACCCTGGACAAAATTATAGAAAGAAAGAACAAGAAAGCAGATATAAATAAAAGCAAAATGAGAAGTAATAAAGCCAAGACACAGGAAGCTTACACAGAGGTGAACAAAGAAGTGAGAAGATTCATTAAAAGGGATAAGAGGAAATATATAGATGAACTAGCTAAAGAGGCAGAAGAAGCAGCAAATAAAGGGAATATGAAAGAACTGTACAACAGCACAAAGAAATTAAGTGGAAAATACAAACAGATCAATGCCTTTATTAAAGATAAGAAAGGAAATCTGCTTAGTAATATAAGGGAACAAATGGAGAGATGGAAAGAGCACTTTGAAGAACTTTTGAATAGACCCGGCTCAAATAATCCTCCAGATCTACTACCAGCAGAAGAAGAGTTACACATTAACTGTGGAAAACCAAGCATAGAAGAAATAATGAAAGCCATCAAACTATTAAAAAATGGTAAAGCCACAGGACCAGATGAAATTCCTTCAGAAGCCATCAAAGCAGATATTAACACTTCTACCAAAATGCTACATAATCTATTAGATAAAATTTGGGAGAGGGAAGAAATACCTAAAGACTGGAAAGAAGGTTATATGATCAAACTACCAAAGAAAGGAAATTTTCTCTTCTCACGATGCACCCGAAAAATGTTAATTGTTTTTTTCTGATGTTTCTTAGGAGCTCCCTTTATGTGTTGGCCTCTTTGAGAATTTCCTCACTGGTCTTTTTAGATGTCCAGGGAAATTTCAACATTCTTCTGAGAAATCCCATCTCTGTAGCATCTAATTGTCTTTTCATTTGTTTGTCTACTGTTCATGATTGCCTACATGGGCTATAAGTCAGTTTTCAACAGAAAACTGGCTGTAGGTATCTGAGGAACATGAGATCAAGCTTGAGATCTGGATGTTTTGGGGGTCAGCATAGTTGAGGGCAATGCAAGAGATATTACGTGGTGTTCATGAAACCTGTTACATAATCCTGCTTCACCTATATACTTTTTCTGACTATGTTGGCATATGATAAAATATGTTAAATTCTGTTAACATATGTGAATCCCTCCTTGATCTCAAACATGTCATTAGCAAAGTGAATAGGTTGGTTTTCAGCACAAACAGGGCAGCCACCCAAGACTGTAGCTGTGGTTATGGTTGGAGGTGTGTTTGTGGCTCCATTCGAATGTCTAAGATTTCTGTCTTGTTTAGAAGAGCAACAAGAGAAGAGTCAGAGAATAGAGGGTGGCAAAATTAAAGGGGGTGGTGGGTGATAAATGAATGAGGATAATTTTATGGGGGGGGGGGGGGGGGGGGGTGTCACATCATATATATTGATCAAGGTTTGTTATTTATGTGTGATGCTCTTTGCATTTTCATTTATCTCAAACATGCCAGCTTCATTATTAGTTATCCTTTGTTTACTTATGCTCTTTATGTGCTACATAGATCAGTACCATGTAATCTACAACAATGTGTGAACACATTAATCTATTTAAATACATGACACAAGTTAGAATTTCTCTTCATGGCTTTCTTTGGAATAGTACACAATGAGGATCCAATCTCTTTCACTGTGGTCAGCCATATTCATCTTTTGTGCTCTAAATATGCCTTTAGTGTGCCACACACTTTGCTGTTTTCGCTTTCTGAGTCATTTGAACATTTATGATTCTTCCGCCCCATCTACCGTCTCAGATTTTATACATGCCTGATGGATATTTCTGGTAGGCGCCATTGTTGTAGAAATAAATGCTTGTCTGTCGAACTGCGAACATTTTTTGGCCTATCGATGATAGGTGAACACACTGACACAAGAAAAATAAATAATATTCCACTGAAATATCAATAAAGTTCACAGTCAGAAGTAAACATAACTACAACAAGAAATAGCAGCATAAGAATAAAAACTTACAAAATATAAATAAGTTTGTCAGAAAGAGTAGATATGTATGAAGGAGCTGAAGTGGCAGAGCAAGATATTCGAATACAAAAGTTTGAAAAAAAGCTGTTAAGATGAAGACAGTGATTCTTACATTGTAGTGAACAGTAGCATGATCCATTGCCTTTATAGCCCACTGTAGTTCAATATCACCCTATAGAGAGGAAAATATGGACTTCAGTTTGTGAAATAAATAATTAATAACTACAAACATTTGCAAATTGATAAAGATGACGATGGAATAAAACATGTTACCTTTATAGTTTATAAGGGTGAATACCAGATACATGTAAAAAATATTAGGTATCCTATGGCATTAACCACTGAAAAAAATAAGTTCACTCAAGAGTATTGCCATCAAAACTGTCCTTGTTGAAATTTCACGGGGAGTGAAATAAATTGAATGAATGTAGTTGTATCAAGTCTAGGAGGATGTAGCAAGAGACTGCCTTTAACTGTTTATTCTAATCATAATAGCTTATGTTTCACCAGGAATGCATGTCTGAACATGTGCACTCAAACATGCACGCACACACGATACATGTGTAATCTTATTTCCTAATACATATATAATATTATTTCCTACATTGTGCAACCAATGCCAGACCTGGATGCTAAACTCAAATCAATAAGAAAAATTGCCACTACCAAAATAAAATGTGTTAGACGAATGACAGGAAACAGCCTATCAGGATTGAAGAGTGGAGAAAAAAATCAGGAGCAATTCTCATTATTGAATATAAAGAAATAATAGATAAATTGGTTTGGCCATACAAGATGGAAAGGTCAAGAAGTCAAAACACAATGAGTGAAACACAAATACTGTAAGAACACGAGTAAGGGCAGACCAAGAAAAATATGCATAGATGGAATATTGGAAACACAGCAGGAGAGACCAACAGAAGAGCAAAAAGACTGCAAACTATATTCCTCATCAACAATGAAAGGCAAATGAGAAAAGAAAGAAGTATAACTGGATCTCGCTACAGAATTTAAGTACCTTAAGTCCATATTGTATATTTCCTTTCTTAATAATTAATGCAGTTGGCAATAACCAAATAAAACTAGGAGAAATACCTCTACTAGACGTACAATCTTATATATATCTGGGCAGTAATATAGATAAAGAGGGAGGAACAGAAAATGATACCAAAATAAGGATATCAAAAGCAAGAGGAGCTTTCATTGCACTGGGAAACATATGGAAATCCAAAGAAATTAGGCTAAATACAAAAATACAAATTTTCAACTCCAATGTTAAGTCGGTTCTATTATATGGCTGTGAAACATGGAGAATAACAAAATTGACAATCACGAAGGTACAGACTTTCATTAATGGATGCTTGCGCAGAATAAAGGGATGGAAATGGCAGGACAAAGTCACAAACGTGGAATTATGGAAATGTACCGGTCAAATACCAGTGGATAAAGAAATACAGCGAAGACGATGGCGATGGATAGGACACACACTACGGAAACCAACTGAGAGTATTACACAACAGGCCCTTTTTTGGAATCCCCAGGGGAAAAGACAAAGAGGAAGACCAAGGAATTCTTGGAGAAGACAGATTGAAGCAGAGATGAAGATGATGGGGAAGACATGGAATGATCTTAGAAGAATTGCAGGAAACAGAATGACTTGGAAAGTGTTTGTTGAAGACCTATGCTCCACTGGGAGCTAAAAGGTAGAAGAAGTCCATATTAATTGCAACTAAATTATTTTTTGCATTAAAAAAAATTTCTTAACTACACTATGTCAGGCAACAATAAGTAATTATTCTTAAGGAAGCAAGTGATACATACATACATATATATATATATATATACAAACAAAATAAATGTAAAAATAAAAATAAAAAAAAATGATTACAATAAAAATTACACCTAATTAATTCATGTCCTGAATTCATAATTTGATTCATTCACCACATCTTGAATCCATTCACCTAAATTGCCCTCCACATCTTAAGTCCATGCAGCAATAAAAGTGCCACTTAGCACCAGGATCAGTGAACCATATTATCAGGAAACTCTTGAGAATGAGTGATCTAGAGGAAAGATGTTGGCCTATGGTCAAGAAAACCCCAGGTTTGATTCCCACTATAGGTGGTGAGAATTTTGCCAAAATAAAATCTAATCAGTGGTTTCCTCATGACTTTATCCTCCCCTGGTTTCTGGGCAGTGAGATCTGATGTCTAGCCCTCTCATATACTGGAGAAAAGCAGGAGGAACTGTGTGCATTCTGAGCGCTGTAAAGAACCCTTGGCAGTTGAAAATTAAAAAAGTAGGCCAAAAATGGCCACTACCCGGGAAAAGAGATATGGGGAGAGGGGGGGGGGGGGGGGGGTACACCACGAAAAATGTAAGAGTAGTTGTTGCAAGCTGAGATATCAGCACCTTTCAGATCAACACTTCCAACTTCAGCACAGCATTCTTTGGGTACCAAGTTTTCCCACTTCAACCCCACCAGAGAGAGGTTACAGGTTAGTCTGATTCCTGGAGCACCACCATCTCATTTTCCTGGGGAGATGGAGTTGAAACTTGATCTACTGCTGATCCTGATGCAAACAGCCAACTGTGAGTTGTTTACCATTTTCAGCCCTGGTGCTAAAGGTGCCTTATCTCCTCCCCCCAAAGAAAAAAATAAAACTCAATGGTTTATAGTACCAATTAAAGACTTACTATCAACAGCAAAAGAACACAAATTAATATGGTATGGACATGTTACAATTTCTATATGCTTTGTTAATATCATTCTCCATCACAATACCAGGCCAAAAAAACAAAACAGAGGAAGAGTTGGGAGGACAACATCAGAGAGTGCACAGGATTAATTGTCACGTCTCAGAAACAGTTCTTAAATGTGACGGGTAAAAAGGCATTGTGAAGGTTAGAAGAAAATTGTGATGAAGATATTGTCAACCAAAGTAATCCAAAGACTGCATGGTTATAGGACTAAATATGCTGATTGTGCTGATGATGTTCTAAATATGCTGATTGTGCTGATGATGTTTTAACAAGTAAAATTTCAAAATGTAAAACTGAGATAAACAAAAGAATAGGAACGGCAAAAAGTAATTTTAATGCCATGAAAAATATACTAACATCAAGACAAACAACACCAGTGCTAAAACTAAGAATAGCAAAATGATATATCTTCTCAATATTCCTGTATGGTGCAGAAACACAGACATTAGACAGGAAAATAGAACACAAAATTGAAGCCTTTGAAATGTGGATTTATAGAATACGAAGAATTGGATGGAAAGAAAACAAATGATGAAGTCTTAAAACAACTAAAATTAAAAGATAACTACTAAACACAATTCAAACAAGACAAATCAGATTCTTAGGGAATGTTAAAAGACACAGCAGCTTACTAAAAGTAATCTTGGAAGGGAAAATACAAGACAAAGGAGGCAGACCAAGACTAACATGGACGAGTAACATTAAAAGATGGACAAGTCAGTCTGTGACAACCAACACTATCAAAGCAAGAGACAGAGCGATATAGTGCTCCGTGGTAGCCAACCTTCGAGGCTGAGAAGGCACACAATGATGAAGACTTCAAAATGTTACTTTAAAGAATACATTAACAACTTACACCATTGCCTAATTCATCTGGTCTGGTGAGAGCAGCTCCAACTTGTTCTAATTCACCAGCACTCTGAAAACAAGTGTTACATTAGAATTAATATCAATCTGCTTGCCCACAATCATCTGCATGAATCTGATGAAAATACAGACATTTATTAGGTTACCAAAACCATGCTCATCATACTCAAAGTAAATCTTCTCAGCCACCTTAGTCTATGAGCCTCAGTCTATCATGTTGCCATGATGAATGGGAATTTGGCTCATTGTAAGACATTAGAGTGAGTTTATTACTTTGTCCTGTCATATGAAGTCTATAATCTTTCGAAGGCAATGCACATGAAAACTGTTTAGCCTTTTCTCCTGTTCTGCTTAGGTAGTTCAAGTTTCTGATCTATATAGAAGTGTACTAAGCACACAGCTAATCACTATACATCTTTCAGTCTAAACAACATGGAGTTGATACATCCAAACATGTTTTATGCACCATAGGATGCAAATCGGCAAAGATATTTGCAAGGCTTTGACGTCATAATTTTGATTTCCTCATTAAAAAAATGAAATACATTTTCTCCTGTACACTCTTGCATACCATTTCATCCAAAAAATGCAGTTAAAATAGTATGTTCCTGTCATCACTAAAAAAAAAGTGAATTAAAATGTACAAGTGCTTTTGTGTGGATATGTCAAATGTCATGACTCATCTCAAATTAGGGAATATTTTATCAGGGAAGCACTCTGGAACATACAAAGTTACATTAACTAAATGTTCAAGCTTTATAAAAAAAAAATAGAAGCACCTGAATTGAGAAGCGATCTTAGAATTTGTAACTCTCAACAGTATGTCAGTATGTATTTATGAACCACTGTAGTTTTGTTGTGATGTCAACTAAGGGAATATCACGCTTTTGCTGAAATAATTTATCGCAATGAGTAAAGTAGAACTTTACTCTAAGTTATTAATATTATATAATGGATAAAAGTTGGTTCATTCTGATTTCCAGTTTGAGCTTCCTTTATTTCAATTCTCATTTCAACAAATGTTGGTAAAATTTTACAATTAATAATAAATTAATTACATCACACTCACTAGTAGTCAGTGTGTGTAAGTAATCATTCTCACATACTACACTGTTTAATCATCATTATCATCATCGAGTGCCTTCTCCGCAACAAAGGTTGGCTACCATGGATCACCATTCTACTCTGTTTCTTGCTTTGATGGTGCAGGCTGTCATAGATTGACTTGTCCATCTTTTGATGTAACTCGTCCATGTTAGTCTTGGTCTGCCTCTGTCTCTTTTACCTTGTATTTTTCCTTCCAATATTACTTTTAGTAGGCTGTTGTCTTTTAACATGCCCCAAAAATTTCATTTGTCTTGTCTTAATTGTATTTAGTAGTTCTCTTTTTATTTTCAGTTGTTTTAAAACTTCCTCGTTTGTTATCTTTTGTTTAATAATAGTAAGTAATTATTAGTAATCATATATTGTTTGAGTTTGACCGTAAAAAAAAAAGTCATCTTGTGTCATCACATCATAATCATATAATAAAGTACTTTGTACATTCACTCTGGTACAGTTCTTTTATTTTTACTCTTTAGCAGTCCGAGTCTTTAGGCAGCAGCTGAAAAGCACAAACTTTTTAAAACGTTTTGTTTTAGGAACTACTCTACAATCCATCCAACTTAATCTTAATAATTACAATTTAACCAACACAGAACTGGGAGTCGTCAGTCGCTGTACACTGCGGGACTTGCTGAGGAGGGGATCTGAGCACCTATGGACATGTTCGGAGTGAGAGTGCAATGATGATGACCCGCAAATAACTCAATAAGTACAATCTGAATCAATCTACCTGCAAGTTGCCAGTTCGTTCAGTTTAACTCAGTATTTGAATTTGATAGATCAAGTCAAGTGATGAGTAAAGTAAAGCGTAGTAGAAAGTAAAATTAGTAGAAACTTAAAAAGAAATAATAATAATATAATTAATTAATTAAAATTTAAAAGATAAACTAGCGCTAACGATATTAACGTTACTAAGTCCTAAGTTAAGTATTCTTATTAAACATAGTAAACTGATTTTACTTTCATTTAAGAAAAAAAACAACAAAACTACTTTGAGACTCCTGAGACTACTACTTTTTTAGTATTAGGATTAGGTTTTAATTTAACTGAAAACAAAGTAAAAAGTACTGTTTTAGGTACTCATTCAACTCACTGTACATAAGTTAATTCTTACCAAATTTGACATAGAATATGCCATGATTTTTTATGTGTACAGTCAGTAAAAGACAAAACCCCCCAAAAATGTAACACGTGTTTAGTCGCCAACTCCTACAGCCTACAAGAACTCAGAGATTCATCTTTCTCCACCTTTTATTTTCATGTTTGAGTTTGGCACTTCCGGTCTATCATCATGTGCCATACCGGTTGGCGTAGGCGATCACCACCTTCCAAAATCTTCTAATTACCGTGCATCGTATTAGTTCTGTTGTTGACTGTTTTCCATGCTATGACATCAAGCTATATAGTATTTTCTTTCTTTGTCGTATGCGGGGTCTCTTTCCCTGTATTTTGCCAATCGTAACTAAGTATTCCAACTTTCCCCTTCTCATAATGTTCCCGAAAAATGTTGATTAATTCTTTCTGATGTTTTTTTTTTAGGAGCTCCCTTTTTGTGTTGGCCTCTTTGATAATTTCCTCATTGTTTTTTTTAGCTGTTCAGGGAACTTTCAACATGGTTATGGTTAGTCGAAGGCCCCGGTGTCACTGCAAACGAATTAAAATCCATAATTGCTCAACCACCCGTGTCAGTGCAATCATCCGAATTAAAACTCATCTCTCTGAAGGATCCAAACAAAGAAAGGTGGTTGTAGTTCCCAACATAGCAGCTGCAGCACACGTCAAAAAACATAAGGCCAAGCGGCACCGAAAGTGAACGCAGCTGAACTGTCCTTCGTCATACGATATCATCATTCATATTAAGCAATCGGAATGTCGAAACACAATCTGGATGAAAAACAAAAATTCAACATTCTCCTGAGAAATCCCATCTCTGTGGTCTCTAATCGTCTTTTCATTTGTTTGTTTACGTCAATGATTCGCTTCCACAGGTCAGAATCGGCTTTATATAGCACTGATGAACTCTCTTTCTCACTTCTATTGACATAGATTTGTTGCATAAGATGTTTTTCATTTTCTGAAATGCTATTTTGGCCTGAGCTATATTATTGTGCCCAAGTATTTGAAACGTTGCATTTGTTTCAGATTTGTCCTGCTTATTTTTATGCTGAATGATGATGATGATTGTTTCTTCTATATGGCCATTAAAAAAATTAGCTATCGTGAATAATGTCTTTTCGCGCAGGTTTTCTCATGACTATAGCATAAGGCTGCGATCACAGCTCGGAAATACATAGTGTATCTCCCGGATAGGGTAGGGCTGAATACTTGCGTTGCAGACAAACATTTAGGACGAATAGTAGTTTCCAGTGGTTTAGACGAGATAAATAATAATGTTAGTTAGCTGAGTGGCAGTGTTCCCTAGCGTTTGTCTTTTCGTGGCAAGGCGCTGTGCCACTGAGTACGGGTTCGATCCTGCTTTGGTCCATATTTTTTTCTGTTGTTGATTATTTGTCATTTTTTCCGAGTGCTGTAAACATACCTCTTCCTCTGAATTGATTCGCCATTACAAGGGCCATGTTTTGCTGACTCTTCGATTTGTAAGGGATCTTTAACATGCGCAGAGTGCGCACTAAACCTCCTGCTTTTCACCGCCACTCGAGAAAGCTAGACATTTCACTGTCACTCGAGATAGCTAGACATTTCACTGTCACTCGAGATAATTTCACCGCCACTCGAGATAGCTAGACATTTCACTGTCACTCGAGATAGCTAGACATTTCACCGTCACTCGAGATAGCTAGATATTTCACCGCCACTCGAGATAGCTAGACATTTCACTGCCCAGAGAGTGCAGCACACATAACACACAATCACAATTCAAACACAAACAATTCCTGCCGCCTATATTTTTGACCAGCCTCTTCACCACTGGAGCCGCGATAGCTCAGTGGTTAGTGAACTGGACTACAAAGGACAAGGGGTAGGGTTTGATCCCAACCGACGGCTTCCGGGTTCATCCAGCCTTAAATGGGTACCGGATTTTTCTGGGAAAGTAAAGCGGCGCGGGCGTAATACCGACCACATTACCCCGAAAATCATGTGCCGAAGGTCTGTAAAATGTATGGTCACTAACACCATATTCCCTATACGCCACTTGGCGTGACGGGGGTACTTTACATTTTTTTTTACTCTTCACCACTGTCGCCCCCCCTCCCTTTTATCATCCCACCCCAGCACAAACAAATCACTATGGAGATGAAGGCGTCATTAGGCTTTAAAGATATGTTTTTATCTCTCTTGAACTCTTCATGACTGACGATTCAGTGCTAAGTCTTTTTTTTGTTCTTAAATCCATAGTTAAGCCCTCTCTGGTGATTGTTTTTCTTTTTTTTTCTTTTGTCGGGAAAGGATGGGAGAGGGGCTGTTTTCTTCTGCCACCCAGTGTCCACAGGAAGGCCTGACACGGGAGTATTTTCGTCCATTCTAATTACATGACACTGTGACAGACGTACACCCAACCGCTTCTGTGTATATATCTGGATACGTATTCAATATAGCTTGATATATTGGGGCATGAGGCGCATTGTAAAACTAAATGAGCGGAAGGAAACAATAAATCTAATACATAACCTTCGATATAAAGATGGAGACGGTCATGAAATGTCTGATAAAATTAGTTGGTCAAGTAGTCTCTAGATGGTCATGATGAACATGTTTTGTTATCCCATGCTCGCCTGCGAATACAATATTGCTATAGACACCTAGACGGTGAGACATTTTGAAGGAAAGCAAAATAAAGGATTCGGCCTCAAGAGCAAAAAAGACAGAAGTAATGGTAGCAACAAAGAAAAAAGACAAATGGAACTATAGTAAAACAGGTAAATAAATTTAAATACATGGAAACATTGTTAACCTCAGATGGTAGATGTTCAACAGAGGTGAGATGCAGAATAACTCAGGCAAAGGCAGCTTTCCAAAAAATGAGGAAGATAC
Source organism: Megaustenia siamemsis (assembly GCA_032433765.1). NCBI lineage: Eukaryota > Metazoa > Mollusca > Gastropoda > Stylommatophora > Ariophantidae > Megaustenia > Megaustenia siamemsis. The sequence goes on from JAVIAB010000051.1 coordinate 96,528,168, forward strand.
TGTGCAATCCATTTTTGACAACAGAAACAAGGAAAAAGAGTTCTTAAATGTTATGTACAGCCATTCTTAACATATAGATGTGAATAATTTGACAATAGGACAACAGACAAGAAAATCACCGGAGGATATAGAAATGTGGTTTTACAGAAGAATGTTGAGAATACCATGTACAGCTCAGAAGAGTAATGACAATGTTCTGAAAGTGGCCAAAGCAAATAGAGAGGCAGTTTCCAATATTATGAAGAAACAATCATATTTTTTTGGCCATGTAATGAGAAGGAAACAGCTGGAATATATTGTGACAACAGGGAAAATTGAGGGACGAAGAGGTAGAGGCAAGCAAAGAGAAAAGATATACCAGACAGCTTAAGAGAATGACTTGACAGAAAGTCAACAACATAAATTATAAATAACTGTCGAGATGGAAAGTTGTGGAGAGACCTGATCGTTTATGCCAGCAGACCCGGTACTTGATTGATGATGAAGTAAAGGTTCCCTTCCTACGTCGTTAAGTTGCTCTAGGCGTAGAGAGAGAGACACATGATGATGTTAGCAACCAGGTTGTTTCCAAGAACACGGCACATTTTTGGGTCATGTGGTGTGGACAATTTCATGGCAGTCCGTCTTTACTTTAAAAAAAAAAAAAATTATCTGGTACCCATTTTTATATGGTCGCTAATATTCCACAAATGCCAAGCAGGCGTTCAGAGGGACCATTTACTTGTTAAAAAATCATGACAACAGAGTTATTTATAAACTGTTATGTTATTTATGGGTTGGATGAGTCCATGGTGGTATGGTGTGTCCTCATTTTTGCTTTTCAAGACATGGTAACCCTATACCAAGGGTTTTACTAGAGAAAACACTTATACCAAGGGTTACCATCATCATCAAATTGCGTATCCATTTACCGAACGTTGCTCTCATCACAAAGTTCCATGCTGTATCGGTTGGTGTCACAAACACTCGATGCGTTGGGGCCTCGGTAGCCTAGTTAGGAAAACCACCCGACTGAGCTACGGACGTTTGGACAACCCGTGTTCGATTCCCTCTGGAAACAGTGTGAATTTTACTCGTGGTTGGAAAAAAAAAATATCCTCGCGATCGACCCAGCCGCTGGCACAAATGGGTACCAGGGTATAGTACTCTGGGAAGGTGAAGAATGTCGCTTCGCATCGTGAGTTTCGATGCTTAAAGCGACACTATCCAGAAGTCTCCGAACATTTCTGGATAGGCGGCCGAGCACATATGGGTGGAAAACTCGCATGCTAAGGCGCCGATTCAAGTCTCGTACTTTACCTTTTCACTCGATGTGCGTTCCACCCATTACATCGATGCGACAATCTAGCTCGGATTCTGGATTATGTTCGGCGTGATTGAGTTTACAGCTTCAATTATACGTTTGGGCAGATCTTCCAGAACTGTGGATAGTGGAGGTACATACACTCTGTACTTGCTATACTCCCAAAGGTAAACAGATCGCAAACAGATGCGATGATCTTGGAGACCACTCACAGAATATCTGGTCATTTTGTCCAACTCAGCGAATACATCTGTTGGACAGGTGCTCGTCGAGAAATGTTAAGATAGTGACATATAGAAAAGAGCAGAGAATTGAAGCCTTTGAAATGTGGATATATAGAAGAATAGGTAGAATTGGATGGAAGGAAAAGAAAACAAACGATGAAGTCTTAAAGCAACTAAAAATGAAAAGAGAACTACTAAACACAATTCAAACAAGACAAATGCGATTTTTGGGCCATGTTAAAAGACACAACAGCCTACTGAAAGTAATCCTGGAGGGAAAATACAAGGTAATTTTTGGCAGAGGTAGACCAAGACTAGCATGGACGAGTAACATCAAAAGATGGACAAACCAGCCTATGATAGCCTGCACTATCAAAGCAAGAGACAGAGCAGAATGGCGCTCCATGGTAGCCAACCTTCGTTGCCGAGATGACACTCGATGGTGAGTGAGATGCCAGTGCTGCAGGTGCTCCCATTTGTTGAGAAAGGTAGTGACTACTCTCAGTAGCTAGTTTAATCAGTTGATTATTATTGTTAAGTAACGCAATGGGTGTTTATGGGCGCACCTATTTATGTCTCCATTTATCTTATTCATTCTACAATTGCTAACTTTGTAGAACATGGTTCTGGAGTCTTCTTTCATCACTTTTTAAGGACATGACTAATATGTGGGATTTGCTGAGGAAGGGATCTGAGCACCTATGGACATGTTCTGAGTGCAATGATGATGACCCGCAAATAACTCAATAGCAATGTGAGACTTTCAATGTACCACTGATAGGGCACCATTTGTGCATGTTTCCAGCTAATGTGACACTTTCAATGTACCATTGATAGGGCACCATTTGTGCATGTTTCCAGCTAATGTGAGACTTTCAATGTACCACTGATAGGGCACCATTTGTACATGTTTCCAACTAATGTGAGACTTTCAATGTACCGCTGATAGGGCACCATTTGTACATGTTTCCAGCTAATGTGAGACTTTCAAGGTACCACTGATTGGGCACCATTTGTGCATGTTTCCAGCTAATGTGAGACTTTCAATGTACCACTGATAGGGCACCATTTGTGCATGTTTCCAGCTAATGTGAGACTTTCAATGTGCCACTGATTGGGGACCATTTGTGCAACTCACGACCCTATTTGAGCAGGGTTAAATGTTTGTTTAGCTCTACTATCTGTGAACTTTTTTCTTTAGCCGATTTATCTGCAGCCTAAAATAAGATACCCCAGTGACATGATGGGCAGATATGATCTCTTAAGTCAGTGCACCTAATGTGGTACATAGATGGGTCTTTATATTATTTGTCTTCGTTTAGCAGAACACAACTCTGTCTGCATTTTCACTTTCTTCTCTGTATCTGGAGCAATCTTCTTAACTGTGGACCGGCTGGAACATGTAGAGCAGCACAGAACGTGCAATCTCCACAGATTGTACGTGTCCATCCATCCATCATGCCTAAATCAGCTAATCAGTATATCATCATGTGCCATATCGGTTGGCGCAGGCGATCAAGTCCTTCCATAATCTTCTATCTACCGTGCATCAATATTGTTGACTGTTTTCTATGACAATGACACCGAACTATCCATTATTTTTTCTCTTTGGTTGTCTGCGATCTCTCTTTCCCTGTATTTCGTCAGTTGTAACCAAGTATTCCAACTTTCCTTTTCTCATGATGTACCCGAAAAATGTTGATTGTTTCTTTCTGATGTTTTTTAGGAGCTCCTTTTCTGTATGACCTCTTTGAGAATTTCCCCATTGGTCTTTTTAGCTGTCCAGAGAACTTTCAACATTCTTCTGAGAAATCCTATCTCTGAGGACTATAATCGTTTTTTCATTTGTTTGTTTACATCAATGATTCGCTTCCATAGGTCAGAATTGGCTCTATATAGCACCGATTAACTCTCTTTCTTACTTCTATTGACATAGATTTGTTGCATAAGATATTTTTCATTTTCTGAAATGCTATTTTGGCAGAACTATTCTGCTTTTTATTTTTGTTGTGCATCTTCCATCCGATGTTATTATTGTGCCAAAGCATTTGGAGTGTTGCATTTGTTTCAGATTTGTCCTGTCTATTTTTATGCTGCATGATGATGATTGTTTCTTCTATATGACCATTACTTTTGTTTTCTTACCATTCAGACTGAGACCTTTCCTGTCGCTTTCTTTTACTATTATGTCTATTATTTACATATAAGGACTGTGATATACACAAACTATTTATATTGAAGGTTCTCTACTATCTAAAGACAGCTATTCTATCCCATTCCTATCTAATTCTCACAGAACACATACATCAACACTGTCTGGGATGGACCAAAAAGAATTATAACAACTGTACTAACTCATTCATACTATGACAACATATCTACAAATATTTATCTGTATAGTTTCTGCTAACTAACAAAATAGTCTACTCTATCTTGTTATACTTCTCTTCTCTCTCCCTTTCTGAGGTGTTTCCATTACCACAGCTGGTGAGGATCTGAGCTTTCTGGACAAAGAAATAGCCCCTTCTGTCAATTTTCACATCAAACATGACTTTCACAAAATAGCTTTGAATAATCAGGTGACCATTCTTCTCACTCAACTCGCAAGATAACTCTTATTCATCTCAGCTTGAAAGTTACCTACCCCTATTGTGATTCCTACATATGTATTCAATTACATCTTTATATCTATATTCATATTCAATGATCCAACTCTGTGACATTGATCGCTACTTGCTTGGCCAGACTGCCTTGTCTCTTATTAGAGGCACTGTGTATAGTGTGATGGAGTGGGTTCTGGTTCACGATTCTGGCACAGTCAGCTATGAGCCACTAATTGTTTTCAGCCCTGAGAGGTGCCTTTGTCTTCAATTGTCAAAGTGGAGAGTCATACTTTATTCCATCATTTTTGTCCGTTCGTTTTCTTTTCACATTCTCTCTGGAGCATCTCAAGACCTCAACACAGAAAGTAAAACTAACGCTTTGACCTGGAGGCACACATTTCTTGTGAACAATAAAACAGATAAGTGTTTGATAAAAAAAAAATAATTAATATGAACTTTAAGTTGCTTTTGACTTGTCTCATTTTCTTTTGCTTGATGTTAATGTGAACTTTTCCATTGGCTAAACTGTTATTTGGTTTCTGCATCGTGGATAGAATCCACGTATCATCATCCATAAAAACATTTGAAAGAAAGCTGAGGTAATCCATAGCATGCAGGTCTGAGCAAATGTAAAGTCACTGCGTTTGGTTAGCAATAATAAGTCTGGGCATATACTGTGATGTGGCATGTTGCTTTACTAAATCCTAAGTTACAATTGTGACAGCATTCATGGCCAAATCCCACTAGCGCAGTGACTGCAACAGTGATCATTGTGGATAATGTAACTACAACAGTGATCATTGTGGATAATGTAACTACAACAGTGATCATTGTGGATAATGTAACTACAACAGTGATCATTGTGGATAATGTGACTACAACATCGATCATTGTGGATAATGTGACTGCAACATCGATCATTGTGGATAATGTGACTACAACATCGATCATTGTGGATAATGTGACTACAACATCAATCATTGTGGATAATGTGACTACAACATCAATCATTGTGGATAATGTGACCACAACATCAATCATTGTGGATAATGTGACTACAACATCAATCATTGTGGATAATGTGACTGCAGCAGTGATCATTGTGGATAATGTAACTACAACAGTGATCATTGTTGATAATGTGACTTCAACAGTGATCATTGTTGATAATGTGACTTCAACAGTGATCATTGTGGATAATGTGACTACAACATCAATCATTGTGGATAATGTGACTACAACATCGATAATTGTGGATAATGTGACTACAACATCAATCATTGTGGATAATGTGACTGCAGCAGTGATCATTGTGGATAATGTAACTACAACAGTGATCATTGTTGATAATGTGACTTCAACAGTGATCATTGTGGATAATATGACTTCAACAGTGATCATTGTGGATAATGTGACTTCAACAGTGATCATTGTGGATAATGTGACTTCAACAGTGATCATTGTGGATAATGTGACTGCAACAGTGATCATTGTGGATAATGTGACTTCAACAGTGATCATTGTGGATAATATGACTTCAACAGTGATCATTGTGGATAATGTGACTTCAAAAGTGATCATTGTGGATAATGTGACTTCAACAGTGATCATTGTGGATAATGTAACTACAACAGTGATCATTGTTGATAATGTGACTTCAAAAGTGATCATTGTGGATAATGTGACTTCAACAGTGATCATTGTGGATAATGTAACTACAACAGTGATCATTGTTGATAATGTGACTTCAAAAGTGATCATTGTGGATAACATGACTACAACAGTGATCATTGTGGATAATGTGACTACAACAGTGATCATTGTGGATAATGTGACTACAGCAGCGATCATTGTGGATAATGTGACTACAACAGTGATCATTGTGGATAATGTGACATACTGTCATAATCATTTTTGTCATTGAAGTGGACACTGGCTGATGTGAACACTTGTCACCACCAACCAATATTATATCCTCTTTAAACTTGGAAAATCTCTCAAATATTTTAGCCTACTCCCCAAAAAAGTGCTGGTAATACACTCAGAATGATTTTGCAAACCTTTAGGCTGGGAATGTAACATGAGAAAGACACTTGGAAATCAAATTCCTTTGGGCTGGAGTGACCATCAGCTGATGAGCAAAAACACTTTGTTGACAGAAGAATCTGGTCATATGATGCCTCCTGTTGCTTAGTTCAATATAGTGAGTTTTCTGTCATGGCCTCTAATATGGTGATTCTCAATATTCTGTACATTATTTTAACAAAAACACTTTAAAAAAACCAAGACGAAAAAAAAAAATAAATAAAGTACACATTTGTAAAGTTTATAACTTACACTTTATTTGTGTTATTTATTTGTTGTCCATAGCTCTGAGATTTTGGTGGTCATTAGGTAATGTTTCTGTGCAATGATGAACTGCTTCCATCTCTTTCTTTTATTGTATTTGCATCAACATCTTAACGGCGGTTACCATTGTAAGTTTGAAATGGCAAACAAAATATATTTTTAAAATATGAGATTTTTATATGGTCCCTTAATGTGTCTAACATTAGGACACAGGGGACAAAAATGCTCAAGAGCAACTGGTCTATCTGAGGTCAGTGAGTGACCTATAGCTGACTTGCATCCTTCAGAATCAGTGAACAATAGAGCTGATCCTGATCCTACTCCACTTTCAAGTGATGCTCATGGGAACCAGCGGTGGCTACTCAGAGGAGGCAACAAAGGCCATGACTTCTCTAATATTTTATCAAAATACATGAACACAATCACATTGTGTGGCTACTCAGAGGAGGCAACAAAGGCCATGACTTCTCTAATATTTTATCAAAATACGTGAACACAATCACATTTCAGTTCAAGGAGTTAAAGGTCAGTGTACAAGTAGCCACCATACTGCCTAGTATAGCCATGATATTGTTAAAATAACTCAAGCCTCTACTAAAAGGTTTAAATGCCTATGGAGGTCAAACTTACTACAACCATACAACATCTATCAACCATACACTCTGTATGAGAACTAGGTAGGCCATTTTAGCAAACAGCTCGTTGTCATGGAAACAGAAGAATAACTAATAAGATGGCATTCTATTTTTTTATCCAAACATAATGAAGTAGGGTCAATAGACAACTGCGCTATTTATACCTCCGATAAGAATAACTGCGCTACATCTTTATATAAAAAGACACTAGAACAAAACTGTAAGTTTTGTTACAGTTTTGGAACTGTAAGTTAATGTTAATTAACAGCAAAACTGTAATTTTCTTACACCATATAATGCACATAACTAAGATAGTATGACGTAATTAAATTATGATAATTTAGGGCAATAATTAAAGGAATTATTTTCCACAATTAACCAGGTTAAAGGTCAACCTAAAAGTTCAGTCTTACATCCTGGCCTCCTCAAGGTTAGAACTCACCATCCGCTGCTGCTAGGAACAGAATAACCAAGAACCAAAAAATTTATACTGGAGATGGATGTGCCATGAATAAAGGCATAGATACTGTGGCACAAACCATCCACACTCACTCAACATCCTTTTATGGACGCATGATGAAGAGAAGTAGTCATTGGGTGAATGCAGGAGAATGAGAAGCACATTTCCTTACACCAGGCAATAGGAGTATTATTATATTGCAAATGTTACTGTGTACATGTATAAATGGAGCAATTTAAATATCTAGGAAGTCCAGTGACAAATGACAATTCATAAGCAGCAAGAATAGACTCAAGAAGCAACAAAGCTTGTTAAATCATCAGACAAATGTCACCACTGCTGTCCAACAAGGAAATAACACTAGAGGCAAAATGGGCACTCTAGAACACAATCTTCATACCAACATTGTGCTACCAATGCCAGACTTGGACGACAGATTCAAGAACAATAAGAAAGATAACCACTCCTGAAATTAAATGTGTTATACACATGACAGAAAACAACTTGAGGGATAAGATCAGAAATGAAGAAGAAAGAAAAAAAGCTAGGAATAATTCCCACCATTGAAGGCATAAAGAAACAACATATAAATGATATGTCCACATGATAGGACAGAAAAATCGAAATACAATACAATGAGCTATCAATAAATGTCATGAAAACACTGGACTCAAAGGCTGACCATGAAATAGATGGGATTGATGGAATAATAGAAACACTAGGAAACATAACAGCAGAAGAGCATAAGACTGCAGGTTATATCTCCTCCTAGACTCCAAAAAGAAATGAGGAAGGAAAAAAGAATGTTACTATAAGCTATTCTCTCTTTATTCATTTGACTCTTTTTGTTCTCAATGAAAGAAGGTTGCTATAATGCGCTCGATTGATTTAGCCTAATTTTTATTTCTAATTATCTCTTAAATCCACATCTTTATCTGCCACAGCTGAGCCACTAGGTAATGTTTTAAAAAGCTGTGTGTTATTAATCCGTTTGCCTTTAAACAGTCTGAATCTTGGCATCAAAGCTGGAGTGCGCATCGTAAGTCCCTTCATACCTGGTGTATAGGCTCTCATGACAACTTCCTCATCATTTCTTGGTGCTACAGAAACCCACCCTGTGAATGATGAATGTTTAGCTTTCAATGAATCTCAAATCAATATCAACAAAGAATATAATATTATTTTCACCTGCAACACAAGAAAAATCTCATTAATAAAAGACATTTTTAACAGAATAAAATTATGACAATGTAAGCAAATTATTAAAATAACATGAGATTAGCTCATTTACATTTTTGATTCATGGTAGGGTCAAAGGTTTACACACATGCATGCATGCACACACATATATATATATATATAGTTATAGGAAACTCTTTATACAGAGCTTCGCAGCAGGAGGCAATCTGATCATCAGAAGGAGATTCCAGTCGAGCAAGTGTTTCACCCTTCAGCTTTCTGACACTCTAGGGGAGGAGAGGGTCCGCCTACTTCATGACTCCCAGGTGTCAACCTTCTGCTGAACTCTATGGCTCATACTATATTGACGTATAATAACTACACTTATTCTGCACAACACTTATGGTCGAACCTACTGTCCCAGCTTTAACCTACCACAAATATCACCATCATTTATCTTAAATCTCTTGATGCACTCTGGGTACTTCTGGGAGGTCAATAGCCATCTCCCTGCCATTAGTTATGTCCAGGATCCTTGAGTCGTTCCAGTTGTTTGCTTGGGGGTGCAGCCAGCTCTCATGAAGTTGGTGTTTGTGTAGCTGATCAAACTTTACTATTGGCCTTCATTCGAGGAATAAAATGAAAGTTGAACTCTCTACACTATGCTATGACTGCAGAATATGTAACACTGTTATTTCCAATCCTTCAGTAACATTCTTTCCGCACTATAGAATTCTACAAATATGGAAACTAACACCATATCCCCATTCACTTTAAGCTTTGGAAGGAACTCTTACTTTTGAAGGAACTCTTACTTTGGAGGGAACTCTTACTTTTGAGGGAACTCTTAATTACTAATACTAAACCTGATGTCTGCTCATTTACAAATTTGCACTCATCATCAACTACCATATTACTCTCCAATAAATGGACTCGTGAGCAACCAGGACATAGAGCAACAGAAGTCTATGAAGGTCCATGGTATAAGCTAAATCTTACCAAGAGATGATAACTGGATATCAGCAGCAGCAGTGTCTTTTTCTTCGGCACGTTTCACTGTGAAATCTTGCCCCACCAGGGGTGGAAGTTTCATGAGTCGATCCTGACCTCCTATAGGTATCTATAAATCAACAGAAATACATAAAATATGAATATGCCTGGAAATGAATTTATTGTTCACACAAATAATTTCAGCATGTTATGTTACAACACCTATAACACATATTCTGTATGTTTATTATTATATCCATCAGTATGTGGGTAGTCTGAGATTTTTTGGCACAGTGTGATATATTGTATTGCTGGGGAATCTGTGGATTCTCTGTCCACCTATGTTTATGCCCGACCACAAACTATAAGTATTTAATTGGAAATATAGAAATGGGACTGCAGATCTGACCTCATAAACCAAAGACCAGACAGAAGGCCTCCTCTTCTCCAGGACAGGGTGGGCAACAGGTTGCACCAACTAAAAAAATGCCCCATATGTCCACGACAGGACAGACCATGTGAGTAAGAGCCGCATCCAAAACTCTATTCATGGGTAAGAACACCACAGAAAACAAACCACTGCTACCTAGCAGTTACCATTAGAAGAAAGGAAGGCTATGAGAGAACACCCGGACAGAAACCATGGGCATGCTGGGCCCAACACCCCAGGACGGCATCCACCTTACGAGAAGGATAACTCCTACGTCAAACCTAGATCCAGCCTGCCGAAGATGGAGTGTGTCAGCCACGGCACAGAATTAGGGGAAAATCAGGACACATACACACACATATATATACACACACACAAATAATGATTATGCAACTTGAAGAAGAATTGGAAATATTTGGAATATAATTATTATTTTCTTTTGTTTTCTAAATTTCCCCCAGACAGTGGCATATAGCCTGCTCTTTTACAGCTTTGAACTGTAAAATATCTTTTGCGTGCTCAATTTTATTACTGGACCTAGAATTTCAATGCCTATCTTTGACTGGATTAGAAAATTGATCTTACTGCATGGAGATCATGGATCCCTGGCAAAATAAAAAATGTTATGACTTCACATGGGATTAGAACTACACACTTTTAAGTCTTTGGTAAAAAAAAAAAAAACATTCCTCACTGCCATACGTAATCCCTCAGCAATTATCTATCTATCTATTGACCTTTCGAGCCAATAGGGCATAGACCAAGATACTCCTTCTCTTATCTGAATTTTTGTTCTAGAAGTTTTTAATTCTTTTAAAGATATTTTATCAAATCTCACCATTTGTCTCTGTTCTGTGCAAGCAGATCTATCTCATTGAGGGAGCCAAATCCTGCTGCTCTTGCCTCTCTCATCAATGTTCTTCTCAGTGTCTCTCTGGGTCTTCGTCTTTTCCTCTTACCTGTTGTTTCCCATATGAGGGCTAGCTTTGCTATTCGGTTATTATCTCTTCTCATCACATGTCCAACATATGACCATCGTCTTTTCTTTATTACTGAAGATATTAGTGGTTGATTGGCGATTTCTCTAATTTCCTCGTTTGTTTTGAATTCGTTCCACGCTATACCAAGTATTTTCCTTAGACATTTATTTTCGAATGCATTCAACTTTGTTTCTATATCTCTTGTTGTTTTCCAGCTTTCACACGCATACATAAGGGCTGATAGTACATTTGATTTGAATAGTCTAAGTTTTGTGTTTGTTCTGATGAGTTTTGATTTCAACAACTTTTCAAGGCTTCTGAAAGACACTGCTGCTTTAGCTATTCTGATTCTAATTTCTTTGCTTGTATCCCCTTCTCAATCAATGTGACTTCCAAGATAGGCAAAGTAACCGATCTCTTCTACTGGTTTGTTTTCCATGTATATTTTGTTGTCTGTTGGAATTAAACTTTTCATGACTTTAGTCTTTTCATGCAATCATACGCATAATTAAACGTATAATAGTTTACTGTAAAATGTAATAATGTATTAGATTTTACTTTCATTATTTAATTACAAAATTTTATAAATTCAACGCACCTAGGGCAGCCCTACTAGTGTTAGTCTCCTTCTTGTTAGCATTCAGTTTTTCATATGCTCAGCATATTACACACAAAGACAAAAGCTGCCACAATGAATTTGATCATTACCAGAAGGTCACCATAAGTACTCCATTCTGTGCTGGTGTGTTTAAAGATAGCAGAAGGTATACTGATGATAGTTCATCTTTACCTTATAGTAATCAGCAACCCAGAACTGACTGTTAGTGAAACCAGAATTTACTAAAGCTCAATGACATGCCCACATACTGGCCAGGGAACAAAGTCATACTGGCAGAGTAGGTAGGGATCAAAGTAGAATGGCAAACATGGTCTCAAATGAAAGCAGTGACACACATGGATGTAGTAGACAAAAGCTGTAAATATTGAAGCCTGCTCTTGAACTAGCAAAAGCAGGTGGGGGCTTTTACCAGCCCAACCAATCCCAGAGCCTCAAACAAAATAAAGACAATTCTGAAGCAAGCTAGGAAAACTGAATGGAGAGTTATTTGAGTAATATGAGCCAGAATATGAAAGCTTAATCCTCGATTACAATACCTATCTGTAATTCTCCAGGCTACGATACTGTAGTAAAAATTACTACCACTTAAATGAAACATTAGGTGCTCTAAAAATAGTAATTTCCCTGAACCCTTGACACAGTCCCATGTGTCGACACTAGACAAAACACTGGGAATCAAAATACCTGGCTCAGGTTGAGTTTTACCAATTTCTTGAAAATTGACGGGGTTTTTCTCCCCGCATTAAGCGATTATCTCATGGTCTCACCAAAAAAATAAAAAAATTTCAACAGCAATGAAAACAAATTAAACACTCAGGGGTCACTGGAAGTGGAAATTAGGAAGGAACACAGATGGGGGTGATGTTTGAACAAAGATATAATGTCAATATTTTGATGAATTTGTGTTTTGATGCTGTAAATTTTACTACGGTATCATAATCTAGAGTTAAACAAATTCAGCAGACAGGAGTCTAGTTCATGACCAATGCTGGTCTAAATGCAATAGTAGCTGATCACTGAAGAAGTAGTTTGCTCTAAACTATGACATAATGTCAATACATGTAACTCTCAGAGTAAAGGACAAAATAGATTAAATTATACAGCTTGTGGTATTCAACTGTGTAAGGCACACATGTAAACATTACAATCAACAACACGAGATAGAACAATACTTTCTGTGATTTATTTACCCCTAAACGTTTAGTTCCAACATTCTGTTCATAAAACTGGTCTGCCTCATTAGTGGCAACAATGTGTATAGGAATATTTGGTCCACAGTGAATTGTAAGAATCACAATATCAGTACCCTGTGATGCAAAAGAATCATAAAACATCATATTTATGTATGCGATTTAACATAAATGATAACTGATACATTCCCAGTATGTTTTAATAGATTAATTCTTACATCATACCAATTTACTAATACTATGTTGTGTTTTATCTTAATGTTTCTGTGCATTTAGATTTTTAAAATCCCAAAACTTGTATTAAGAAAAAAATTTTCATTTTTAAAAAATATTTAATGAACAATATCATTCACATCACTATATTTACAAAGATATTATTCAGTATTATTGTGGTGATGGCCTGACAATATAGTGAATGTGGGTGCACACAGCTTGATCCAACCTTTTCAATAATGAGTGGGCATTTGGCTCTATAAGTTGAGGAAAATAATTACAGTGAGACCCCCCCCCCCCCCTTGTGGCTAATAAAATGAAATTGTATAGTTTTACTCTTATATGATATTATGTCTCACGAGTTATTCCATTTTTTTTTTTTTTTTACTTTATTCAAAATACTAAAAGCAATTTTAATTTAAAATGTAAAAGTTTTTTTTTAAAACAAAAGCTATGAAAGTTATATATAGAGAAGAAAAAACTAAAACATTACTAAGCAATAGAGCTGTTAACATTATGTGTAATTATTTAATAAAGAGTATTAGTAGCAATATGTGCCATTTTGGCACGCAAGGTTTCTGTTTTTGAGATTGTGGTTCTGCCCTGTCTTCGGCTCGAAAGGACAATAGATAGATAGATTGATTAGTAGCACAGCATTGAATGCGCTAGCTTGGCAAAAAATTATTATGATGACTCAAGGTAATCCTGAGACTTTCTAGTCAGTCCAGTTAACCGAAGAATGTGCACCAGGTTTGCAGCGCTTGGAACTGATTTAAGAATGATGACATCCTCACATCCGAGCCGTGAAGTCTAGCAAGCAAAGTTTATTATCTTACTCTACCTACAATATTATATGTTCAGGACAGTCTTTATATCTAATTCATAATGTCCCTCCTTATCTGAGGTGCAAAAGAGAAAGATTATATCATATGGGATGTTTGAGGATACAATTGATGTTACTTATGAGATAGATTTCAGAAATGGTGGCAAGGAAAAATCTTTGGAACTTTCATCAAACATGCAGAGAAAGAGAAAAAACAGCGGTTAGATCTTCATCATGAGTAAAGAGATAACAGGACTTCTGGTCAATATGGCAGATAGGCGGCAGGAACCATTGAGGCTCAGTCTGAAAAGTGTTCCTTGTTGCAGTTTCCTCAAATTTCAAAGTCCGGCTTGCTGCCGGAACTACTGAATTTAGTGCTCTGTGCACACCGTGAGCTGTGTTTTATATCTGGATTGTGTTTCGATATTCCGATTTCTTACAATGAATGATGATATCGTATGATGAAGGACAGTTCAGCTGCATTCACTTTCGGTGCCGCTTGGCCTTATGTCTTTTGACGTGTGCTGTAGCTGCTATGATGGGGACTGCAACTGCCTTTCTTTGTTTGGATCCTTCAATGAAATGAGTTTTAATTAGGATGATTCCATTGACATGGGCGGTTGTGCAATTATGAATTTTAATTCGTTTGCAGTGATACTGGGGCCTTCGACTAACCATAACCATGGAGATAACAAATTATCCACTTCTATATGCCTACAACAGTCAAAGATCTGGTTTCAAAGCAACAGGAAGACCAAGAGTCATATGGACTGACAATGTCACAGAACCATGAAATTGCATTATCAACAACAACGGTATTGACACTCGTCCACACTGCAGTTCCCAAAATCATTTCAGTGCATACTTGGGTAGGGCAAGGACAAGGACAAGCAGACATAATTTCAGCAGTACCTGTAAGTAATCTATTCTGGCCAGCCCTGACACAAACAGAGTGTTACCCGGCAGGACATACAAGCAACGAGGGATGATCATTGAGCTAGGTGTTAAATATGGGGCTTCTTCGGTGGTTAATAAATTCATGATCTGAAATGTAATTTAAACAAAATAAAACAAAAAAAAAACTGGTGTTAATCATAGCAAAAGAATTTTAATTATTTTCCAACAGTGAAAAGAATTAAAGGAATAAAGATAAAAAGTACATCATTATCATGTTCTTCACATTTCCTGTCTTTAGCAATGTCAGTGAGTTCTATAGCTGACCATCACCATAGATTGTCCATTATCTTCTTACTTTGCCATCCTCTGAGCCACTTTTAAAGCCTCTTTCGTATGGTCTAATGAATTCTAGATTTCCTCTATGCATGATAAGTCTACAAATAAAGTAAAAAGTAAAAGTAAAGTACCCCCGTCACGCCAAGTGGCGTATAGGGAAATATGGTGTTAGTGACCCTATATTTTACAGACCTTCAGCACATGATTTTTGGGGTAATGTGGTCAGTATTACGCCCGTGCTGCTTTACTTTCCCAGAAAAAAAATCCGGTACCCATTTAAGGCTGGGTGAACCCGGAAGCCGTCGGTTGGGATCAAACCCTACCCCTTGTCCGTGGTAGTCCAGTTCACTAACCACTGAGCTATCGCGGCTCCCACTACAAATAAAGTATGATTATTTATTTCTGATATTTGTAACAAGATTTCTATATGCATTTTGTTAACAAGTAAGGATAACAATGAAAGTTATCTCACCTGAAATAAAGGGAAGATTAAAGAGTAATTTTGGAGTGGTCTCTCTCTTGAGGGGGGCACAAATATTGTGAATATGAATTAGGAAGGTCAGGTGAAAAGTGTTAATTTTGAGGGTTGACAGGGAACTTAAGACGACAAGGACTAAAATAAGGAGGCATTAGACAGTTGACTGTAGAAGAGAGAGGTGCTGGTGAGTTGTTTCCATCAGGCCCTGAAGTTGAGATCAAGTCAAGAGGGAGTCACATGTAGATAAGTAGACATGTGTCATGATTTTATACTTAGAATTTGTGTAGGCTGAAGAAGAACTGGCTTAAAGCAGAACAAGTCATGTAATTATTATTCATGAGACAGTAGTTAATAGATTGTGATGTGAATATTATCTATGAGACAGTAGCTGATAGATTGTGATGTGAATATTATCTATGAGACAGTAGTTAATAGATTGTGATGTGAATATTATCTATGAGACAGTAGTTAATAGATTGTGATGTGAATATTATCTATGAGACAGTAGTTAATAGATTGTGATGTGAATATTATCTATGAGACAGTAGCTGATAGATTGTGATGTGAATATTATCTATGAGACAGTAGTTAATAGATTGTGATGTGAATATTATCTATGAGACAGTAGTTAATAGATTGTGATGTGAATATTATCTATGAGACAGTAGTTAATAGATTGTGATGTGAATATTATCTATGAGACAGTAGTTAATAGATTGTGATGTGAATATTATCTATGAGACAGTAGTTAATAGATTGTGATGTGAATATTATCTATGAGACAGTAGCTGATAGATTGTGATGTGAATATTATCTATGAGACAGTAGTTAATAGATTGTGATGTGAATATTATCTATGAGACAGTAGTTAATAGATTGTGATGTGAATATTATCTATGAGACAGTAGTTAATAGATTGTGATGTGAATATTATCTATGAGACAGTAGTTAATAGATTGTGATGTGAATATTATCTATGAGACAGTAGTTAATAGATTGTGATGTGAATATTATCTATGAGACAGTAGCTGATAGATTGTGATGTGAATATTATCTATGAGACAGTAGTTAATAGATTGTGATGTGAATATTATCTATGAGACAGTAGTTAATAGATTGTGATGTGAATATTATCTATGAGACAGTAGTTAATAGATTGTGATGTGAATATTATCTATGAGACAGTAGTTAATAGATTGTGATGTGAATATTATCTATGAGACAGTAGTTAATAGATTGTGATGTGAATATTATCTATGAGACAGTAGTTAATAGATTGTGATGTGAATATTATCTATGAGACAGTAGCTGATAGATTGTGATGTGAATATTATCTATGAGACAGTAGTTAATAGATTGTGATGTGAATATTATCTATGAGACAGTAGTTAATAGATTGTGATGTGAATATTATCTATGAGACAGTAGTTAATAGATTGTGATGTGAATATTATCTATGAGACAGTAGTTAATAGATTGTGATGTGAATATTATCTATGAGACAGTAGTTAATAGATTGTGATGTGAATATTATCTATGAGACAGTAGCTGATAGATTGTGATGTGAATATTATCTATGAGACAGTAGTTAATAGATTGTGATGTGAATATTATCTATGAGACAGTAGTTAATAGATTGTGATGTGAATATTATCTATGAGACAGTAGTTAATAGATTGTGATGTGAATATTATCTATGAGACAGTAGTTAATAGATTGTGATGTGAATATTATCTATGAGACAGTAGTTAATAGATTGTGATGTGAATATTATCTATGAGACAGTAGTTAATAGATTGTGATGTGAATATTATCTATGAGACAGTAGCTGATAGATTGTGATGTGAATATTATCTATGAGACAGTAGTTAATAGATTGTGATGTGAATATTATCTATGAGACAGTAGTTAATAGATTGTGATGTGAATATTATCTATGAGACAGTAGTTAATAGATTGTGATGTGAATATTATCTATGAGACAGTAGTTAATAGATTGTGATGTGAATATTATCTATGAGACAGTAGTTAATAGATTGTGATGTGAATATTATCTATGAGACAGTAGCTGATAGATTGTGAATAGACGTTGCTACTGGAGAGAGATTTCTGTCCAAATGGCTGTGAAGTAATGTGAAATGTAAATGTATAATGTAATTGTTTACAACAAACGATGTTATTAAATGTATTTGCAGAGATCCATCTCATGTTATAATTTAGAAAGATAGCAAAGATGCCAGGAGTTGAAAAGGTAGAAAGATAGAGTAGATTTAGTACTTAAGTTCATAATATTGTTCCTATATCATGTAAACCAGCCACTAAACCACAAGAGACCAGAAGCTCAGTCATGTCTCAGTGAACAACATTATTGTTGCTATATCACAACAATAATGGTTGGTGGACCGCATAGGACAGATCAACGAGCTCTCAATGGACATTGTTATGGGGATAAACCTCTCAAAACATGGAAATTGTGTAGCGGAGGCATGTACTGTAGTGTAAGGTAAGTGTAGAGGCTGTTTAGTGGAGGCATGTACTGTAGTGTAGTATAATTGTAGAAGCTGTATAGCAGAGGCATGTACTGTAGTGTAGTATAATTGTAGAAGCTGTGTAGCAGAGGCATGTACTGTAGTGTAGTATAATTGTAGAGGCTGTGTTGCGGAGGCATGTACTGTAGAATAGTATAATTATAGAGGCAGTGTTGCGGAGGCATGTACTGTAGTGTAGTATAAGTGTAGAAGCTGTGTAGCAGATGCATGTACTGTAGTGTAGTATAATTGTAGAGGCTGTGTTGCTGCGACATGTACTGTAGTGTAGTATAATTGTAGAGGCTGTGTTGCGGAGGCATGTACTGTAGAATAGTATAATTATAGAGGCCGTGTTGCGGAGGCATGTACTGTAGTATAGTATAATTATAGAGGCCGTGTTACTGAGGCATGTACTGTAATGTAGTATAATTATAGAGGCTGTGTTGCGGAGGCATGTACTGTAGTATAGTATAATTATAGAGGCTGTGTTGCAGAGGCATGTACTGTAGAATAGTATAATTATAGAGGCCGTGTTGCGGAGGCATGTACTGTAGTATAGTATAATTATAGAGGCTGTGTTACTGAGGCATGTACTGTAGTATAGTATAATTATAGAGGCTGTGTTGCAGAGGCATGTACTGTAGAATAGTATAATTATAGAGGCCGTGTTGCGGAGGCATGTACTGTAGTATAGTATAATTATAGAGGCTGTGTTACTGAGGCATGTACTGTAGTATAGTATAATTATAGAGGCCGTGTTGCGGAGGCATGTACTGTAGTATAGTATAATTATAGAGGCCGTGTTACTGAGGCATGTACTGTAGTATAGTATAATTATAGAGGCTGTGTTTCAGAGGCATGTACTGTAGTGTAGAATAATTATAGAGGTTGTGTAGTGGAGGCATGTACTCTTGTGTTGCATAATTGTATAGTAAATAAAAGTGTAAACAAATATATGAGGAGACCTGAAGATAGTAACGTGATGCCAGGAATACGAGATGATGTATGACATCAAAGAACTGCTCTTCTTTTACATAGGAATGATGCATTGATGTTATTTCACAGTCAAGAATGTATGTAGAATGAGAAAGAGAAGATTATTTCACACTGACCACTCTTATCACATCATCATCAGTTTTCTAAGCCATCCATGAGATATTCAATGCTCATTTGCTAAAATACATCTGTTACTTCAACTAAACTTTGTGCTTGTTTGTGACATGTCTATTGTATTCATATATTTAACAGCTATTGTTAAAATGGAAAGAAAATCTGATAATATGCAACAATGTATGTATTTATCTTCTATTTATATAAGTATATTTCTCTATACGATGGCAGCCATATTATGAAAAAAAAAGTCATATGGTGAGGATTGGACAAAGTGTTTGGCACTAGAAGCAGGTCCTCCTAAGTGCACTTCATCCAGCATCCTCCTCCTCCTCTGTTGTACTGCTTTATAGACATCATCATCATCCTTTCAATGTCATTAGGCATCTAATAGGCCATGCAGCATATCTCAACAAAAGTTCCTGTTCTAAGAAACATTCTTTATACTAGTGAAGGAGTTGAGCTGTTGTCTTTGCTTAATTTATCTGTGTTTTTCTTAGTGTATCTCAATGTCTGCTGCTTCTTTTTTTCTTGTGGTTTCCCATTTGAAGGCTTGCTATGTGATTCACTTGTAATTTCTTTTTTTCGCATGGTAGACATATGCCCATTTTCCATTCTTGTTAATAGATAATGATGATGTTTATATGGCTACTGCTTTTGTTTATATACTAGTGTAGCTTTTGTTAGTTTTTATAATAATTAAGACTCTCCCACCTTAGGACACCCATTGTTCGGTCCCAGGGTGACAACAATAAGGGAAATATATATATATACACACATACACATATATGCTGCCGAGGCACGGAAGGGGAGTAAGAATTGTAGCACTGTTTCATACCACTCATGTTTGCTAGAGGCGACCAAGGAGGGTTAGGTAAGGGATAGGCTATACTGTACACAAAACAAATAAGCCACAAAAACTTCACAAACAAGGACAAGCCAAAGAAAAGAAGAAAAAGTAAATCCGCCATTCAGGAAAGATAAGGGCTCTCTATTTAAGAGATGTATGACACAATCTAGAGAAAACCGCAAGGAGTTGGGGTTGCAGACTCACCTTTTGTCTACCAGGGAAAAAAAAAGAAGAAAAAGACCAAAATATCATTGGAGAAGACAGATGGAAGCAGAGATGAAGATTAGGGGGAAGACGTGGAATGATCTTAAAAGAATGGCAAGAAACAGAAGGGCTTGGAAAGTGTTTGTTGAAGACCTATGCTCCAAAGGGAGTTGAAAGGTAGAAGAAAATACAGATATATTACTATAACTAAGCTATTAAAAAAATCACTGACATTGTCTCTCAGGAGCATCTAGCATTGTACATTTCTTAAAAACTGAATGATAAACGATTTTCACAGACCACTAAATATCAAATACTATAGTAACAATTGGGAGCCTATCAGGATGGCCTGACAATCAATTTTTAAAAATGTATTGTCTTAAATGTTACCTAATCACATCCAATTAAGGTTTTGTACCTGGTTAGGGTTAATAATCCCAGGAGTGTCATAGGCCCAGTAACTGTCACTATATTCATCTGGCTCAAATGGAGTTGGCTCTGGCATAGAACACTCTAAAGTGCCATCCTTTTTAGTCTCAAATCCATATATTTTCTGACCCCAAGCGCAGCCGGCATCATCTGTTTTTATCTGCAGGTCTGTGCGCACATCAGTCATAGTGACATCCTCTACACAGCAAAATTACACAAAGATCCATGTGGAAAAGAACTTAAAAAGAATGAGAGCCAATAGAAGTTTACATTGTTATAATAGGCAGCTTATAAATATATATTATTAATTATTTATTTTTTTGTATTAGTCTGTCAATGTCACCAGGTCTATGGTCACAGTTCATGTGCACTGTTATGCACACTTATACAGATCATATGTACAAAGATGAATTATCAGTAAAGTTTTAAGAAAAAATTCACTCTATAAACATCCCACTGGTTCAGGTATGCTGTGCATCATAGCCGATTTGGCTAAATGTTAACTATAGTTAATGTTTGAAGAAAATATCATCTCCTGTTGATATTATTATTATTTACATTATGGGTATGTCTTAAACTTTGTTGTATCTTATATAACAGAAAAATGTAAAGCTGAACCAGTCCATTTTGTGGGAGGATGAAAAAAGAACAGCAGACATGAAATGACCAACACCTCTTTATACCTCTATGTAGAGCTCACTAGCAGCAATTTGTACTACAGCAAATTAACTTAAGAAACAGGAACTACTGCCAAAATTAGATGCAATGTGCATGCCTCAATATAGAAGAATGTGAGGCACATTAACACAGTACAATGCAATTTAACCCCCATATGATAGTCCTGTTCTCAGAAGTGACTCCGAAGAAGATATAATGCTGTATTTTAAAAATTACCAAAAACTTTAGTGATAAAATATATAACAATCCTCTCTGCAATGTTTATAACAATACTTTATCCCTGGCAGAAGATAGGTTGAAGAATACTTCTCTTGGAGAAATTACTATGAATACAATTAATTCAATACAAAACGTAATTTGCATATGAAGAAGAATACAGTTCAACTGTTGCCTTAAAAGAAGGACTGTCAAAGGCTGTGAAAACAGTTCCAAATAATGCATAAGTGCACTGGACCACAATGTGTTAAACATAATGCAATAAAACTTATTAGGTGAGCAAAGAAGGAACCTTTCAAATCCCAAGATAAAGCCTTTTCTCTTCTTGTCCTTGTTTTAAACACTTTTTCTAGATGCTTCTTCTGAGCCAATTCTTGTTGGAGTCTTATGTTCCGAAGGCCAACTGTACGAGGACTAGGCCGCATGATGGGAAATTTTAAGAGATTCAATGTTGTCCCTGAAGAAAAAAAAAAACAAGAACATGCATAAAAAACAATTTTAACAACACAGTTGCAAAGATTTATTCAGTTTGTTGTTTAAAATTGACATCAAATTATTTAAGGCAAATAAAAAATAATTGTTATTTACACATTTGTTTGGGTCACAACAAAGAGAGAAATCAAAGAGTTATGCTTGTTGCATAAAACTTAAACAACTCTTATAAAAAGGAAAGATGATATCTTTACTAGAATGTTATTGTACATGCACTATGATTATCATGCCCGCAGTTCTTGCAGTACCACACTTTGGTGGAAATTCTCTAAGAGTAATAATTGGACCAGATTTTCATAAAAGAATGCAAAGGTAAATGCGTCAAATTTTGGGATATCCTGCAAAAGACAACAGTGGACTGTACAACATGTAGAAACTTTATTGGTGCTCTAAAAGTCATCAGATAACTTGATTGATTTGTTGGTCTATAGTCAAGGAAATAAAGAAGATGCATAAGAAATCATATCATTGTTAGTACTTTTTAGTTTTAAAATGCGATAATGTTATTCTGTAGAGTAAAATTATTGACTGTAATGTGGCAGCAGAGCAAATGTTTGAGAGCATTTCATTTGAAAATGCAAAAGAAACAAAAATATAAATAACTAAGCTTGTCTAAAGACTAAAAACACGTACCAAACCAGAGGAGTCATTATAAGGAACTTGGAACCTATCCTGCAACTTGAAACATAGTTAAAAGAATGGAAAACTTTATACTGAACTTTGCAAGTAGAAGCAGTGCTGAACAAAGACTGTTCTTCTTGACACTAGTTTTCTGGCTCAATATTCCATCCCTCTTTAAAGTTACCATTAAGGTCTGACTGAACCAATGTTCCCAATCACTCAGTGGGCCCTTTGATACTTAGGGTAAAAACATTTTAAATTTAAAGCAAATGGTTGCAAAAAAAATTGTATTTTGTCAATGAAAATGAATTGGATATGTGCTACATTAAATACAGTGACTGTGCAGCTGCACACCCAAACATTGCAGTTTAGAGTAAATGTCTGTATCAACATAGCCTATGAAAATGGGCCCAGGAGAGCAGGATAGCCTATGATGTTAAAGACAGCAACATAAATCTGCTAGTGATCATAAGAAAAAAAAAGAGCATGAACACTATACTCCTGAAAATAGCAGGACCGATACTTTTAACTTTATACAGCACAAACAAAACTGTCAAGTAAACGTAAGTGCAGTGTGTATACAATATTAAGTGTGAGAGAGTTTTCTTACCAGGCCACACTGAAATAGTTGCTCGCTGGATAAGGTCTCTTGCTGTTTGCTTACAGTAATCTGAGGCAAGCAATGTATTGAACAGAGAAGATTTCCCAGCATTGGCAGTCCCGACAATGTACACATCCACTGAATAGAAACAAATGATTGCAAACAATTTATTCAACTTTTTCTATCATGGTCATTCCACATCACATTTTTGTGGAGGAAGGACTGCAATTCTACTGGCAGCTAATTCTTTATATATATTTTAATACTACTTTCAGACTATTTTTAGTTACTTTCTATAATGTAATTAGATCTAAGTACAATTCAATGGTTCTCATTTCTATGTTGTACCTCTCACTTGATGACCCAGAAATAAAATATGTTAGATTTAGACAAAGGAATGGTCAAGAAGAAGCAACAGTAGAAATAATATAGAATTAGGATAGGAGTGATACCACTAGAAAGGAATGCATGATAAGAGAGTCCATGGATAACTTGAGACAAGAGGAATTACTTTTTTTTTAATGAATCACATATTAGAGGTAAGGATAGATGGTATGAGTTGAGGTGGTTTGGGGCTTCACACAGAGAGGGCAGAAATAGAATAAATAGCTAGTATAATTGGGTTGACCAAGTTTATTAGTTAAGAAAACACCCTATAGAGAGAATAAAATACAGTTTAAAGGTTATTATTACTGATCTACACCCCTTAGAGAGGGTCATAATGGTCCAGAAAGTTTTTGCAGGTAATCTACACCCCATAGAGATGGTCATAATGGTACAGAAAGTTATTGCAGGTAATCTACACCCCATAGAGATGGTCATAATGGTACAGAAAGTTATTGCAGGCAATCTACACCCCATAGAGATGGTCATAATGGTCCAGAAAGTTTTTGCAGGTAATCTACACCCCATAGAGATGGTCATAATGGTCCAGAAAGTTATTGCAGGTAATCTACACCCCAAGGAAAGTGTCATTGACATTTATCAAAGTACTGTCACACAACTATTCCCTTTGGGAGAGGTATTAGTATTTCTTAAAATCATTCGATTGTTGTGAAACACTCTAAGGAGAGAGCAGTTCCTCTCTCTCCACATTTGAGATGCTTATTGTCATACATTTTTTCCCCTCATCTCCAGGACAAAGCCCACATTCCTGTCCAGGTCTTTGTATAGTCACCACAATTTTGTTTCATGTTTATGCTGTTAGGTCAGGTTTGACATCAAAGTTCAAAAGAATTGTTTCATAACTGAAGAAGGTATTCTGGAGTCTGGGTCCACCGTTCACAGTGACATTTGTCAGCGTAGGTTACTTCTAGGTGGTGAAGGTGGCACAGAAGTCTGCAGTAGCCTGTTCTGAGCCAGAAAACGAGAGTCTGAGCCTGTCATGGCAGCAGATATATTTGATCACATATGTTATTTATTTACAGCTTTTGCTTCCAGTCTGTTCTGCATTTGTTTGATATGATCATCTTAGCTTCCCTGTAACTGACTTTGCTGCATGATTGAATTGGGCGTCTCTGCTGTTATTTTTAGAGAGGATATAGCTACCTCATTTCCAGCAATTCTACAGTGGGAGGGTTATCCATTGCATGGCCACTGTTGTTGACTGTAGCAGCTCATTTAGTTCTGAAATGATGTCTTGAGTGTGGATTGGGGATATTTTGAGATTTCCAGGAACTTCAGAAGTGACTTGCAATCTGTGATGAAGACTGTGTTTTTGTAGGAAGGGGTGTGTGAGCGTTTTTATTTTTTTTTTGAGTGTTTTTATAATTGAGTGTTCCTAATTATACAGCAACACCCTATGGAGAGGGTATCGATTTGTTCCACACCCTAGGGAGAGGGTATTGATTTGTTCCACACCATAGGGAGAGGGTTTTGATTTGTTCCACACCCTAAGGAGAGGGTTTTGATTTGTTCCACACCCTAAGGAGAGGGTTTTGATTTGTTCCAAACCCTAAGGAGAGGGCCAGATATTTCTGCATCACACAAAAGCTTTGAAATTTCTACAACCCTAAATATATCCTTACAGTCATAAGTAAAATGCATTTGTACTCACAGAAAATAAAAACTACAGCATCATAAATAAATTCAATACACCTGATGAACAAACAATTAGCATTAAGAGAAAGAACTAACCTTTCAACCTGTAAAGTGAAAACAGCTGATTAATGAATCTCTCTATTCCAAATCCTGTCTTTGCACTAATAAGTGTGCACTTATAAATGTTACAGAGACCAGCATCATAACATGCCTGTTCTAAATCTTTTTTAACATTCTTTAAATAGTCTGGACCATCTGGGGCTAGCAGATCAGCCTGACGAGAGAATGTAATTACAAATAATAGTCAATATATTTTAGCAGGACAAAAAATAGTAATAATTATTTATCACAGACAATAGTAGTTCAATAAGAGACAAATTTAGCCTCGAACATGTAAAGAACATAAAAATATCTTATACAGATGAACTGAAAAAAAATATCATTATAATCTTTACTTAAAGAAATAATAAAACTCTTTATATAGAATTTGTAGCAGGAGGAATCTGATCATCAGAAGTAGGCCCACTAGCAAGCATGTCTTTCAGCACTTTAGGTTCTCAAAGAATGTCTATCTATCTATTGACCTTTCGAGCCGTAACCGGCCCATAGGGCGTAGACCAAGATACACCTTCTCCTATATGAATTTTTGTTCTAGCAGTTTTCTTTTAAAGATATTTTATCAAATCTCGCCATCTGTCTCTGTTCTGTGCAAGCAGTTCTATCTCATTGAGGGAGCCGATTCCTGCTGCTCTTGCCTCTCTCATCAATGTTCTTCTCAGTGTCTCCCTGGGTCTTCCTCTTTTTCTTTTACCTGTTGTTTCCCATATGAGGGCTTGCTTTGCTATTCGATTATTATCTCTTCTCATCACATGTCCAACGTATGACCATCGTCTTTTCTTTATTACTGAAGATATTAGTGGTTGATTGGCGATTTCTCTAATTTCCTCGTTTGTTTTGAATTCGTTCCATTCTATACCAAGTATTTTCCTTAGACATTTATTTTCGAATGCGTTCAACTTTGTTTCTATATCTCTTGTTGTTTTCCAGCTTTCACACGCATACGTAAGGGTTGATAGTACATTTGATTTGAATAGCCTAAGTTTTGTGTTTGTGCTAATGAGTTTTGATTTCCACAACTTTTCAAGGCTTCTGAAAGACATTGCTGCTTTAGCCAGTTTGATTCTAATTTCTTTGCTCGTATCCCCTTCTCGATCAATGTGACTTCCAAGATAGATAAAGTGATCGATCTCTTCTACTGGTTTGTTTTCCATGTATATTTTGTCACTTGTTGGAATTAAACTTTTCATGACTTTAGTCTTTTCATGATTGACCTCAAGCCCAATTTTGCTGGCTATTGATGATAGTTCATTTGTGTTTTCCTGCATCGTTTTTATCTGACTGCTGATGAAAACTATGTCATCAGCAAAGTCGAGGTCCTCCAAATGGTCTCCTTGTATCCATTCGATGCCTTTATTACCAGTGCAGCATTTCTTCATTATGAAGTCCATAACAATTCCAAATAACAAGGGCGATAAAATACATCCTTGTTTAACCCCAGTTTCTATTGGGAAACATTCGCTCAGTCCTTCCTCTGTTCGAACTGCACATGTGTAACCATCATACATGTCTTTGATAATATTTATGATTTTTGATGGTAAGCCATATTGCTTCAGAATTTTCCACAAAGAATCTCTATGAATACTATCAAATGCTTTTTTGAAGTCGATGAAGTTAAGTACAAAAGGTTTTTGCTTTTCAATGTGTTCCTCCAATATAAGTCGTAGAGTGAAAATGTGGTCAAGACAGCTTCTCCCTTTTCTAAACCCAGCCTGTTCTTCACGCATTACTGTATCTTCAAAGAATGTAGCAAAATGAAAATTTTACAAGTCTTACTTAATAATGACCTACAAATAAATAATTGTGGGTGCTCATAAGCAATAAGTATAAGACCACCCAAAAAAAAAAAAAAAAAAAAATCACTCCTAGAGACCAGATTGCCTCCATTTTAATGTTTTGGTTTCCTATCAACACAGTACAGAAACAAAGTAGTCATTTTTTTAATTCAGAAAAGTTCAGCTGCTAGACTGCCTGGAGGTACAGAAATGTTCTCTGATCACATTTCTATTTAGCTTGTACATTATGGTTATGAAAAACTAGCCTTACATGAAAAGGTGCAAGAATATAAAAAAACACACACATACAAATAGAAATGGTTCAAATTTGTATTATAATTAAATGAATTCAAAGGTTTACAAGATTTATTGACACAACATAACTAAATAAAAAAACAGAATTGCTAAAATCATTTCTCAATATTTCTATCTATCGTCCTTTCGAGCCGAAGACGGCACATAGGGCAGAACCACAATCTCAA
The DNA here is from genome assembly GCA_032433765.1 of Megaustenia siamemsis. Classification (NCBI taxonomy): domain Eukaryota; kingdom Metazoa; phylum Mollusca; class Gastropoda; order Stylommatophora; family Ariophantidae; genus Megaustenia; species Megaustenia siamemsis. The sequence goes on from JAVIAB010000051.1 coordinate 96,556,020, forward strand.
AAACAGAAACATTGCGTGCTAAAGAGGCACATATTGAAGAGATCACAGCTCTAAAATATATGGCGCTGTTTCCATAACAATACTTTTTACAATGACAGCTTGTCAAGCCATCGATCAACCTCCTTAGTCGCCTCTTACGACATGCCTTGAAGGTCACAGTGTCACTATTCTTTACTTCCCTCATAATGAGGCCCCGGTAACACACAGTGGATATAAAATTACAGGTTAATTCTATCATTAACTACATGCAGGCAAATGTTACATTTATAAACCTGTCTAAACTTATTCCATAAATATTTTAATTTTACGCAGACAAATATTCAAACAACAGCAATTTATGACATTATGAGTACACACTTTTGTCATGATCTTCAATAGGTTTAAACCATAGAAGTAAGAAAAATAACACCTACCTGAGAAACATCAAGAGTCATCCAAGAAATAATTTTTAATTGGCCTTGTTACACTAAAGGCAGACCCATAGAATTCAGCCCTTTCTAACAAATAATACAAAGCATACATGTTGATAATTCTTGTAGCCTGCTAATTATACACACACACATGATCTGTCCTTTCACTTGTTCATCCTTCCTGTATAATTCTTTCTTGAAGTCTCACAACTGCATCCTCATCAATCAGTGGTCCACTGTTCAATTAAAGATGTGAGTTTGGTATATATTTTAAAAATAAAAGCCCTAAAGTTTTCACCATGGCAAGTGCCCTGAATAGAAATCTCTCAGCAACTTCATTGTCACAGACTGACCAGGACAGTAGGTCCACCCATATTTCTGAAGGTCCCTAATTACTTGGGTAGATTGTTCCAGGCCCACCACAGGAAGGTGGAGTAGGATCTTGATCAATTGGTGTTCACTAAGTCTGACACAAGAGGTCAGCTACATGTTAAGTATTTTCAGTCTATGTAATGCTGGGCTTAAACATACCAAGACAATAAGAGACAGCACACTGCATTAGATCTGTGCTCTTGTTACTGAAGGTTGCTTTGTGACATGTGATAGCTAAGTGGAGTGGATATAGGTGTTTGTGACATGTGATAGTTAAGTAGAGTGGATGTAGGTGTTTGTGACATGTGATAGCTAAGTAGAGTGGATGTAGGTGTTTGTGACATGTGATAGCTAAGTAGAGTGCATGTAGGTGTTTGTGACATGTGATAGCTAAGTAGAGAGGATGTAGGTGTTTGTGACATGTGATAGCTAAGTGGAGTGGATGTAGGTGTTTGTGACATGTGATAGCTAAGTAGAGTGGATGTAGGTGTTTGTGACATGTGATAGCTAAGTAGAGAGGATGTAGGTGTTTGTGACATGTGATAGCTAAGTAGAGAGGATGTAGGTGTTTGTGACATGTGATAGCTAAGTAGAGAGGATGTAGGTGTTTGTGACATGTGATAGCTAAGTAGAGAGGATGTAGGTGTTTGTGACATGTGATAGCTAAGTAGAGAGGATGTAGGTGTTTGTGACATGTGATAGCTAAGTAGAGTGGATGTAGGTGTTTGTGACATGTGATAGCTAAGTAGAGTGGATGTAGGTGTTTGTGACATGTGATAGCTAAGTAGAGTGGATGTAGGTGTTTGTGACATGTGATAGCTAAGTAGAGTGCATGTAGGTGTTTGTGACATGTGATAGCTAAGTAGAGAGGATGTAGGTGTTTGTGACATGTGATAGCTAAGTGGAGTGGATGTAGGTGTTTGTGACATGTGATAGCTAAGTAGAGTGGATGTAGGTGTTTGTGACATGTGATAGCTAAGTAGAGAGGATGTAGGTGTTTGTGACATGTGATAGCTAAGTAGAGTGGATGTAGGTGTGTCAACCACTAGATTTAGTGAGACTATATCTCCAGTTGGTTGCAGTTGTAATTCATTCAAACTGCTGGAAACAACAATAATGTAAGGCATGGTTCCTAGGCAAAGCATCAGGGGCAGTCCAAGAAGAAGGTGGTTACAAGACATCAAGATCTTAAACACAACAACAGAAAAAGTTGGAGATGTGGCTAGAGACAGAGATTCTTTCAGGCGGGCTGTGGTGAATGCAACGTTCTGCAAAGTATATGCGACCAGATGATGATATAAACCTAACATTTTATGAGCTTTCACATATAACCACATACACACTGTTCACTGATCATCTCTGTTTTCACTGATTCTTCCCAAGCTGATCTTGGTTTGCCCCTCTTTATCTCTTCTCTCAGGAGCTTACTGAATTAACATTTTTAAAACTGTTTCAGCACCCAACTGAGCACATGACCTATCCTGCTCTAGTATCTGCCCATTATCATCAAATGTATTTCTTCTCATTTATTTAATTTGGCTGACTTTTTTATTTGGCCAAAATTTTCTGACGATTTTTCTTGGGCTGGCTTCTTTAAATGATGACAGTCTTGATGGTTCCTTTCATTATATGCACACAATGAAGGCCACCATTATCTAGATCCATGCAAAAACAGATTATACACCATTAGTTTGGCTTTTGTGCTGTACTTAGTGAATCTTCTGTTATTTAAAGTTTATGGTGATATATTATTAACACAGTGGGCATATATCACTTGTAACATTTTATGAGAAAGCTTCACTTTTTTTTTTCGTTCGCCAGCGTTTACCTCTGATGAACTCCCTAGAGACTAGGAACTGAATTTTGCGTGTTAATCCATTTTTCCCTGAAGCCGTGAGCACAGGAGTCCCTCGCTGCATGGACAGATACTCATATTTTTTCAGTCGATGAGTAATTGACGTTTCAAGCCGGGCCTCGCTGCTGAGACCAGGGGTGGTTGCCGCATAGAGAAATCAGAAATAAAAATACCAACCGGTGTAGCCGGGATCCGAACCCACAACCTCTTTGTCTCGAGGCGGCATTCTGCCTCGAGACCAACCAGTCCCCAACCCCGAAAGCTTCACTTTATTAGCACAACACCCTCTCAGTTTGTAACATGTTGCATTGTGGTTTATTTAACCTGCCATTGGAAAGGTTCTTGAACACTAGATACTGAAGAGCATAATGTACATATGTATAATAACCTCTTGATGAGAAAATGTTCAGAACTAGATGGAAACTGCCAGACACTTACAACAGATGACAACATTATTTTGTCTGAAATATCTACTTACCTTGTTTCCAGCTATGACAATGGGATGTTTCTTTCCAATATAATCTGCCAAGCCAGGAATAATGCTACCATGTATATCCATCACATCAACCACCATAACAACTACTGATCTTGTGGGCTTAATTTTGGAAATCATTTCTGCAAACTCTTCTGGTTTGGCACAGACTTCAACAAAAGCATCACAATGGCGGATATAATAACACCGCTGGCAGAGAGAAGTTTTCAGTTCATTGAGTGAGAGGAGTTTGAAACGCTCACTAGGTAAAAATCCTGGAAAAGTATTGTGCTGACACTGCAAAAGAGCTCCACATCCTACACATGGAATTTTGCTGGGTGGGATATTAGGGTCTTCTGTTCCTAGAAGTGGAGATGGCTTAATCGTTCCTATTGTTTCCAGATCACTAGGGAAAATGATAGACTCAACAGACTTATCTTCATCTTTGTCAGCAGAAGAAAACATCTTGTCTACATCTTCAGTGAGTAAGCTATTTTCTTTTGGATCACTTAGCATGTCATTAATACTAATTGCTAAAGAATCCAGTCTTTTCTTCAGTTCATCTATTGAATTAACAGTATTTTTGTCACTTTCAACATGTTCTTCAGGCTTCAGTGTTTTATTATGATTCTTAACACACATTTCACTACATTGCTCTGAATCTTCCAGAATTTTTCTTGCCACAAGTGACAGTCCATGTGTTTCCTTTTGTTCAATCTGGTTATTTTTGATATACGATGCTTTTTGTGAAATAAATTTCATGTTCCCCTTCATGACAGAATATGACATATGCATACTGGAGCTTGACATTCTACTCCAAGGAGACACGGAGGAAACTAAAGTCTTTGTTAGCCAATGTCTCCTCCCTACAGTTTTCAATAAGTGCATTACTTGGTCATGCATTATAGTAGGACTCTCTGTAAATAAAATTATATTTTAAAAAGATTAGAAAGAATAATGTACCTCCATTGTTTATGTAGAATATGTGAAATATTTGTATATACCTTCAATATGGTATGGAAAGGAAGTAATTGTAAGGAAACTTCTAACCAGAACAAAAAATACTGTACATGAAAATTAATGGGAAACAGGCCATTTATGTAACCTTCAGCAAGTTTTTTTCTCTCGACATTTTATGAAAATAAGGTGCATGTGGAAATGCATAAATGGTTTGTTTATACATGAGCTAGCCAATGAAATCGTACCAGCGTACATATAAAAGTAAAGTAAAGTAAAGTACCCCCGTCACGCCAAGTGGTGTATAGGGAAATATGGTGTTAGTGACCCTATATTTTACAGACCTTCAGCACATGATTTTTGGGGTAATGTGGTCAGTATTACGCCCATGCTGATTTACTTTCCCAGAAAAAAATCCGGTACCCATTTAAGGCTGGGTGAACCCGGAAGCCGTCGGTTGGGTTCGAACCCTACCCCTTGTCCGTGGTAGTCCAGTTCACTAACCACTGAGCTATCGCGGCTCCTTAGCGTACATCTGCTATAATTACATGTGCTGTCCATGCACCGAGGACCATTTTGTTGTGCATCGCATGCTAGCGATGATAATGTGGTGAAACTACAAGTTAATGATTACTGACCATGCTATATTTCATTGTTCGAATGTAGGGAGAGAACTCAACTTGTTTGTGCAATAATATTTCTAACAACTCAATCTGATTTAGGGGTGGGGGCACTGGGTGGTTTAATTCTGCTACAAGTGGTAGGAATTTGCCTTATTAAATTCACGATTTCTTTGCAGCTTTACACTTTCCTGGTATTTGGGTAGTGAAATCTGATGCCTTCTCATGTAACAGTGAAAAACTGGAGGTCATCTGTGCACTATGCACATGTTAAAGAACTTTTGGCAGTTGGAAATAAAAAAAGAGTAGGCCAAAATGGCCACAGCCTAGGCAAAATTGATAGAAAAAATATAAAATCCCTTGACAATAGATAAAATGAGAGTACCTCCGAAATCTGAAAAAAATCTACCTGTATGGTGAGGGGCATCTAAGCATACGGCTATCAGTGTTAAAAAAGGGGAAAAAGTTATATTCACACCAAATTATGTTACTCGTTGCTTTGTTATAAATATAACACAGGCATATGCAAATAAAAATTTCAAATCTAAACTGCCAGCTCCTTTCAAAGCATCTTATCATAACTAACACATGTTTTATACAGCAGCAGCACAATTGAATATGGGACATCAAGTACAACCAGCTCACAGTTAATCATTTTGCTAATTAGTGCTTGATATTTATGAAAGTGTTTGGTTTTATAATCTTCTGTTAAAAATATAAATGTATAAATAATTTTCAAATATATTGTTTAAACTTGTGCTCATTAATTAGGACAATAATTGCCCCTAAACAATGACTGGTATAACTAGCAATTTTTTAGGTTTTATAAATGCACAATATCATCATCATGTGCCATACCGGTTAGCGTAGGCGATCATGTCCCCCACAATCTTCTATCTACAGTGCATCGTATCAGTTCTGTTGTTGACTGTTTGCCATGCCATGACACCAAGCTATCCAGTATTTTCTCTCTTTGTCATCCACGATCTCTCTTTCCTTTTATTTTGCCAGTTGTAACCAAGTATTCCTTCCCGTGTGTTACCGGGGCCTCATTAAGAAGGAGGTAAAGAATAGTGACACTGTGACCTTCCAGGCATGTCGTAAGAGGTGACTAAGGAGGTTGATCGATGGCTTGACAAGCTGTCATTGTAAAAAGTATTGTTATGGAAACAACGCCATAGATTTTAGAGCAGTGATCTCTGCAATATGTGCCATTTTGGCATGCAAGGTTTCTGTTTTTGAGATTGTGGTTCTGCCCTATGTGCCGTCTTCGGCTCGAAAGGACAATTGATAGATAGATAGAACCAAGTATTCCAACTTTCCTCTTCCCATGATGTGCCCGAAAAATGTTGATTGCTTCTTTCTGATGTTTTTTAAGAGCTCCCTTTTTGTGTTGGCCTCTTTGAGAACATCCTCATTGGTCTTTTTAGCTGTCTAGGGAACTTTCAACATTTTTCTGAGAAATCCCATCTCTGTGGCCTCTAATCGTCTTTTCATTTGTTTGTCTATTGTCCATGATTCACTTCCATAGGTCAGAATTGGTTCTATATTGAACCGATGAACTCTCTTTCTCATTTCTATTGACATAGATTTGTTGCATAAGATATTTTTCATTTTCTGAAATGCTATTTTGGCCTGAGCTATTCTGCTTTTTATTTCTGTGGTGCATCTCCCATCTGATGTTATTATTGTGCCCAAGTATTTAACGCATTACACTTCTTTCAGATTTGTCCTAAATATTTTTATGCTGCATGATGATGATGATGATGATTGTTTCTTCGATATGATCATTACTTCTGTTTTCTTACTATTCAGACTGAGACCTTTCTTGTTGCTTTCTGTTACTATTATGTCTATCATTTCTTGTAGTTCATTCTCTGTCTCTGCTGTTTAGACTGTGTCATCCGCATATCGCAAATTATTTATGTTGTGACCGTTGAATTCAATTCCTTTATTGTCTACTATTGATCTCATAATATGTTTGCTCTAAAGTGAAAACAAATCCGGTGACAGAACACAGCCTTCTCTGACTCCTAGTTTTATATATTGGAATTGTCCTGTTTGGTTGTTAATTCATATAGATGCTGTTTGTTGCCAGTACATGTTTTTTATGATTCGCAGATCCTTGCCATCAATGTTTAATTTCTCCAGCATATTGATTATTTCCACATGCTTTACTTTGTCAAATGCTTTCGTGTAGTCTATAAAGCACATATATAGATCTTTCTTTACCTCTATAGATCTTTCTATCAATGTTCTTAAGATGTATATTCCATTATTGGTGTCCTTTCCTTCCACAAATCCACATTGTTCCTCACTTATTTCTGGTTTTGTTTGGTAGCAAGCAATCATAATAAATCAGTAGTTTGGTAAAATATTCTATCTATCTATCTATTGACCTTTCGAGCCGTAACCGGCCCATAGGGCGTAGACCAAGATACACCTTCTCCTATATGAATTTTTGTTCTAGCAGTTTTCTTTTAAAGATATTTTATTAAATCTCGCCATCTGTCTCTGTTCTGTGCAAGCAGTTCTATCTCATTGAGGGAGCCGATTCCTGCTGCTCTTGCCTCTCTCATCAATGTTCTTCTCAGTGTCTCCCTGGGTCTTCCTCTTTTTCTTTTACCTGTTGTTTCCCATATGAGGGCTTGCTTTGCTATTCGATTATTATCTCTTCTCATCACATGTCCAACGTATGACCATCGTCTTTTCTTTATTACTGAAGATATTAGTGGTTGATTGGCGATTTCTCTAATTTCCTCGTTTGTTTTGAATTCGTTCCATTCTATACCAAGTATTTTCCTTAGACATTTATTTTCGAATGCGTTCAACTTTGTTTCTATATCTCTTGTTGTTTTCCAGCTTTCACACGCATACGTAAGGGTTGATAGTACATTTGATTTGAATAGCCTAAGTTTTGTGTTTGTGCTAATGAGTTTTGATTTCCACAACTTTTCAAGGCTTCTGAAAGACATTGCTGCTTTAGCCAGTCTGATTCTAATTTCTTTGCTCGTATCCCCTTCTCGATCAATGTGACTTCCAAGATAGATAAAGTGATCGATCTCTTCTACTGGTTTGTTTTCCATGTATATTTTGTCACTTGTTGGAATTAAACTTTTCATGACTTTAGTCTTTTCATGATTGACCTCAAGCCCAATTTTGTATCAGGTCTACGTTTCATTAACAACATCGTTTTTACGATAGCGGCTTGTTAAACCTCTGATCAACGGTTCAATACCAAGCCGGAGAAAAAAAATATTAGTAAAATATTGGTAAAATATTAGTGCTCTATGAATGATGGATGTCGTTTCTGCCAAACAGCTTCTCTCGTGACTGAATCTACTAATAATACTCATACTGGATAGACAGATTCGACCACAGAATGAACAAGTTACAAGATGGTCAAGATGTATTACTGTCGCCTGGCTTCGTCTCCCGTCTCCAGGGACTAATCTTCTGAATTTGTCATATTTGATATTAGGGACTTTGATAAATTGAAACTGGTAACTTCCTAGAGCTATGAAAAGCCAAATTCGATTTTTTCTACATCGCCGCCATTTTCGGAAATTGGCCGACATTGGTTAAAGGGGCACGCACTTTAACGCATTTTCCCGGAGATGTCACATGACTTGTGTTACTATTTATATGTCAGGTGAAAGGTCAGGAAATACCCTACTGTCTGGTGAAAGAATTATTCGAATACTCGAAGCCATTTTCAAGATATTAGTGATTGAATGCTTTATTTGTACACTTTTAATGATTTTTTCCATATTAAACATTAAATTTACCGGCTGATCTTGACAAAACAGAGATTTTTTAATTCAGCACCCATTTAAACATAAGAATGCACCCAATTGAAAACAATCTACTGATTCCGTCATGTAAAAATAATAATTTAAAGGGAGCATCTCTATGGGTAGAAATCACGTCACACGCCATATTTGATAGTCAAATCCCATGTCTCAGAATAACTCTGCTTTTTTTACAAAAATAAAATTAATTAACTAGTGACATCACAAAAGCAATGGGTTTGTAAAATTCATTTACCATTTAAATAAAAGTGTGTGAAATATGAAAGTGATCTGTCGATTCCGTTATGTCTAAATAAATTATTAAATGGCAGGGGCTATTCCCTTTATAAACCATTGTGCCATCATAATCGGCCACCTCTAAATTTTCCAGGCACTGATAACTATCCAAACGGGCCCAATGATATTTTCCTCTATGTTTCTCTTAATCAATTTAAGTCAAAATTAATTCATTAAAAAATTCATAACTTTTTTTCTAATTGTCGTACAGCCATAATTAAGGTATCATTGTTTAGCTTGCATCAAGGGCTATCTAGCTGGCTTATTTTAAACCACAATAGACAATTTCGAAATTTTTATCAAAGTTCCTATTGATATCAATAATATAATCAACCCTGCCTCGAATGTTGCTGTACTGTGCCGTTTTTTTTAAAATTTGTGTTTTCATATTTCATACTACTGTACTGTGTAAGTCAAGTAAGTGTAACTGTTTTAACTTACACACAGTCCACAGTGTCAAGTGACAGTGACTTGACTCAGTGAGATTTAAAGTAAAGAAGAATGTTTGCTGCAGGATTTCTTTAACTTTAAGTTTAGTTAAGTGAATTCTCTATAAGTGAAAGAAACAGGGAAGATCTGGCTGCAAATCGTAGAAATTCATGTGCTACGATTTGCAGCCAGATCTTCCCTGTTTCTTTCACTTATAGAGAATTCACTTAACTAAACTTAAAGAAATCCTGCAGCAAACATTCTTCTTTACTTTAAATCTCACTGAGTCAAGTCACTGTCACTTGACACTGTGTGTAAGTTAAAACAGTTACACACTTACTTGACTTACACAGTACAGTGAGTAGTACAGTACAGTAGTACACTTTAACTAGCTGTACTGTACACAGTAACTCACCGACAGTACAACAGCACTGATTCTGATCTGCCCTTCGAATTAATAAAATACCAATCTCACAAAATAAAACAAAGAAGTAATGTTTACCTGTAACTAATCACTAGAAACGATGAATGTTTACCCACGATATATAATCGACTTTTGTTGAATAAATCATTAAATGATCTTCACCCCTAAAAGTATGAACAACTAGAAATATCGCCACAAAATCTCTACGGCCCTCACGACGTACAACCTGTAAAGGGACGTCATTCTCATTGACAGAGAAGAGCATGAAACTTAACCAGGTTATTCTAATTAATGAAATCAACATGACAAGCAAAAAAATATGGATTAGATATGAATCAAAAAGACTAAACCTTTGATCATAAGGAAAGGAAATTCTCAAGACCTACAAATTAATATAAAAGTTTAAGGAATACACCCGGAGACAGTTCAGAGCTACCTGGGACACACTATAACCAGTGATGGAAAATGTAAAACTGAAATAAGCAAAAGAGTAGGTATGGCAAAAAGTAATTTTAATGCCATGAAAAGTATACTAACATCAAAACAAATAACACCAGGGCTAAAACTAAGAATAGCAAAATGTTACATCTTCTCAATATTCCTGTATGGTGCAGAAACATGGACATTAGACAAGAAAACAGAACCAAAAAATTGAAGCCTTTGAAATATGGATATATAGGAGAATAGGTAGAATTGGGTGGAAAGAAAAGAAAACAAATGATGAAGTTTTAAAACAACTAAAAATGAAAAGAGAACTACTAAACACAATTAGAACAAGACAAATTAAAATTGTGGGGTATGTTAAAATACACAACAGCCTACTAAAAGTAATATTGGAGGAGAAAATACAAGGTAAAAGAGGCAGAGACAGACCGAGACTAATATGGACGAATAACATCAAAAGATGGACACGTGAACCTATGACAATCTGCACCATCAAAGCAAGAGACAGAGGCAGATCAAAACAAACATGGACGAGTAACATCAAAAGATGGACAAGTTAGCCTATGACAATCTGCACCATAAAAGCATGATACAGAGCTATAATGGTTCGCTCTATGGTAGCCAACCTTCGATGCGGAGACGACACTTAATGAATGTATGAAAGGTTTTGATGCACACAATAACAGTGAGCGATGAATTCAGAAGATAAAATTGCTGTTTCATTTATATGATATTCTCTTTTCATAACGAAATTACTTTGACAGAATTATCTTGCAGCAAGATATACCTATTAGGGAGACGCGATAGCTCAGTGGTTAATGAACTGGACTACAAAGGACAAGAAGTAGGGTTCGACCTCAACCGACGGTGTCCGGTTCATCCAGCCTTTAGTGGGCACCGGATTTTTTTTTCTGGTAAAGTAAAGCGATACGGGCGTAATACCTACCACATTACCCCAAAAATACTGTGCCGAAGGTCTGTAAAATGTATGGTCACTAACACAATATTTTCCTTATACGCCACTTGGCGTGACAGAGGTACTTTACTTTTTATTTCTTTTTAACGATATAACTATTCCAAAATTGGCACTACTTGAAACAAAGAAAGTTAAGAGGAGAAAGTTAAATTAAAATTACGCGGTACGATCAACACATTCATATCAAATGGCTTTCTAGCAGTATAACGAAATAACCGATACTAACACTTAGGACACATTTTGTCTGCCGTGTTTTCTGTTAAGTACAAACAAAGGTGTGGGATGATCTGAACCCTCCGGTTCTCTGGCAGAGTTCAGTTCCTTATCTAGTCTTTGTGCTTCCTTGCTCCAATATGGCTTGTAATTTCTTCTTGCTCCTATAGGAATTAATTCTTCAGCAGCTCTCAGTATTGCCTTTGTTAACTCCCCTATCATGTTATTGACTTTCTTTACATGGGTGTTGATGGGTACAATGTAGACACCTGTGAGCTTGGCAAACTTTCCCCAGTCTGCTCTCTTGTAGTTTTAGCGGTGAAGTGATACTGCGTCTCCCGTTTGTGAGCAAGTTCCACTGAAAGTTTGACTAGGCTGTGGTCACTGTCGCCAAGTTAGATCAGTATTACTCTGGTTTGTTTGTTGGATATGTCTCCTGTTACGAATGCTAGGTCGAGAGTTGGTGTTGTTTACCATCTTTTGAGTTGGAGGGTCCTCTCTAGAGTTTATGAGGAATAGGTTGCTGTCTATTTCCAATTCTTTCACTTCTTCACCCCGGGCGTTGGTTTTCTTATATCCTCATCTTTCAGAGTGGCTGTTACAGTCTCCAACTACCAGACACTGTGATGGCATTATTTCCATTGACTTCAGCATGAGCAATGTATCATCAGGGCAGTATATGTTAAATATCCTTGTGCTATTGGAGCTGATGTATATGTATGTTCCGATGATCTCTGTCTCTCTGTTTGTCACTAATTTTAAATATTTTGCAGAAATGGTATTTCTTACAAGTATAATGATTCCACCCTTGTGTCCTACCCTGTCCTGTCTAAATCTTTGGCAGCCCCTGATCGTAAATCTATGCTGTGGATTAAGGTGAGTTTCTTGGATGCAGCCACGCATATCTTTTCCTCTGCTAGTTTTATTGCTAGGGCTTGTTTTTTTGTGGTACATACCCTCCGTATTCCAGTACATTATATTCAGATGTATCTTGAAGCTATTTCGATTAGCAGTAGTTTCCCTCTGGTCCCATTTCCTGGCTCTCCAAAATGGGTCAGGGTGACACCAATAGCTTGGGCTGGACCCCTTCGAGGCAAAGGGCCCGGCACTCTACCTGCCTGGGGGGGGAGGGGGGGGGAGGAACTCCAACTAAACTAGAGTCCGTTAGATCCACTCTGAATGAGTACATACTAAGACATTGCACCATATTCTGCGCCAATGGCTCGGTGCATCCGATTTCTGCCAGCATTTTATTGGGGTTCGTTTGCTATAGCCTTTGATTGTCTTTTCTGTAGGGTGATTCTGCCTTTAGATGGTTGGGTCTCACGGGTTTACGAGCACCATCTGCCCGAGCTTTGTGTAGAGTGTTTTTTCTCTCATAGGAAGATTCTCTGGTCTCCGAAGCTCTTGAGTATCATCTGTCTGTTTGATAGAGGACAGAAAGAGGAGCTAAGATAGAGAAGCATTGAACCCATGAAGTGGGGATGGATTAGTTCAGACCAGAACGTGTACTACTCGTCGGTGGGTTCTGCGTCTTCACTTAAATGGTTCCATCTACTCCTGGCGCCTTTGTCTGGCCCCTCACCAAGGACCTGTCCAGCTTGGGCGACCCTGCCAGGAGCTAAGCTCTCGCTGGGATAGCTCCTTGGATCTTTGGTGGGCGCACACCTTGCACATTTGGGGTTCATCTTGTTGTAGTTGGAGGGCTTGTGCGCAGGAAATAGAAAACCACAGAGTAGCTGTCATAGGAGTTAAGTCCCAACAAGAAAACAAGCTACATAGTGATGATGATGAAATATTGCCAATGAACCTGTGCGCATCTGACTGGCACCTTACTATAACGACCTGCCCAATCCACTCTGCCAACAGCTCCACTTTATAAATAATCACATTTACATACCAGTTTTATTATAGTGCAAACACAAACAAAGCTCTCGTTTCACAATCAAAAAAGAAAAGGGTTGTTTGAATGCAGCCTCCTTTAATTACAATTTGTATTTGAAATAATAATTACAAAGTGTGTTTCATCAATTGTTTGCAAGTAAAAACATAGAAGACAAAAATTACACAATCATACATCTATATGGTGGGAATTGCCAAGGAACTGAAACACTTTCAAACGTAAACATAACCCATATAATTCAAGAAGTACTACTAAACAATTATTCTTTTTATATGTTGCAAAAGATTTCAGCGTTTGAAAGTACCAAACAACGACACCTTAAAAGTGAACATTGACAACTCCGACAGACCTGAATTTAATTGACATATTGTGCGTCATGGAAACTCAGTTGCTCTGCTTCTTCCTTCTACACTTGTTAGTGGATTGTCTTCTTGCAGTGTGTTTGTGCTTTGTGGTCCAGTGAATCCGCCTTCATTTGTTCGGGGCTGCTTCTCTAGACCTCCGTAATCTTCCCACAAAGAAGCAATTATTTTCAACTTGTCTCTTATAGTAAATCACTCCTAACCAGATTCCAGATTAACATCCAGCCCCAGTTCAGTTTATTGTGATCAGATGATCGTCGTCAAACTCGGATGAACCTGTGTAGTTTTATGGCGGATTAGTATCATAAACTTTGAATATGTGCTCATTGTGTTGTTCTAAACACATCGACCTACATGAACAGTGGGATCAAGGAATTGAGATGCATCAAGATGTATATGGAGCTGCTGTAAAGCTGATGATAATAATGAAAATATAAAAAGGAATAAAGTGGTTAGGTAAAAGCTTTACATAATTGAGAAACACTCTACTTTTCTCTCTTGTTCTACTTTTATTTTGTTTCTCACCCACGTAAAGATGTTAGAAAACACTTTTTCTTTTTTTTTTAAATTTTCATTTAATGAACAATAATATGACAACGGGCGGACAATAAGATGAAAAAGATAATATTTCATTAATTATCAATAATCTTTCGTTTAGCTTCACAGAAGGAGCAGACAGTAAGTTATTCACATCAAACGTACAGATGGTTATGGCCGAAGATTGGCTCTCATGATATCAAATGCATGAAGTTGATGAACAACATGCCGCGCAGAATATAATAAAAAGAGCACTACGCAGAGGGTAGAAAACTTGGGCGTTTATTCACTTTGTATTCATTTCTATTACTTGAATGGGCTCCCTGATATAACATATACCGTTATAATTGAAGGCAGAATGAACGCTGTCCTGTAGAAACTCATTTATATACTAAAAAAGATATTAGGCTTATGTTATCATATCATGATTTCTAACAATTAGTAAACACAGGACAATGCCCTCAGCGCGGCGTCTTTGGCGTCAAAGTTTGGTCTTGTTGACGGTAGTCGATGCGCTCACTTTGGGACCCGTTTTAAAGCATAACCTTCATTCTCTCTCTCTCTCTCTCTCTCTCTCTCTCTCTCTCTCTCTCTTCTCTCTCTCTCTCTCTCTCTCTCTCTCTCTCTCTGTCTTTTTCATTACAGAAAAGCACACTTGTCAAAATAACTTCAAAAGGAACCCTTTATTTCTCTTTTTTTTTTGCGTTACAGAAAAGCATTAAAAAAAAAAAAAGTAAAGAGCCCCCGTCACGCCAAGTGGCGTATAGGGAATATAGTGTTAGTGACCCGTCTCGCCAAGTGGCGTATAGGGAATATAGTGTTAGTGACCATACATTTTACAGATTACCTTCGGCATATGATTTTTGTGGTTATATGGTCGGTATTACGTCGGTGCCGCTTTACTTTCCCAGAAAAAAATCCGGTACCTATTTAAGGCTGGGTCTCACCGAAAACCGTCGGTTGGGATCGAACCCTACCTCTTGTCCTTTGTAGTCCAGTTCACTAACCACTGAGCTATCGCGGCTCCACAGAAAAGCATAATTGTCAAAATAACCTCAAAAGAAACCATTTATTTCTCTTTTTTTTTCATTACAGAAAAGAACATTTGTCAAAATAACATCAAAAGGATCCCTTTATTTCTCTCTTTTTGTCTTACAAAAAAGCACACTTGTCAAAATAACCTCAAAATTAGTTCTACTTTCTGAAAGGTCACCACGCATGACAGGTTGATGGAGAGATACTCGACGAATCAATTCAGAGGAAGAGGTATGTTTACAGCACTCGGAGGGAGAGATACCTATATAGATACGGCACACATTATTTTGTTGCTTTGTAGACAGTCATTGGAGGACAACGCTCACATAAATGTTTGCCAGTCGAAGCCTACAAATCTCTGTGATTTCCCTAGAAAATTCAAAATAGGATGTTTTTTGCATTCAGTCTAGGAACAATCAAATGTTAAAAAAACAAACAATATTTTAAAAATAAATATTAAAAAAATACATATGAGGTTCAAACTCAGTCCTCCGGTCGACCCAGTACAAGAAATGGGGGGGGGGGGGGGACCTGGTTCTATATCAGAGAATGAAGAGTATCCGGAGAATAACGGGCACGAACCTGAACGCCCCTTTTTTCCCCCTGAAGATGCGCCCAAAAGAAGTGGAGGTTGTACATTTCACTCCGCAACGACAGAAGGGCCTACTGTTGTGGGACACTTGTGCCTTACTTTTTAGATTTTACAGAAGGTAAATGTGCTTGGTTGAAAGACACAGACCTCGAAGTCCAGTTGCCAAATGAGACACACCACGTTACTATAAAGCCGTAGAATTTATAACTTGTTATGGAGACAATTATCGTGGCTTAGCAGAGTTCAAGGTCGTCTTGGAGCCACGAGAGTGAGAAATTATAACGTGACAAGTTAGCATCGAGACATATCGTCATTTTAACGAGAGATATCGATCAAACAGAAATCGGGAATTAGAAGACTGAAGTAGCAACTATTTTAGTTTCATCTTCTTTAATCTCATTGTAAATTATTGTCTCAACCAGAATCAAATATAACAAATAACAATCTAGCCATTGAATTTAAGAGGATCTATTTTCCGTATTTTAATCTTTCATTCAAGAATATCTTTTTTTTTTTAAAAAAGAAAAAAAGACGCGTACTGAAACAATCAATCAAAGCACTTTAGTCTTCCTATTGAAGCTTAGACCACAGACAAGATTTCTCCATCCATCCCTATTCTTGGTAATTTTCTCTACTTCTCTCCAGTTTAGGCCGATGTTCGTGAAGGTTTCCATGATTTCTCTTCTCCACGAATTACTGGTAGTTACCTGGATTTCTCTTTCCCTGTGGGTTCCAAGAAAGTCTCGGTCTTGCTATGCTGGCATCAATCTTTCTTAGTGCGTGTCCAACCCATCTCCATTTTCTCTTCATAAAACTCGTGAGTTTCTCGACTGACCCTTGTTTCTTTCTTCACCAGATATCTCTATTTCTGATGTTGTGTTACCATCTGATGTTGTGTTACCATCTGATGTTGTGTTACCATCTGATGTTGTGTTACCATCTGATGTTGTCTTACCATCTGATGTTCAGAAATTTCCTCAAACAATTTTTTACAAATGTTTGTAATTTTTGTTTAAGTTGTATTATTAAATACATGGAGTCTCTGAGCCATATAACAGGGCTATACTAACATTTCTATTACACAGAGGCTGATCACAATAATACACATTTTGAAACCTGTCTGACTTATGGGAACCGCGATAGCTCAGTGGTTAGTGAACTGAACTACAACGGACAATTACGCTCTTCGATCCCAACCGACGGCTTCCGGTTCACCCAGCCTTTAATGGGTACCTGATTTTTTTCTGGGAAAGTAAAGCGGTACGGGCGCAATACCGACCACATTACCCCAAAAATCATGTGCCGAAGGTCTGTAAGATTTATGGTCACTAACACCATATTTCCTATACGCCACTTGGCGTGACGGGGGCACTTTACTTTTTACCTTATTTGGCTTGTGTTATAGTTACTAAGTTACCAACAAACACAAGCATACACACATGCATTTACACGCTGCTATATAATGCACGGAGGCCTGCTCCAATATTAACATAGGGCACGTTCGACAGGCACACGTTTTGATATTCACAACATCACCCATGACAACAAAAAAAACAAAAACACATGAAAAAGTACTAGAGCATAATATCCAATTATCGATAGAGATTTGCTTATTTAGCGTGCACATAGAATAACACACATAGAATAACACACGGCCTAGAAATTTTATTTAGCATTACCTGGTTCTAGATATTGATGTCGCCATGCTCAGCATGAAGACAACCTCGAAAGCTTGCAAGTAATTTTAATATGTAATTTTGATATGTAATTTTGATACGTAATTTCCGATACTTGCCTAAATTTGTATGTTCCTTTGTTCTGTGATTTATTGTTGAAGTCAAAGCTTGAAAGTTTACAAAATATGAAAAGACATTGCAGTAACCAGTACAAACTCTATGTAAGCAATAATAAGCATAGGTTGACATAATTTTGTAATCACATTTACATTAAAGACTGCATTGTTTAGACATATCTACAACTGGCAACCTCCAGAAATGTTGTACGTCTTAATAGACAGATCGTCCTTTCTTTAGGTTTTAGTTTGCGTAAATGAAATAATTGTAGTCACTATGTCTTAATAGACAGATCGTCCTTTCTTTAGGTTTTAGTTTGCGTAAATGAAATAATTGTAGTCACTATGTCTTAATAGACAGATCGACCGTTTTAGTTTGCGTAAATGAAATTAGTCACCAATGCCAACTCATGTATTTTATAATTTATGTCAATGGGTCCCAAACTTTTGGCATGCACGACTCCCTTTCCCAGCTGCATCCTCATGATTGCATACGTCGAGTAAACTCTAATTCCCTTACAGGATACATACGATCATAAATGACGACAGAAGTAACACTGTCGTGTTGAAACTAGTTTATGTACGTAACTACAAATATTATGCCTATGTTGATGTCATTTTATGTTAACTACTGAGTAGGCACAAGACAATACTCTACGTCGCAGCGTCCATCGATTGACAGCTCAAACTGTGGTACACGATTATGGAACCACTGGTGTAAATAAATAAACAATAGTTACCAATGCCATTCAATGATAACTCTAAAGTACTCTCTAAATAAATAAAATATAGTCACCAATTCCATTCAATGATGAACTCTAAAGTACTCTCTAAATAAATAAAATATAGTCACCAATTCCATTCAATGATGAACTCTAAAGTACTCTCTAAATAAACTATAGTCACCTATGCCATTTAAGGATAACTCTAAAGTACCCTATAATTAAATAAAATATAGTCACCAATGCCATTCAAGGATAACTCTAAAGTACCCTCTAAGTAAATAAAATATAGTCACCAATTCCATTCAAAGATAACTCTTAAATAGTCATTATATAAACTATAGTTACCAATGCTATTCAAGGATAACTCTAAAGTACTCTCTAAATAAACTACAATCCCCAATGCCATTCAAGGATGAACTCTAAAGTAATCTCTAAATAGACTATAGTCCCCAATGCCATTCAAGGATGAACTCTAATGTAATATCTAAATAAACTATAGTCCCCAATGCCATTCAAGGATGAACTCTAAAGTACTCTCTAAATAAACTATAGTCCCCAATGCCATTCAAGGATGAACTCTAAAGTAATCTCTAAATAAACTATAGTCCCCAATGCCATTCAAGGATGAACTCTAAAGTACTCTCTAAATAAATAAACTATAATCACTAATGCCATTCAAGGATGAACTCTAAAGTACTCTCTAAATAAATAAACTATAATCACTAATGCCATTCAAGGATGAACTCTAAAGTACTCTCTAAATAAATAAACTATAATCACCAATGCCATTCAAGGATGAACTCTAAAGTACTCTCTAAATAAATAAACTATAATCACTAATGCCATTCAAGGATGAACTCTAAAGTACTCTCTAAATAAATAAACTATAATCACTAATGCCATTCAAAGATGAACTCTAAAGTACTCTCTAAATAAATAAACTATAGTCCCCAATGCCATTCAAGGATGAACTCTAAAGTAATCTCTAAATAAACTATAGTCCCCAATGCTATCCAAGGATGAACTCTAAAGTAATCTCTAAATAAACTATAGTCCCCAATGCTATTCAAGGATGAACTCTAAAGTAATCTCTAAATAAACTATAGTCCCCAATGCCATTCAAGGATGAACTCTAAGGTACAGTCATCAACTACAGACATGCCTTCTTCAAGCAACAATATCTAGTCCTAGAATACACTCTACGTAGATATCAACAGACCCATGTTAGCCACTGCTTTATGTAAACAACAGTATGATAACGCGATGGCTTGACGATAAAATGATCATGATTCAACCTCAACCTGACACGTTCCAGCTGTCTCAGCTATGAAGCTTGTATCAGTCTCTCTTAGGATCGAAGGTTTAATACGAGAACGTTCATCGGCTCCTTGAACTCCAAATGCAGTGATTTCTCCGCCGAGAAGTTGAAAACATAATGATTAAATCTTCAATTACACACAGGCTAATGGAAATACTTATAATACAATAATACGTGATAATATACTTTATGGAGTACAACATCTGTGATCACACCAATAATCTTAGACTAGTCACTGATTTCTTTGGGTGAAGTTCAAAGTTGACGTCTAAAAGTGTAACCAAAACACACACTGTCATTATACCTCCTCCCACCTGGTCATAAACAAGAATGTGGTCATGTAGAATCATGCTTGCTATCTATTGTTTGTTAATTCTTTTTTCCGTTCAGATCAAATCATGTGTCACTGCTCACTGTAGCTTCAGTTTCTAGAACGTACACAATCTGCTCTCCTATGTACTGATTGTGCAGTTCGCAATTGAACTTGCTTATCGCTGTTATAGTCCGTTCAGATTCGTTTGCCTAGACATTAATTTATTTTTTTCAAAAACTTATTGTTCATTTGCATTGATCTTTTGAAGTTAGGTTTAGAATACTAATGTCGCTATAAAAATATTTTTTTTATCAAAGAAATGTGATCCAGTTTCAAAGATGCCTTATTTAACCTATATTAAAAAAAAAGTTAATCGATATTATAAACACCGGCGGGATTATGTAGATGCTTACATCTCACAGCTGATTCTTTAACATATAGGCATGACCTTCACGGCTGAATGCGCACCGTCCTAAAATAGTTATGTTTCCACTATAAATTTTTATAAAGAAATGTTACATATGAAATTTCCCGTTTAGCACAAAATGACATTTTAGCCGAAACCGGAAATTATGTGACGTCAAAATCACGGCCGTAGACTCGAGTTCGAGCCATAATTCAGAGGCAAATCTCAATATTTACAGAAAGGAGGCGGCACTATCCATATTATCTTCTGCAAGTCTATGTGAGAATGAATATAAAGGCAAAATATTTTACTGAGCATAACATTGCTATAAAGATTTATCAATACTTCTGCAGAGAGCGTAAAAAGGGACATCTTTATTGTTCTTTATCAAACCCTGAGAAGAGAACAATGCATATTTTAGGTTTGTGTAAACGTTCATTTGATCGAATAGTTAAAGGAAGCGGATATTTATTGCCAACAAATGCAAGAAAGCAAGGAAGGAAAGAAACGTTAGACAGTTTTGATAAGGACCTAGTAAAAAGAGAAATCTGTCGAATGTTTGATATAAACGAAGAAGTGACACTTAGAAAGTTGAAGCTTTGGCTGAAAACTAACAACGACATTGAAATATCAAAAACTTCATTATGGAAAATATTAAGAAGTGCAGGCTTCACCTTTAGAAAGTATGCTGGTGGAAAAAAAACATTATTTGTGAGAAGCCACATCTAGTAGCTCTTAGAAGCAAGTATTTACGTGAAGTGAAGGAAATGCGCGAAAATGATTATGATATTGTTTATTTAGATGAAACTTGGATCAACGCTCATCATACAAATGAAAAGGAATGGCAGTTAGCAGATAGAAGTATTAAAAGATCAGTACCAAGCAGTAAAGGGCAACGTTTGATAGTTGCACATGCAGGTAGCAGACATAATGGGTTGTTGCAGAATGCTCATCTCGTTTTCATTTCAAAATCCATAGACAATAGAGACTACCACTCCGAAATGAATGGGCACATATTTAAAGACTGGATCGAGAAAAGTATCCTTCCAATATTAGATCGACCTTCTTGTCTGATAATGGACAATGCTTCATACCATAACGTAGTTAACGTAGAAGATAGAATCCCAACATCATCAAGAACAAAAGATTCAATCAAAACGTGGCTCATAAAAGAACAAATACAAGTTAACGACAGCTACTTGAAACCCGAATTGCTTAGCCTTGTAAAACAGACACAACGTACAAAGATATTTAAAATAGACAAGTTAATTCAAGAACATGGCCATAGATGTTTGAGACTACCTCCATATCATGCACACTTAAATCCTATAGAACTAGTTTGGGCAAAAGTTAAAGGACACGTAGCATATACAAATAAAACTTTCAAATTATGCGATGTTGAGACACTTACAAATCAGGCTCTATCAAATATAAATAAAGACTACTGGGTAAAATGTGAGGATCATGTGTTACGACAAGAAGAGGAATATTGGAAAAAGGATGGTTTGTTGTTTGTTCAGCCGAAAGCAGTAATCGACCTATTTGACTCGTCTGATTCTGAATGATCATTACTCTGATTAAGTCTACAGATAAATAGTTTGATTTGCAAAATTTCCTAGTTGATTTGTTAAACAGTTTATTGTTCAAGACCACCCAAGCAATCAAAATATGTTATAAGCAAACCAACAACCATTACTTTGAATGGAAGCCTGCTTGAGTCAGTACAGAAGTTCAGCTATCTTGGATCCACTATTACAGCCACACTTTCCTTAGATGAGGAACTAAATGTACGTATTTGAAAGGCAGCGACAACATTTGGGAAACTCACACCAAGAGCATGGAACTATATCAAATTGACTCTACGAACAAAAGTTCTATATATAATTTAAAATTTGTATACTTGCCACCAAGTAAAATTTTATGGACACGCCTATGGGTCATCGTTGCACTAGATTACTGTAAAACATTTTGATTAGGGTCAAAATAATAGTTACATGGGCAAAGATCAAAGGAATTCGCCGCTTTAAGAAAACCGTTATAGCTAGACATCGAGTAACACATATGTTCTCGTGACATGGACATTTTAACACCGTATGCCAAAAATCATGTGAAATCATCAAGAACTTTTTGAATTATGAATCATAACATCTCGGCAAACGAATCTGAACGGACTATAGTCTTTTTGGTCCGTTAATAAAAGTATTATACCTGTCTTTTTCGGGTTTCTTCATTTTCACTATGTGAAAGAGCGGACAGGCTAGCTAACTGTGCTGTCATTTAAGACGGTCAATCAATGGATCGGGCAAACGTCATTAATCCCCTCCGAGATGCAGGAAGGGTACAGGACTTCGACGACCATACGCCACGTCTCTCCTTCGGATGAAAAAGATGGGTACAACCACAAATATATAGGTTGGTACAACCAACACAGAACTGGAGTCGTCAGTCACTGGACGCAGCACGCGGGACTTGCTGAGGAAATGATCTGAGCACCTATGGACATGCTGGAAGTGCAGTGATGCAACCCACAAATAACTCAATAACTATGCGGGTATCTAGTAAACAAATGTATGCCAAAGATATTCGTATGAGTTGCTAAGCAATTGCTCCCTTTAACTGGAATCTTTGATGGCATTTAGTTGTGGTTACTTTGATTTCTTCGAATGGCGTTGCCTTCACCCTCCCACAACACTCTTGATGGCTTACTGGGGAAACAGTTGGAAGCCAAGATTTCTTGTGGTGTAGATTGTAGAGCATCAATAAAAAGTATCGTTTTTGTTCGAATCCTGTTTTAGTAAGGTCTGATCCACATCTAGTTCTTCCAATAAAATTGTCTTTGTCTCTTTCATCATTTCTCTAGAATCTACATTGATCTTGTTAACTGGTCTGATCGCATTCTGGACAGCTTGACAATGACTGATTTGCTTTCAGTAGATGGCGACGAGGACACGGATGACTGCGATAACTGTGTGGTTGAGGGCAAGAAATAGCGAATAGAAGCTGATCAGAACCTCACATCATCACCACCATCATCATCAGGTTCTGCCCTTGGTCTCAGACCCTCACAGAAGTAAGTGGCCTGCACTTCTGGTGTCTTGTGGAGCAGCAATACAGTTCCGCCACCTGGTACGTCTAAAACTACACTATTGATCTCTGATTGCACAATCCTCCGCCAAAGTGTCTTCGGTGTGTCATCTTCTTTTGATTTCTTTTCAAGGCCCATTGCGCGTCAATTCTTGCTATGGATTGCTTTTCAACTTGATTATCCGCTTGTTATCACAATTTATGCTTGCCTTGTGCAACCGTTACTTTGCTGATTTGATTGGGCCACGTATCACAATTCTCCTGTAGTCAGATTGCACAATACAATCAATTTCACTTTCCTTTGTACTTGAACAAAGGGACACAAAAACGACCCGCTCAGCTCTACAATATCATTGGTTTGATTTCTGTTATGCACGGCTAGATCTTTAAATGTTCTTTAAGATGACAAAAAGTTATTCTTGTTATGGTCTTTATTTTGTAAACATATTCACATATTGACCACTTGCTCAATCTAGAGTTACTATGCTTCGAGATATGTTTATAGACATACACATTCTAAAACACATTTTACAATTTATTATTCATGTTTATACACTTATGTCGAGTATTAATGAATTATCTTGTTTTACACATTCTATATACATCTATTTGCTCGAAATTCTTCTCTCATTTGTACTATTTCAGCGCTTAACAGTAAAACAATACACAACACAATTATAAATGCATAATTTATATACAATTAATTGCAATGTTTCAAGCTTTAATAAGTTATGACATAAAAATTATCAAAAGTAGCCATTATACTTCTCAAAAGTTGCGCTTGAACAAGAGATGACGTCACAGTGAAGTTGCAAACAAATTAAAAATGTGTGAACATTGCATTCTAGCTGATGCAATAGTATTATTGTTCAACAAGAAGCTATATTATTCATAAATAATAAAAGTCAGAGAAATAATATCAGATAACGTTTGAATACATTCATATCACAGAAACATGAAATAATATCGGGCTTATTCATAACGTGAACAGTGAGTGGTGACATATTCGATGACGTCACATTAAGTAGTTTTCGCGTTCATGTGGCGGAAACTCCTCTTCCTTTGCTTATTAGCAGTTTGCGTCCTACTGTTTTGTGCATCTTGTGGTCTAGTGTACCAAACAAGACGATTACAATAGTAAAGCACGTCATTGTTACCTCAGAATATCATCATCAAGTACCGGGCCTACTGGCGTAGGTGATCATGTCTCTCCACAACTTTCGATCTCGGCAGCTATTTATCATTTCTGTTGTTGACCTTCTGCCAATACATACTCTTAAGCTGTCTGTTATTTTTTTCTCTTTGCATCCCTCTATCTCTTCGTCCCTCAATTTACCCAGTTGTTACAATATATTCCAGTTGTTCTCTTCTCATTACATGGCTAAAAAATGATGATTGTTTCTTCCTAATATTGGAAATTAGCTCTCTTTTTTGCTTTGACCTCTCTCAGAACATCTTCATTACTCTTCTTAGCTGTCCATGGTACTCTCAACATTCTTGTGTAAAATCATATTTCTACAGAGTCCATGATTCGTATCTATATGTTAAGACTGGCTCTACATAACATTTAAGAACTCTTTTTCTTGTTTCTATTGTCAAAAATGGATTGCATAGTATCTTCCTCATTTTTTTGGAAAGCTGCTTTTGACATGTCAGGTCTGGTAATTTTACCTGCTACTGTATGCAGTAAACAGTACAACCTGTGGCTGCCCTGCTGCTTGTTTGCAGGTAAGCTCGGGAGAGTAAAAGGCTAAGGGAGGGTACCCCGAAGTAAAACAACCCGACTGCCTTGTGGGTGAGACTATTTAGTCAAAGGCTAGCGGAGCCAACCGTAAACAAACCGACGGAAGGCAACAGAAAACCACCGTTGTAATTTCTTTGTACAATCATGAATCACCTCAGAATACACTAACATAAAATAAGCATCAAAGTCACTGCCACATTCTGCCAGTTACCTAATGCTGATCTAAATGTCTTTAAAAATGCATAACAGAAGGTGATCACTGTAGAGGAAGGGCAATTTGTCGTGGTATTGATATTTTAAGATCCATAAGGGGCATGCCTCGAATAACAATTGGATGTCATAACATAAATAATCTAAGGTATGCTGAGGATACAGTCTTAATCGCTAAGAGTGAAAATGAGTTACAAGAAATGTTGGACATTATAGTGAAAGAAAGCACAAATAAAGGACTAAGCCTTAATAGCAAGAAGACAGAGGTAATGGTAACAACAAAGAAAAAGACATCACCCCAGAGCAAAATTAAGACAAGTGGAACAATATTAAAACAGGTAAATGAATTTAAATATTTGAGAACTTTGTTAACCTCAGACGGAAGATGTACATAAGAGGTGAGATGCAAAATGGCTCAGGCAAAAGCAACTTTCCAAAAAATGAGGAAGATTATATGCAATCCATTTTTGATAATAGAAACTAGAAAAAGAGTTCTTAAATGTTACGTAGAGCCAGTTATAACATATGGATGCGAATCATGGGCAATAGGACAACAGACAAGAAAATCACAGGAGTCTGTAGAAATGTGGTTTTACAGAAGAATGTTGAGAGTACCATGGGCAGCTAAGAAGAGAAATGAAGATGTTCTGAGAAGAGGTCAATGCAAAAAGAGAGTTAATTTCCAATATTAGGAAGAAACAATCATCATTTTTTGGCCATGCAATGAGAAGAGAACAACTGGAACATATTGTAACAACTGGAAAAATTGAGGGACGAAGAGATAGAGGGAAGCAAAGAGAAAAGATACCAGACAGCTTAAGAGAATGGCTTGGCAGAAGGTCAACAACAAAAATGATAAATAGCTGCCGAGATCGAAAGTTGTGGAGAGACATAATCACCTACGCCAGCAGGCCAGGTACTTGATGATGATTGATAGCACCCTCCATAGACGTGTAGCCGGAAGTGATCAAATCAGGCACTCCAACATTCTCCGAAGGCTAGCGTCGGGTACTCCAACATTCTCCGAAGGCTAGCGTCGGGCACTCCAACATTCTCCGAAGGCTAGCGTCGGGCACTCCAACATTCTCCGAAGGCTAGCGTCGGGCACTCCAACATTCTCCGAAGGCTAGCGTCGGGCAGGCACTCCAACATTCTCAGAAGGCTAGCGTCGGGCACTCCAACATTCTCCGAAGGCTAGCGTCGGGCAGGCACTCCAACATTCTCCGAAGGCTAGCGTCAGGCAGGCACTCCAACATTCTCCGAAGGCTAGCGTCGGACACTTCAACATTCTCCGAAGGCTAGCTTTGGGCACTCCAACATTCTCCGAAGGCTAGCGTCAGGCAGGCACTCCAGCATTCTCCGAAGGCTAGCGTTAGGCACTCCAACATTCACTGAAGGCTATCATTAGGCACTCCAACATTCTCCGAAGGCTAGCATCAGGCACTCCAACATTTTCCGAAGGCTAGCATCAGGCACTCCAACATTCTCCGAAGGCTAGCATCAGGCACTCCACCATTCACTGAAGGCTAGCGTCAGACACTCCAACATTCTCTGAAGGCTAGCTTTAGGCACTCCAACATTCTCCGAAAGCTAGCATCAGGCACTCCAACATTCTCCGAAGGCTAGCATCAGGCACTCCAACATTCTCCGAAGGCTAGCATCAGGCACTCCAACATTCTCCGAAGGCTAGCGTCAGGCACTCCAACATTCTCTGAAGGCTAGCTTTAGGCACTCCAACATTCTCCGAAGGCTAGCATCAGGCACTCCAACATTCTCCGAAGGCTAGCATCAGGCACTCCAACATTCTCCGAAGGCTAGCATCAGGCACTCCAACATTCTCTGAAGGCTAGCGTCAGGCACTCCAACATTCTCCGAAGGCTAGCGTCATGCACTCTAACATTCTCTGAAGGCTAGCTTTAGGCACTCCAACATTCTCCGAAGGCTAGCGTCAGGCACTCCAAAATTCTCTGAAGGCTAGCTTTAGGAACTCCAACATTCTTCGAAGGCTAGCGTTAGGCACTTCAACATTCTCCGAATTCTAGCGTTAGGCACTTCAACATTCTCCGAAGGTTAGCGTTAGGCACTTCAACATTCTCCGAAGGCTAGCGTCAGACACTCCAACATTCTCCGAAGGTTAGCGTCAGGCACTCCAACATTCTCCGAAGGCTAGCGGCAGGCACTCCAACATTCTCCGAAGGCTAGCGGCAGGCACTCCAACATTCTCTGAAGGCTATCATCAGACACTCCAACATTCTCCGAAGGCTAGCGGCAGGCACTCCAACATTCTCCGAAAACTAGCGGTGCGGCGTTGCGTGGCGTGTACTCTTTATGTCATTTTCATAAACCTGTTAAACAAATGTTTGTAGTATTTTTTACACGTGTCTATCTATCTATCTATCTTTCGTTCGCCTGAAGCATTGTCTATATCTGCAATGTCGTTTCCTGTATAAATGTTACTGTCTTTTGTAATTCTTGCAGTGGCCCATATAGTTTTGTCTGTAGTGTTGTATCTATGGGCCAATGGATTTTCCTCAGTCTACTATATTCAGTGCAGTCTTGAAGTATGTGTTCAGCAGTCTGGGGCGCCTGTCCACATGTACAAGTAGTTGAGGTGCCGATCTTGAATTTTGTATACATGTGACTATGGAGTCGATTGTGTCCTGTTCTGAGACGTATAATGATAACTTGTTCATATCTATTCATATTATAAAAGGCATCCTGATTTGGGGCTTGTGGTCCTCTGATTGATTTGATTATCTGTTTCTTATGATGGTATGTAACAGGTGTATCTAGTTGTGTGCCTGTTGAACCTTCCTTTGCCAACTGATCTGCTTTCTCATTTCCTGGTATTCCACAGTGAGATGGGATCCACTGCAGGGCAACCCTGTGGTGCTTGCAGAGTTCAGTCAATAAGGTCTGCAGATGTGGTAATTTTCTGGATTGTAGTGCCTGGAGTACTGATCTTGCATCTGTCAAAAACACTACAGGCTGCGGGCTAAGATTAATGTTCAGCAGTTTTTCTATTGCTAACTTTATTGCTTGTATTTCTGCATCATAATTGTGACAATATTTCCCTGTTGCTATTTTATTCATATCCCTAGTGTTATTTGGGTATTCTATATATGCACCTGCTCCCCCATTTTTTACTGCATTCTGTGCTGATCCATCTGTATACACACGAATCCATAGGTCTTGTGGGTATTCTTCATCCAGGAAACTGAGAGTTATTGTTTTTCGCTGTAGACTATTCTGTTCCTCTTTATCAACTATTCCTTTCACTTCTGTCCGTATTTGAACTGATAATCCAGATTCCTCTGTCCAGGGAGTCTGTTCTGGTATGGGCAGTAGGGGGTTAACAGCTCTTGGCATGTCTGGTGTTTGTCTACTAATACGCTTGGCTTGGTGGATAAAACTGCTTCTCTTAAGTCGTCCCAATGCAAGATTTTGGAATCGGTCCTTCATTGGATGTCTCGGCATGCAAGCAAATTTTTCTGCCTGTATCAGCACCTTTGTGTCCCTCCGTTCTCTCAGTGCTGGTATCCTCCACAATTTCTCCATCTCTAATATTGGTGTTGATTTCATTGCTCCTGTGATGACCCTAAGTGCCTGGTTTTGTACTTTATCCAGTTCTTGAAGTGTGGTGTTTGATGCTGAACACCATGCAGATGATCCATATTCTAAATGTGGGCGTATACTCTGTTGGTAAACTTTACTGAGTATTTTCCCACTCGCACCCCACGTAGTTCCACACAGCTTTCTTAGAATAGCCAATTTTCTCCTTGCTTTTTGGGTTGCCTTATTTATCTGCTGTTTCCAAGATAGTTTGTTATCAAATGTAACTCCGAGATACGTAGCCTGTATGTCTTCTTTCACAGGCTCATTGTTTATATAGATGGCTCCTGCTTTTTGTTTTGGGGAAAGAGTGAAAAGTGTAGTACTGCATTTGTCTGTATTGATGCTGATACACCATCTATTTGTCCATGAATTCAGTGCATTCATAGCTCTTTGTAACAATTTGGAGGCCACTGTTGCATACTCCTCTGTGCACCACATTACCAAGTCATCTGCATACATTGCCACTTTGATACCATGTGGTAGTTCAGTAACTAGGTCATTGATGTAGATCAGAAAAAGTGTTGGAGATAGTACCCCTCCCTGTGGAACGCCCTGGCGCAGTAAGACCTTCTTACTCTTAAGACCATCCAGTTGCACTCTGGCTCTCCTGTTATGCAGGTATGCTTTGACCCATTTGTACATCCTGCCATTTACTCCATAATTTCTCAGTTTCTTCAAAAGCCCTTCCTTCCATACCTTATCAAATGCTTTCTTTAGGTCTATCCATGCTGCTAGTACCAGTTTCTTTTCTTGAAACGCATCCTCAATTTCCTGGGAAAGATAGGTTGCCTGATCTTCGGTAGAGTAACACTGTCTAAAGCCTGCTTGTTGTGGGACAAGGAGATTTTCACTTTCCAGGTACCACTGCAGTCTGAGATTGATTATACGTTCCATTGTTTTACACAAACAGCTTGTAAGGCTGATTGGTCTATAGCTGGATGTCATTGAACCATCTTTTCCTGGCTTTAGTAATGGTATCATAATTGCTTCTCTCCATGCCTGTGGCACTTTACCTGTGATCCAGCAAATGTTGTAGATCTGCAGTAGTTTTGCTTTAGCTGCAGTTCCCAAGTTCTTAATCATTTCATTAGACACTCCATCACTACCTGGTGACTTTTTCATTTTTAATTTGGATATTGCCAGCTCTAGCTCTCTTAATAGCAAGAAGACAGAGGTAATGGTAACAACAAAGAAAAAGACATCACCCCAGAGCAAAATTAAGACAAGTGGAACAATATTAAAACAGGTAAATGAATTTAAATATTTGAGAACTTTGTTAACCTCAGACGGAAGATGTACATAAGAGGTGAGATGCAAAATGGCTCAGGCAAAAGCAACTTTCCAAAAAATGAGGAAGATTATATGCAATCCATTTTTGATAATAGAAACTAGAAAAAGAGTTCTTAAATGTTACGTAGAGCCAGTTATAACATATGGATGCGAATCATGGGCAATAGGACAACAGACAAGAAAATCACAGGAGTCTGTAGAAATGTGGTTTTACAGAAGAATGTTGAGAGTACCATGGGCAGCTAAGAAGAGAAATGAAGATGTTCTGAGAAGAGGTCAATGCAAAAAGAGAGTTAATTTCCAATATTAGGAAGAAACAATCATCATTTTTTGGCCATGCAATGAGAAGAGAACAACTGGAACATATTGTAACAACTGGAAAAATTGAGGGACGAAGAGATAGAGGGAAGCAAAGAGAAAAGATACCAGACAGCTTAAGAGAATGGCTTGGCAGAAGGTCAACAACAAAAATGATAAATAGCTGCCGAGATCGAAAGTTGTGGAGAGACATAATCACCTACGCCAGCAGGCCAGGTACTTGATGATGATTGATAGCACCCTCCATAGACGTGTAGCCGGAAGTGATCAAATCAGGCACTCCAACATTCTCCGAAGGCTAGCGTCGGGTACTCCAACATTCTCCGAAGGCTAGCGTCGGGCACTCCAACATTCTCCGAAGGCTAGCGTCGGGCACTCCAACATTCTCCGAAGGCTAGCGTCGGGCACTCCAACATTCTCCGAAGGCTAGCGTCGGGCAGGCACTCCAACATTCTCAGAAGGCTAGCGTCGGGCACTCCAACATTCTCCGAAGGCTAGCGTCGGGCAGGCACTCCAACATTCTCCGAAGGCTAGCGTCAGGCAGGCACTCCAACATTCTCCGAAGGCTAGCGTCGGACACTTCAACATTCTCCGAAGGCTAGCTTTGGGCACTCCAACATTCTCCGAAGGCTAGCGTCAGGCAGGCACTCCAGCATTCTCCGAAGGCTAGCGTTAGGCACTCCAACATTCTCTGAAGGCTATCATTAGGCACTCCAACATTCTCCGAAGGCTAGCATCAGGCACTCCAACATTTTCCGAAGGCTAGCATCAGGCACTCCAACATTCTCCGAAGGCTAGCATCAGGCACTCCACCATTCACTGAAGGCTAGCGTCAGACACTCCAACATTCTCTGAAGGCTAGCTTTAGGCACTCCAACATTCTCCGAAAGCTAGCATCAGGCACTCCAACATTCTCCGAAGGCTAGCATCAGGCACTCCAACATTCTCCGAAGGCTAGCATCAGGCACTCCAACATTCTCCGAAGGCTAGCGTCAGGCACTCCAACATTCTCTGAAGGCTAGCTTTAGGCACTCCAACATTCTCCGAAGGCTAGCATCAGGCACTCCAACATTCTCCGAAGGCTAGCATCAGGCACTCCAACATTCTCCGAAGGCTAGCATCAGGCACTCCAACATTCTCTGAAGGCTAGCGTCAGGCACTCCAACATTCTCCGAAGGCTAGCGTCATGCACTCTAACATTCTCTGAAGGCTAGCTTTAGGCACTCCAACATTCTCCGAAGGCTAGCGTCAGGCACTCCAAAATTCTCTGAAGGCTAGCTTTAGGAACTCCAACATTCTTCGAAGGCTAGCGTTAGGCACTTCAACATTCTCCGAATTCTAGCGTTAGGCACTTCAACATTCTCCGAAGGTTAGCGTTAGGCACTTCAACATTCTCCGAAGGCTAGCGTCAGACACTCCAACATTCTCCGAAGGTTAGCGTCAGGCACTCCAACATTCTCCGAAGGCTAGCGGCAGGCACTCCAACATTCTCCGAAGGCTAGCGGCAGGCACTCCAACATTCTCTGAAGGCTATCATCAGACACTCCAACATTCTCCGAAGGCTAGCGGCAGGCACTCCAACATTCTCCGAAAACTAGCGGTGCGGCGTTGCGTGGCGTGTACTCTTTATGTCATTTTCATAAACCTGTTAAACAAATGTTTGTAGTATTTTTTACACGTGTCTTTCCGACAGTCTTTTGAGGCATTTGATCAGGCCCAGTACAAGGGACTTGTCATAGATTTCGTTTGCTTCCTTCGTGCTCGTCGTTTGTCTGGTATTAAATCCAATTATTAAATGTGCCCATTTTGATAGCAAGCACGTTCAGGAGACTGCTCGTCAACGATTTGTAAAGGTGTTTCTCGAGTCTCGGTAGCAGATCTGACAAGCATCATGTGACATTGGATGCAAACAGGTTGCTGGAATTATTGGGATTTGTCAACTGTGACTTGATCTCAGAGCGGTCTATGTACAAGGTCAGAAAATGGAGTGCAGAAGCTGATTCCGTCACAGTCAAATACAGTTTTATTTAGGCCTGCGGGCTGAGAAGAATTCCAGGAAAACCTCCAACTGGCTTGTTATTTTCAGCTTTGCAAGCAGGGGCGATTGGAGGTTGAGTGACGCCAGACGTCTGTAGCTCCTATAGTTGAAAACGTCACGCCAGTTGAGGAATTTCCGGTTTTATTTTCTGACAGGGGGCGTTAGTAAATCTATAGTGAGCTGTGGACTACGTATCGACTTCATGACATCATGTGACACACATACTCAAGACACCTGGCACCTTCAGATTTTCACGCGAATATGTCAAGTGGTTACGTCACGGTAATTACTGTCCAGAAATTACCCGTCAAACCCTTGTCTGCCCCAATTGAAAGGCAAGCTGTTACAAACAACCTTTGTTCAGGTCTAGCTTCTTGACGTCTCGTACAAAATGTCCTTATCGGGAAGGAGATGTCTTCTCTTGCTACTTTTGTCAGAAGCCACATGTCGACATGCAATGGGAATCCGACAATCCTGCATCCAGTACATTTAACCATCATATCCATAGCTACATTGCAGGAGGACAGAAAACAGACTTGGTAACTCCACAATAATCCACCACATCACTGTTTGTCATATGTATACATGTTCATGATATGAAACATTCTGCATTTCCATTAATTATTTTTGTTTTCAAGAACAACACAAAAGATGTAATAAAACACTACAGATAAAACGTCTACCATCATTATACATGTCATTCACAACTTGATGAAAGAGATTGTGCACCTATTGGTGTGCCCAGAGTGCAAATAATAAAGGATGTTACACATGGAATGCAATGTCGTAGTGGAGCAAATAGCAGCAAAGAAGAGAGCTGGCACCATGATCTCCGAATGCTGTGGTCTAGTAAGGTCAGATTTTATACTTCATTTCCTTACAACAGCGACTGGAGTCTCGGTGCCTGATGGTAGCGACTGGAGTCTCGGTGCCTGATGGTAGCGACTGGAGTCTCGGTGCCTGATAGTAGCGACTGGAGTCTCGGTGCCTGATGGTAGTGACTGGAGTCTCGGTGCCTGATGGTAGCGACTGGAGTCTCGGTGCCTGATGGTAGTGACTGGAGTCTCGGTGCCTGATGGTAGCGACTGGAGTCTCGGTGCCTGGTTGCGCTCGCTTTCTAATCAGAAGGGTTCGGGATCAATTCACAAAGTGGGGGATATTTTTCCCACCGACAAGGCTTCAGAGTTCCCCCAGCTTTTAAAAATGAGTACCATCGTTTTTTTTTCTTGAGAGTAAAAGCGGCCTGCCATTATACTGACCACCCCACCCACAACATGTGCCTTTGGTCATGAACAAATATGAGCACTAACACCTAGGAAGACGTGGAGGGAACCTTTACATTTGTACTTTTACAACTAACAACATAGTAAAGAATAGCACTAAAATGTTATATTAACAAAGAAAAAAAAGCATAAAGATATACAAGATCAAAATAAATGTAAACCAACATCAAGTTGCTTCCACAAGCGAGATGTTAAATGAAAAATGCAAAACAAAGGAAATGAAGGTTAACGCAACTTAGGCATCAAATTTTATGAAACAACATTAGAATCACTAAAGAACCAAAAAAATGATTAGGATCTTTTTTATTTCCGTCCCTGACACTTGGGCGCGAAAGGTGCTGAACAAGCTGACAACCTGGCTGGAACGGTTGCCGCGGACGATCAATGGATGCGATTAACATTCTTAATGCCCTCAGGTAGGTAGGGCGAGCTAGTGATTCAATCAATGATTATACAACTACAACCATGTCCAGACTACACGAACATCAGGTCAAAATTGGAGATGCCAGAAAGGAGGCCATGCAGAGACACAGAAGAAGAAAATATCAACACAGAACTGGAGTCGTCAGTCTCCACACACCTCCTGGGGAGGAGATCTGAGCACTAATGGACGTGTACGATGTGTACCAAGGATGATCCATTGACTCAACTAATATATAGAATGGAAGATTAAAGTAAACGTCAGCAGTTTTAGACATAAAACACCTCTTTAGTCTAGACTTTGACTGGTGCATCTCTTCTTGTTTATTATTGGTTTACGCGTTGCATTGTAGTTGCTCCGTACAGTCCAATATGTCGTTCACTGCACGCATTTGTTCAGGACCGCCTTGCACGCGTTTGTCTATATATTATAGTTATTCATATTTTAACATTTCTTATAACTGTATTTCTGTGTTTGTCATGTCCCTCGTTAATGTGTTTTAATGGAAGTGTGCACATTAGGAAATTATAAATCTGAAATAATCTTGTTTATTTCAATGGCTAATCATTTGTATCCAGTGTTCACATATTTCATATTTAGTGGTGCAGCCATTTTCCAATAAGACAAAAACGATTTACAGGACATATACATTAAGCATTCATGATTATTTAGCAAAATCTGTCCCCTGTATTTGCATCATTTTTTGGTATATACGTTCAACATATGTTTAGACCTTCAATATGTGCAGCAGATTTGGTAAAAGTGAGATATATAACAAGTGTCCAACATATTTGATCAAAGTGAGCTGTGCAAGATGTCTGCTCAAAGTGTGCAACCCCGCGCTCTGTTCAACTCACATCAACAAAACGTGTATTCTTACACTGAGTGCAGCTTATTTACTCTGCGAATAGCTGCGATGATTGTTGCACATTAATAAAGTTTGCAATTTTGCTAGCACGGATAATAAATGTGCTCAAAGTATATGGCTTGATATTGTATTTTTAGGGGGCCTCGGTAGCCTAGTTGAGAAAACCACCCGACTGGACTACCGACGTTCGGACAACCCGTGTTCAATTCCCGCTGGGAGCAGTGTGAATCGTACTCGTGGTTGGAAAAAAAAAAATACCCACACGGTCGACCCAGCCGTTGGCAGAAATGGGTACCAGGGTATTACCCTGGGAAGGTGAGGAATGTCGCCTCGCATCTGAGTTTCGATGCTTGAGGCGACACTATACAGAAATCTCCGAACATTTATGGATAGGCGGCCTAGCACATATGGGTGTAAACTCGCGTGCTAAGACGCCGGTTCAAGTCTCGTACTTTACCTTTACATTGTTTTTGTGTTAAACGTGAATGTGTGGGTGGTCGTTGAGATGACTGATTTCCAATCTAGGCGAGTTCGATTTCAGATAGTGTCAAGCGTTTTTGTTTCCCTGTCAAGGATTAGCTAAGAAAATACAACTGATTAACTGTGTAGCGGCTGAACATAGTCGTGTAGCGTGGGTTGCCGCCAAGGCAGATATTGTGTCCCCTAATCAGCGAGTCTCTGACATTTCAAGAATCGTTTCTTTCGATATTTTGCCTCCAAACCCTGAGTCTATTCCAATGCATTTTAAGAGAGTACTTATGTAAAGTAAAGTATATTTAAAACTTTAAGTATTAAAATTTAGTTAAAATGACCTGATTTCTACATTGAAATCGCTCGCAGTTGACAGTACTGTAAGGTATCTCTTGACTCACTTCAGAACAATAATAAGCTTTGATAAATAAAATCCGGAGAAACTTCTTTCACATTTAGCAACTGAAGCAGGGATTGATACAAGTAACATATATACTTAATGTCACACCGATACTAGTTTAACTCACTTGTTGCTTCAACTTGACAGCCGCCACAAGAAATCTAACGCTGACCAGTTACCAATCTCATTAAATGAATGAATCATTTCAGAGGAAGAGGTATGTTTTCAGCACGCGGAAAAAATGACAAATAATCAACAACAGAAAACAAAAAACAAAGAACAGCATATGGTCCAAAGTAGGATCGAACCCATACTCAGTGGTACAGCGGCTTGGCACGAGAAGCCAAACGCTAGGGAACACTGCCAACTCAGCTAACTAAATAATTAGCTATCATTGACGATGTCTTTCAAGCAGGTGTTCTCATGACTATATCATAAGGTTACGATCACAGTTCGGGAATAAAGTGTGTATCTGTATTTTTGCTATTAAGACAAGTATCTCTCGAATAGGGTAGGGCTGAATAGTCTCCCTCTATAATAATATTTATTTATCATTATTTGTCTACCAATCTCATTATAAGGTTGACTATTACAAAACAATGTGACACCGAAGGCGATTTATTCCGCCGATCATAGCCGCAGTATTCAGCTCTGTGTACTCAGTACATGTATTATGACAATTTTTCCCTGCTAAAAATAATGTTTTAATTCAAGAATATCTGAATTTATAGGAAAGCAATCGCTGGTGAGAGGTTTATTTTATTTTTGTAATTTCTGCATATAGGAGATCAATTGCTTTCAGCTGCTCTCTGTGTGTTCCTGATATTATGGATAAGGTACAAATAATAATACATAAATATTATTATATGGGGAACTTCCGAGGCGATAATAGGGAATAATAGAACAAAGAAGTATGTGTTAGCACTCGGAAAAATTGACAGACAAACAACAATAGAAAAAAACGAAGAACAATATATGGTCCGAAGTGGGATCGAACCCGTACTCAGTGGCACCGCGCCTTGCCACGAGAAGCCGAACGCTTGGTACACTGCCACGCAGCCAACTAAAAAATTGGCTATTGCAGTAGTGTCTTCCACGAAAGGCGATCTCAATGACTATAGCATAGGGTAACGATCACAGACCGGAAATAAATTGTATATTTGTACTTTCCTATTAATGCAAGTATCTCCCAGTAGGGCTGAATACTTGTGTTGTAGACAAACATTTATTGGACGAAACAGCACGAATAGTAGTTCCCAGTGGTTATATACTGGGTACAAATAATAATACATAAATATTATTATATGGGGAACTTCCGAGGCGATAATAGGGAATAATAGAACAAAGAAGTATGTGTTAGCACTCGGAAAAATTGACAGACAAACAACAATAGAAAAAAACGAAGAACAATATATGGTCCGAAGTGGGATCGAACCCGTACTCAGTGGCACCGCGCCTTGCCACGAGAAGCCGAACGCTTGGTACACTGCCACGCAGCCAACTAAAAAATTGGCTATTGCAGTAGTGTCTTCCACGAAAGGCGATCTCAATGACTATAGCATAGGGTAACGATCACAGACCGGAAATAAATTGTATATTTGTACTTTCCTATTAATGCAAGTATCTCCCAGTAGGGCTGAATACTTGTGTTGTAGACAAACATTTATTGGACGAAACAGCACGAATAGTAGTTCCCAGTGGTTATATACTGGGTACAAATAATAATACATAAATATTATTATATGGGGAACTTCCGAGGCGATAATAGGGAATAATAGAACAAAGAAGTATGTGTTAGCACTCGGAAAAATTGACAGACAAACAACAATAGAAAAAAACGAAGAACAATATATGGTCCGAAGTGGGATCGAACCCGTACTCAGTGGCACCGCGCCTTGCCACGAGAAGCCGAACGCTTGGTACACTGCCACGCAGCCAACTAAAAAATTGGCTATTGCAGTAGTGTCTTCCACGAAAGGCGATCTCAATGACTATAGCATAGGGTAACGATCACAGACCGGAAATAAATTGTATATTTGTACTTTCCTATTAATGCAAGTATCTCCCAGTAGGGCTGAATACTTGTGTTGTAGACAAACATTTATTGGACGAAACAGCACGAATAGTAGTTCCCAGTGGTTATATACTGGGTACAAATAATAATACATAAATATTATTATATGGGGAACTTCTTTGTTCTATTATTCCCTATTATCGCCTCGGAAGTTCCCCATATAATAATATTTATGTATTATTATTTGTACCCAGTATATAACCACTGGGAACTACTATTCGTGCTGTTTCGTCCAATAAATGTTTGTCTACAACACAAGTATTCAGCCCTACTGGGAGATACTTGCATTAATAGGAAAGTACAAATACACAATTTATTTCCGGTCTGTGATCGTTACCCTATGCTATAGTCATTGAGATCGCCTTTCGTGGAAGACACTACTGCAATAGCCAATTTTTTAGTTGGCTGCGTGGCAGTGTACCAAGCGTTCGGCTTCTCGTGGCAAGGCGCGGTGCCACTGAGTACGGGTTCGATCCCACTTCGGACCATATATTGTTCTTCGTTTTTTTCTATTGTTGTTTGTCTGTCAATTTTTCCGAGTGCTAACACATACTTCTTTGTTCTATTATTCCCTATTATCGCCTCGGAAGTTCCCCATATAATAATATTTATGTATTATTATTTGTACCCAGTATATAACCACTGGGAACTACTATTCGTGCTGTTTCGTCCAATAAATGTTTGTCTACAACACAAGTATTCAGCCCTACTGGGAGATACTTGCATTAATAGGAAAGTACAAATATACAATTTATTTCCGGTCTGTGATCGTTACCCTATGCTATAGTCATTGAGATCGCCTTTC
This sequence comes from Megaustenia siamemsis, assembly GCA_032433765.1. Classification (NCBI taxonomy): domain Eukaryota; kingdom Metazoa; phylum Mollusca; class Gastropoda; order Stylommatophora; family Ariophantidae; genus Megaustenia; species Megaustenia siamemsis. The sequence continues at coordinate 96,594,884 of JAVIAB010000051.1, forward strand.
GTGGAAGACACTACTGCAATAGCCAATTTTTTAGTTGGCTGCGTGGCAGTGTACCAAGCGTTCGGCTTCTCGTGGCAAGGCGCGGTGCCACTGAGTACGGGTTCGATCCCACTTCGGACCATATATTGTTCTTCGTTTTTTTCTATTGTTGTTTGTCTGTCAATTTTTCCGAGTGCTAACACATACTTCTTTGTTCTATTATTCCCTATTATCGCCTCGGAAGTTCCCCATATAATAATATTTATGTATTATTATTTGTACCCAGTATATAACCACTGGGAACTACTATTCGTGCTGTTTCGTCCAATAAATGTTTGTCTACAACACAAGTATTCAGCCCTACTGGGAGATACTTGCATTAATAGGAAAGTACAAATATACAATTTATTTCCGGTCTGTGATCGTTACCCTATGCTATAGTCATTGAGATCGCCTTTCGTGGAAGACACTACTGCAATAGCCAATTTTTTAGTTGGCTGCGTGGCAGTGTACCAAGCGTTCGGCTTCTCGTGGCAAGGCGCGGTGCCACTGAGTACGGGTTCGATCCCACTTCGGACCATATATTGTTCTTCGTTTTTTTCTATTGTTGTTTGTCTGTCAATTTTTCCGAGTGCTAACACATACTTCTTTGTTCTATTATTCCCTATTATCGCCTCGGAAGTTCCCCATATAATAATATTTATGTATTATTATTTGTACCCAGTATATAACCACTGGGAACTACTATTCGTGCTGTTTCGTCCAATAAATGTTTGTCTACAACACAAGTATTCAGCCCTACTGGGAGATACTTGCATTAATAGGAAAGTACAAATATACAATTTATTTCCGGTCTGTGATCGTTACCCTATGCTATAGTCATTGAGATCGCCTTTCGTGGAAGACACTACTGCAATAGCCAATTTTTTAGTTGGCTGCGTGGCAGTGTACCAAGCGTTCGGCTTCTCGTGGCAAGGCGCGGTGCCACTGAGTACGGGTTCGATCCCACTTCGGACCATATATTGTTCTTCGTTTTTTTCTATTGTTGTTTGTCTGTCAATTTTTCCGAGTGCTAACACATACTTCTTTGTTCTATTATTCCCTATTATGGATAAGCCAGGAAACAACGTCTTGCTATTATTCTTTCTCTAGAAATGTTGTAAGTTGTGCAGAGTTTTCCCAGTCGTTTCTACCACTAGACGGTCTCTTTTTTTTCTTGGAAAAAATTGTCCAACTCATTAAATTGTCCACACATTCATTTGACTTGACCTTCTGGTTTTGCCTACTGGGTGTGGTGCGATCTGTTTAAACTAAACAAAATTGTGATTGTGTCACTGATTGTGTCTTCCAAGTTAAATTTCGCATTTATAAAATCTCAGTGAAATGATAGTTTATGTTGTTATTGTTCAATATACACACTGATGATGCAAGTCCTTCTTGCTGCAGGCAGGACTGAGCATCAGACGTTTCAGTTCATGTGAAGATTGTATACATTTTAGAGGGCTGCTGTGATATTTTAAAGTATTTTTAAAATGACATTTTGTACTGGGGATATTTTTTGGGAGGAAGGGAGGGGGGCACAGTCCCATATCACAATCACCCCAGAGTGAGGGAGGCTGGAGAGGCGATTGGTCCTGTCGCAAAATTCTTAAACTAATAATAATAATAATACATTAAAAAATAATAGCATAATGGGGGGTGTGATACTTGCCTTGCCCCGGGCTTTGGCAACCCACACATTTGCCTTGTCCTGGGCTCTGGCAACCCACACATTTACCTTGTCCTGGGTTCTGGCAACCCACACATTTGCCTTGTCCTGGGTTCTGGCAACCAAAAACTCGATTTACCCAGGGCGCTAGCAACCTAAGGCCACCCCACTCTATCACTCTACCCTACTGACTGTACTGAATATTATACCTCTATTCCAAGTCTCTTATTTTAAGACGCCCACAAACAACATGCAATTTAATAATGTCATAATGATAATAGATAGTTTTGTTTAGTTCAGAGTGTGCGGACTTCATTTTATTCCATATTTTATCAAATGCGTTGACTTTTATCCTATACTTGATCAAAGTGTATATATATATATCTTTGAGTGCCGTCTCCGCATTAAAGGCTGGCTACCATGGAGCGCCATTCAGATATGTTTCTTGCTTTGATGGTCCAGGTTGTCATAGGCTGACTGGTCCATCTTTTGATGTTACTCGTCCATGTTATAACGGACTATATATATATATATATATATATATATATATATTAATAAGAAACTCTTTACACAGAGCTTCGCAACAAGGAGCAATCTGATCACCAGAAGAGGAACCGTCGAACAAATGTTTCGGCTGTTTAGTTTCTAGACACTCTAGGGGAGGTCTGGGTCATGACTCCCAGCCGTCGGTCTCATGCTGCATTAAGCTTGAAGGATCACGCTGTATTTGGTATGCACTAAAGGAACTTATTCTTCGCAACACTTATGGTGGGATCTACTGTCCATACGAAAGTGCACGTGACTGTCCTAGCTAGAATCTAGCCTCCTGGTGTCCTCGTTGTGGCGACCTCCTAGAATAGCTCGTTATTGTTTTGTTGGTTTTGCCTACTAGTTGGTTAAGCACGAGCCTTTCAAAATGAGGCTTAGTCCTTTAGATTATATTAGACCACAATTGCCATCCAAAATTAAAATGGTTTTTACTCTGCGTGACTTTCTTATATACTCTCCCACGAAACTAATCTTCTTATAATAGAGTAAGTCTGCACGGCTGGGTGGGTCAGCAGCTAATAATAGGTGATAACGATATGTCGAGCTAGGAACTCCAACCCACTGACACTGCTCCATCGGTACTGTATGGGGTGTTACTCAGGTGCGGTCAATGATGTAACTACTTATCGCCTTATTTTTCCAGCCTTGGATTATTCAGAGCGTGGCTGTACTGCAGACTTGGGGTGTGAGTCAGGAACGATCGATGTGTTAATAAATATACATATTTGATTCAAGTTTAATGTCTTGCATTTTCTCCTCTATTTGTTCATATTGTGTGGGCCTGCATTTTCTCCTCTATTTGTTCACACTGTGTAGGTTTGCATTTTCTGCTATATTTGTTCATATTCTATGGTCTTGCATAATTTTCTCAAGTAATTGAACAAAGTGTGTAAGTTAGCTTTAGCTCCTACCACCATGATCTTTGTTTGGACCTGCTTACTTGAAACCCTTTATCCTAGGACCAAACAAAGAAAAATTAATCTATAGGTCTCAAAGAACCCGCTGCATACACATTATAATATCACAATATTACATTAAATTGATGCAATCAATAATCAATTTTAAAAAATCATTTTTTTTTACCAAAAAAAAACACAAAAAAAAAAAAACAGCGTGACTGAAATAACTTGCTAGATTTCGTAATATTAAAGTCATGTGTATGCTGCAAGCTCTGTTTTGAGAAAAAAAAGTTGTTACAATAATTAATAGTTTTTATTTGTCACATTTATAGCTTGAAATTGTAATAGCAGCTTGGAGAAAAGAGAGAAAGGTGATCGCGATTTTTCGCTAAAAGTTTCACCGGAACCCGTTTACAAGAACTCATGCTAGAGTAACATCTCTTTTATACGCGAACATGCCATTTTTTGGGTGTAATAACATCATCATGTGCCATACCGGTTGGGGTAGGCGATCATGTCCTTCCACAATTCTCTGTCCTAAGTATTAGTTCTGTTGTTGACTGACTACCGTACCACAGCATCAAGCTATCTAGTATCTACTCTCTTTGTCGTTTGCGACTTCGCCTTCCCTCTATTTGCCAGTTACAACAAAAGTTTCCAACCTTCCTCTTCTCATTATGTGCCAAAAAATGTCGATTGTTTCTTTCTGATGTTTTACGAACTCTCTTTTAGTGTGTCCTTATTGAGAATCGCCTCGTTGCTTTATTTAGCTGTCCAGGGTAATCTCAAAATTCTTCTGAGAAATCCCAACATTGCAGCCTCTAATCGTCATTTTATTGGTTTCTCTTCTGTCCATAGTTCCAGAGGTAATGACAGAGCAGAAAAAAATGAGAGAAATAAGTCTAGACTTATTGGGCTCAATATATACATTGATTTAAGGGATTATTCTCTAACACTGGAAACGGGGAGGGGAACGAGCGCGATAGAGAGAAAGAGCTAGAGAAGGACCGGCTCCGTGATCTTGGGACCTTGACGTCTAAGGTGGCCTGGTCATGTCAACTGATATGAGTTTCTTAAAGAAAACAGGATGAGAGAGAGTGGGGGGGGGGGGTAGAAAAAGAGAGAGAAAGAAACAGAGAGAAAGAGAGAGAGAGAGAGAGAGAGAGAGAGAATTTAAACAGCATGTTTTAATTAATTTCATTAAAAACGTGCAAAATAAAACGCTTTAACTTGCATCAACTGTACGGATGCTAACAACTATGAGAAGTCCAGATGTTCAATAAAACAAACTATGTGCTCTCTTTCTACTGCTCTGTGCAAACAGACACGATAAAAGCTCGCTGGCTGTCTCGGAACTCAATAGCACGAGCACAGAGAAAGAAATAGAATAAGTTCAAAGCTACATCTCATCTCCACGCTCAAACCGTGACCGAGGCAGGGGACACGAGCAGCACAACAGCAGTTATGGTGAGGGTGACGCAAACAAAGCAGGTCAACAACAGTCTGTCCACGATTTGTGCCACTTGCTGCCACTCAAGCTTAATGCCATCACGCTTGTCTTGCTCCGCCAGGCGGATGTCGTTTGTTTCTATAGTCTGACATACTTTTTGAAGAACTCGAGTGAAGTATGCCTCAAATGCGATATTGTCTGGATTCGTATCTGAGGACGAAGCGTTTCCATTGGAGCACCTGAATCTAGCGAACGGGCGAGGCAGCGCTCCGTTTCCTTGATATGGTTCGCTGTCCAGCGTTGGAATATTAACTCGAGTCGGCTGACATCCATCGTGTCTCTCTTTTAATTCCTGTTAATGAACAACACAGAAAAGAAACAGCGGATGTAGCCAACATTTATGTGAAGATGATTGTAGTACAAACAAGTAATGTAGTTAATATTTCGTGACAGTTTGACGAGTTTGAATAGTAATATATCAATAACAGGAAACTCTTTATATAGATCGTCGCAGGAGGATGAAATCTAATCATCAGAAGAGGACTCCGCCGAGCAAGTGTTTCGGCGCTTTAGTTTCTTAACTCTCTATGGGGGCTGGGCCCGCCTGGGTCATGAGCCCTAGACATCGAGCTACTGCTGCATTGAACTCTAAAGTTGACAATTAATATTCGGTACAAAATAACTACAATTACTCTACACAACACTTCTGGTCGAATCTACGTTCTATACCCGGTCGCATACTTACATGTCTTAGCTTTAACACTGAACATTGATGTCCTTTTCGTGGTGGCATTAGTCTAAAATGGCTTGTGACTGAAACGTCCTTTTATATAGACTCGCGTACAAGCTGTTTTGGTGTGGCGTAATTCGGCCCCACAGGTGATAAAGACAGGTCATGCTGGGAGATTTATTCCTTTGAACTGTCGATATTTCAAACGCCTGGTGTAGCTCACCTACGGCCAATGATGTAATTTCTTATCACTTATCGTCCGTGACTCGGATATCTCTTTCCGTACATTTCGCCGCACTGCGCACCATGCTGATTTCTACCGCGTACGTTTCGCCGCACAGTGCGACACTCTCAATTTGAATAGTGCAAACCGTCCATCAAACCATATTCTTTGTACATGTCTTGTATCATCTTGGTATTGGTGAAATCTAATTCCTTGTTCAATTATCTAAAAATTCAAATGTAATATGTTATATGTTAGATAAATATCAACATGTACATTAACTCATAAAAACATGAAACATTTTGTTTCTGACGTCTCTTCCGTTGCATTGATAAAAAGCTTCCGCACGGAAAGATATATTCAAGGATTAAACTGTTGCTATCTATCTATTGACCTTTCGAGCCGTTGCCGGCCCATAGGGCGTAGACCAAGATACACCTTCTCATATCTGAATTTTTGTTCTAGCAGTTTTCTTTTAAAGATATTTTATCAAATCTCGCCATTTGTCTCTGTTCTGTGCAAGCAGCTCTATCTCATTGAGGGAGCCGAATCCTGTTCCTCTTGCCTCTCTCATCAATGTTCTTCTCAGTGTCTCCCTGGGTCTTCCTCTTTTTCTCTTACCTGTTGTTTCCCATATGAGGGCCTGCTTTGCTATTCGGTTAATATCTCTTCTCATCACATGTACAACAGTCGCTATACTGTTGACTTATTAGGGAGACAGGAGTGGTCGACGTGTAAATTAGTCTTCTAATCGTCAGAAGATCAGATTATTCTGAGATGGTTGATATGTCTCGGTTTCGCCAAAACAAGCATGATGCTCTTTCGGCTGGCTCAGCAATAGACTTCATTGCTCTCGTTCGCATTCCCCACTTAACTCCTAGCCTCTTTATGTTGTCGTGGAGAGATGAGGTCACGAGTCCTCTGACACTAGTTTCCACAACAAACACTCTAACCTGGAACCCTTTCTGTCTCGGCTTGGTGGCGAGATCCTGATATTTGTTTAGTTTAAATATATCCAGTTCCTCCATTCTGGATTCGAATGGCACCGTAAGCTCTTTTAAGATGACGTGACTTCTCTGATCTCTTCAATTTTTTCTATGACTTAATGATTCGTCTTCTTCCTCTGTGACCTCACCTTCAGGTGCCGAGGGTGATATCTGGCTCTTCTGGCAGCCTAAGTCATCGACACTTGTTGTTGTGGAGTTTCTCTAAAGTTCTCACTACAACCTGTCCTGGGTCTGCTTTGATCTATGTGTCCTTTTCTCTTCTTTTGTGTGCATGCCGTGTATGCAATACCATCACTAGACATTCCCTATAGATGGGCAAGCCATTTTATTTGTTGTTTTTACATGTCATTCACAACTGATTCTATGCCAACTCTTTCTCTTGTAACCTCGTTTATGATTTTGTCTCCTCTGGTCACAGTTACGCTTTTTTTGAACATCTCATTTCTGTGGTGACTAACTTTATTTCTGACTTATTGGAGTGACCATCTGACCACTGGTAACATAGAATGGGGATAGATAAGCATTGCAAAGATGCTTCTTTGTGCTGATTCACAAGATCTTGTGTGAGGGGCTCACTGTTCCAATTGACATGATCTTGTGTGGGGCTCGCTGTTCCAATTGACAAGATCGTGTGTGAGGTGTGCGCTGTTCCAATTGACAAGATCTTGTGTGAGGAGTTCGCTGTTCCAATTGACATGATCTTGTGTGAGGGGCTCGCTGTTTCAAATGACAAGATCTTGTCTGAGGAGTTCGCTGTTTCAATTGACATGATCTTGTGTGAGGAGTTCGCTGTTCCAATTGACATGATCTTGTGTGAGGAGTTCGTTGTTTCAATTTACAAGATCTTGTGTGAGGGGCTCACTGTTTCAATTGACAAGATCTTGCGTGAGGAGTTCGCTGTTCCAGTTGACAAGATCTTGTGTGAGGGGCTCACTGTTTCAATTGACAAGATCTTGTGTGAGGGGCTCGCTGTTCCAATTGACACGATCTTGTGTGAGGGGCTCGCTGTTTCAAATGACAAGATCTTGTGTGAGGGGCTCGCTGTTCCAATTGACAATATCTTGTGTGAGGAGTTCGCTGTTCCAATTGACATGATCTTGTGTGAGGGGCTCGCTGTTCCAATTGACAATATCTTGTGTGAGGAGTTCGCTGTTTCAAATTGACATGATCTTGTGTAAGGGGCTCGCTGTTCCAAATGACAAGATCTTGTGTGAGGAGTTCGCTGTTCCAATTGACAAGATCTTGTGTGAGGAGTTCGCTGTTCCAATTGACAGGATCTTGTGTGAGGGGCTCGCTGTTCCAGTTGACAAGAGCTTGTGTGAGGGGCTCGCTGTTCCAATTGACAAGATCTTGTGTGAGGGGTTCGCTGTTCCAATTGGCAAGATCTTGTGTGAGGAGTTCGTTGTTCCAATTGACAAGATCTTGTGTGAGGGGCTCACTGTTCCAATTGACATGATCTTGTGTGGGGCTCGCTGTTCCAATTGACAAGATCGTGTGTGAGGTGTGCGCTGTTCCAATTGACAAGATCTTGTGTGAGGAGTTCGCTGTTCCAATTGACATGATCTTGTGTGAGGGGCTCGCTGTTTCAAATGACAAGATCTTGTCTGAGGAGTTCGCTGTTTCAATTGACATGATCTTGTGTGAGGAGTTCGCTGTTCCAATTGACATGATCTTGTGTGAGGAGTTCGTTGTTTCAATTTACAAGATCTTGTGTGAGGGGCTCACTGTTTCAATTGACAAGATCTTGCGTGAGGAGTTCGCTGTTCCAGTTGACAAGATCTTGTGTGAGGGGCTCACTGTTTCAATTGACAAGATCTTGTGTGAGGGGCTCGCTGTTCCAATTGACACGATCTTGTGTGAGGGGCTCGCTGTTTCAAATGACAAGATCTTGTGTGAGGGGCTCGCTGTTCCAATTGACAATATCTTGTGTGAGGAGTTCGCTGTTCCAATTGACATGATCTTGTGTGAGGGGCTCGCTGTTCCAATTGACAATATCTTGTGTGAGGAGTTCGCTGTTTCAAATTGACATGATCTTGTGTAAGGGGCTCGCTGTTCCAAATGACAAGATCTTGTGTGAGGAGTTCGCTGTTCCAATTGACAAGATCTTGTGTGAGGAGTTCGCTGTTCCAATTGACAGGATCTTGTGTGAGGGGCTCGCTGTTCCAGTTGACAAGAGCTTGTGTGAGGGGCTCGCTGTTCCAATTGACAAGATCTTGTGTGAGGGGTTCGCTGTTCCAATTGGCAAGATCTTGTGTGAGGAGTTCGTTGTTCCAATTGACAAGATCTTGTGTGAGGGGCTCGCTGTTCCAAATTGCAAGATCTTGTGTAAGGGGCTCGCTGTTCCAGTTGACAAGATCTTGTGTGAGGGGCTCGCTGTTCCAATTGACAATATCTTGTGTGAGGAGTTCGCTGTTTCAAATTGACATGATCTTGTGTAAGGGGCTCGCTGTTCCAAATGACAAGATCTTGTGTGAGGAGTTCGCTGTTCCAATTGACAGGATCTTGTGTGAGGGGCTCGCTTTTCCAGTTGACAAGATCTTGTGTGAGGGGCTCGCTGTTCCAGTTGACAAGATCTTGTGTAAGGGGCTCACTGTTCAATTGACAGATCTTGTGTGAGGGGCTCGCTGTTCCAGTTGACAAGAGCTTGTGTGAGGGGCTCGCTGTTCCAATTGACAAGATCTTGTGTGAGGGGTTCGCTGTTCCAATTGGCAAGATCTTGTGTGAGGAGTTCGTTGTTCCAATTGACAAGATCTTGTGTGAGGGGCTCGCTGTTCCAAATTGCAAGATCTTGTGTAAGGGGCTCGCTGTTCCAGTTGACAAGATCTTGTGTGAGGGGTTCGCTGTTCCAATTGACAAGATCTTGTGTGAGGGGTTCGCTGTTCCAGTTGACAAGATCTTGTGTAAGGGGCTCGCTGTTCCAGTTCTTGCTTTGTTTCTCTGCATCCAATGCTAATTTCTTTATTCATGTTGTCACCTCCGGACCCTGCTAGTTGAACACTCACATGTTTCTGTGTCCTCTATTGATATATTTATGCTTTGCTTTTCTCTCCCTATTGCCATGAATTCTTTTTTTTCTGTGTTGAAATAAGGTTTGCTGTAGATTCCTGATTCATGGGCACGAGATATTCAAATTTCATTTGGTCTTTCTGCTATCAAGATCTGGTCATCTTCAATGAGTAATTAATTGTATTTTCATTTTTTAGCGGGACATATTTGTTTAAACACACACACACACACACACACATGCGCGCGCGCACGCACAACCGCAATTTGTTTACACACATTGGCCGATTAAAACTTACTTTATACCCTAAACTCAGTGGTCTCCTCACCTGTTATCAGAATTCATGTAAACTCTTTTGTTGTCCACTACGAGTAGAGCACATATGAGTTTAGCAGAAGGTTAGTGACGTCTATTCTTTCACATACCCATTTAATCTCTGACCAAAATTGCACATTGTAGAAACATTAATAGAACGAGAAATGATAGACGGATACTGAGAGAAAGGAAGGTTAGGGAAGTGAAATAATTTGTCAAAATATAAATTGCACAATGATAGATTAACAAAGCAAGCCCTCTTGTGGAAAACAACGGGTAAGAAGAAAAGAGGCCGACCCAGAGAAGAACATTTATCAGAGAGGCAAGAGAGCAGGAATCGGCTCCTTCAATGAGATAGAGTTGCTTCCACAGAACAGAGAGAAATTGCGAGATTTGATAAAAGATCTTTACAAGGATTGAAAACTGCTAGAATAAAAATTAAATTTAGAAAAGAGAAAGAGTATCTGGGTCTATGCCCTATGGGCCGGCTACGGCTCAAAAGGTCAATAGATAGATAGGTGCTACTCAATTGGCGAAGAATGAAGAACCAAAGGAAGTAAACAACAGCACTGTGGACGAGGGAGTGCCATGAAGTGATAAATTAATAGATAATTTGCCAACTAATAATGAGACAGAGGACGTAGAAGATTCATTGCAGAAAGTTTTCTCTGTGAATACTGAACATCATACAATCATTTTCATCCAACTTTGTGCTATGAAAGTCAAACATGGACCCTTTCTAAATCATAATTAAGAAAGATCAATACTTGTGAGATGCGATGCTTGAGAAAAGTAACAAACAACACAAGAAGAGATAGAATACCAAATGAAACCATAAGAAAAATGATAGGAACAAAACCCTGCCAAGAATATATAGAACAACAACTTAAATGGTTTGGCCACCTGGTCAGAATGAATCCTCACCAATCACCATCAAGGGCGTTCTTCTCGAGAATGCATGGAAAAAGACCAAGAGGAAGACACAGAAGAAGATGGATAGATGCAGTGACAGAGACATGTAACAACAAAGAAAAATCACTAATTCAGACAATTCGAGCAGCTCAAGAACGACAAATGATATAAACCACGACACCTTTTAGGTATCAGTGAAAAGAGAAAAGAAGAAGATACAATCATTACTGAGTTCAAGTGCAAATATTATTTCTGTTAAAATTTAAACATTTTGTGATATGGGTTGAGTTCTGACATTCTTTGAAGATATACACAAGTACAAAGTGTTGTTAAATTATAATCTTTTAATAGAGTTGAAGCTTAGTGACAGCAAACAATAAATAATGGACATTACACTACATAAGTATCCATGGAAACATACCATGTTTATCATGTCGGTCTCTTGCTGGTTTGCAACCTTGAAACGGATGTAGTTTGACGTCCCTCCAGACGCGCCATTGCAGTCTGGTGTGAACTGAGTTTAAGAAGAAAAACCATAGCGATCACAACACAAATAATGTATTAATGTTTACATAACAAGATAGGCTGTCAGTGTCAGAACTGTTAATGGCTGTGATGGATATCTTTAACCACGTCGGTCAAGCAAACACCTATAGTCAGACCATGAAGATATTGAAAGATCTGGCTCAATATCCGCAGTTAAGCATTTATCTTGCTGCAGAACCTTACAGCAGAACGAACGTTTCAGCTTCTTAGACAATTTGAGTGCAAGAAATCCCCTGATACACCAGTACTTCCATCTGGAGCAATAATTAGTAGGAACAATAAAATAGGCAATATATTTAGTAGGAACAATAAAATAGGCAATATATTTAGTAGGAACAATAAAGTAGGCAATATATTTAGTAGGAACAATAAAGTAGGCAATATATTTAGTAGGAACAATAAAGTAGGCAATATGTTTAGTAGGAACAATAAAGTAGGCAATATATTTAGTAGGAACAATAAAGTAGGCAATATATTTAGTAGGAACAATAAAGTAGGCAATATATTTAGTAGGAACAATAAAGTAGGCAATATATTTAGTAGGAACAATAAAGTAGGCAATATATTTAGTAGGAACAATAAAGTAGGCAATATATTTAGTAGGAACAATAAAGTAGGCAATATATTTAGTAGGAACAATAAAGTAGGCAATATATTTAGTAGGAACAATAAAGTAGGCAATATATTTAGTAGGAACAATAAAGTAGGCAATATATTTAGTAGGAACAATAAAGTAGGCAATATATTTAGTAGGAACAATAAAGTAGGCAATATATTTAGTAGGAACAATAAAGTTGGCAATATGTTTAGTAGGAACAATAAAGTAGGCAATATATTTAGTAGGAACAATAAAGTAGGCAATATATTTAGTAGGAACAATAAAGTTGGCAATATGTTTAGTAGGAACAATAAAGTAGGCAATATATTTAGTAGGAACAATAAAGTAGGCAATATGTTTAGTAGGAACAATAAAGTAGGCAATATATTTAGTAGGAACAATAAAGTAGGCAATATATTTAGTAGGAACCAAGAATGTATGTGTGTGCTTACTATTTGTTGCATTTTTTATATCAGTGTCAAATTTAGTGTTGAATATTGTAGACATATCATGGACATCACCACAAGTTGATGTGCACATGCATAAGACAGGATACGATTTCAATATCTTTTCAGGTTCTATAATCTGCTGTGACTTAAACAAAAAATAGTTAACTCCTGAGAGCTTCTGTATCCATCAAAATTTTGCATCAAGGTTACCCGTCTGCAATTTTTTCCTAGAAGAACATATTCAATGCTTAAGTATTGGGGACACACTTAGACATATGGACCATTTACAGTGCGAGTAAGTATATTGAGGACATACTTAGACACATGGACCATTTACAGTGCGAGTCAGTGCATTGAGGATATACTTAGACACATGGACTATTTACAGTGCGAGTCAGTGCATTGAGGACATACTTAGACACATGGACTATTTACAGTGCGAGTCAGTGCATTGAGGATATACTCAGACACATGGACTATTTACAGTGCGAGTCGGTGCATTGAGGACATAATTAGTCAAATGGACCATTTACAGTGCGAGTCGGTGTATTGAGGACATACATGGACCATTTACAGTGCAAGTCAGTGGATTGAGGACATAATTAGTCAAATTGACCATTTACAGTGCGAGCCAGTGGATTCAGGACATACTCAGACTCATGGACCATTGACAGTGCGAGTCAGTGGATTGAGGATATACTCAGACACATGGACCATTTACAGTGCGAGTAAGTATATTGAGGACATACTTAGACACATGGACTATTTACAGTGCGAGTCAGTGGATTGAGGATATACTTAGACACATGGACTATTTACAGCGTGAGTCAGTGCATTGAGAACATACTTAGACACTTTTCGAAAACATTGAATTGGTTTTCGTAACGTGGATTATACCAATATCATACACTTTGCTACATACACTTTGCTACATACACTGTCATTTTTTTTTGATAAACGTGTTATCGTCTCAAACCTAGAATACAATCTTTTCACAAAAAAATCGTAATCAATCAATCAATTAATCAAGCAATCAGTCAACCAAATAAATCAGTTAATCCCGCTCCTGTCCTTCGGCAGCTAAAAACAATCGCTGTTGTTTAAGTCCTGAAAGAGTTTCTCATGTCGTACCACGGCAATCCATTTTCTTCTTAAAATTGTGAGTTGTTGTAACTTTCAATAAATCTGAGGAAATTATCACCGCAAGATGAGATCTATGACAAGACTATGGTCAGAGAACAAACTCTGGTGTAACAAAGGATAGAGAGAAACTCCACCAAAAATCCACCAAGGAGAAGCATGATAGTCTTGACAGACATTTCACAAAAAAAAAGAAGAAGTTTTATTGGAAAGTTTTATTGGACGGACTAGATAATATGGTATAGTAGTTTTTCTCCAAGTGGCAAGTGCTTTTTTCAAGGAAAATAAAAAGAAATGTTCAATGCAGCAGTTCCGAATGGATGATTCATGAAGACAGATACTATGGAGAGCACAAAACGCAGAGTAACAGAAAATATTGCTGAACTTCAACTGTTTGATGTTTTGATTTGTTTATGATACAATTTGTTTGAAAATATACAATCACTGCAGATATTAGTTTAAGCATTTTTATTAGTTGCTATCACCAGCATTTTCCAGACCAAAATAAAGTAGTTGAGGGTAGGGGATGTTCTGTTCGAATCGGTGGATTTTTCTCGACTTTACACTCCCCCAGGGAGCCGCGATAGCTCAGTGGTTAGCGAACTGGACTACCACGGACAAGGGGTAGGGTTCGATCCCAACCGACGGCTCCGGATTCACCCAGCCTTAAATGGGTACCGGATTTTTTTCTAGGAAAGTAAAGCAGCACGTGCGCAATACAGACCACATTACCCTAAAAATCATGTGCTGAAGGTCTGTAAAATATAGGGTCACTAACACCATATTTCCCTATACGCCACTTGGCGTGACGGGGTTACTTACACTCCCCCTGTCTCTGGTTAGTGAGATCTGATGTCTACCTCTCTCGGATAATGGTAACAACAGGAGGCCCCTGCGCACCCTACTTAAGTAAAAGCAACCTGGGCGGTTAAAGCTAGAAAAGAGTTAGCCAGATATGTATGCCAGGGTAAACATTGTTAAGATATTATCATTTATACAGTTTAAATCTCAATTTCAGTTTTGTCAGTTTAAAGTTCGTGCACCTAAGCTCAAACCATCTTCAGTGCGCTCGCTAGCGTATGGAGACTGTGATGAGCGTTGCGGGAAGTGTTAGGGAGGGGATATGAGTACTGTAGAGATGTCTCGTTGTATTCAATATTGATCTGTCGACTAAACTAAACTAAACTAAACTAAACTAAACTAAACTAAACTAAACTAAACTAAACTAAACTAAACTAAACTAAACTAAACTAAACTAAACTAAACTAAACTAAACTAAACTAAGAAGCTAGTAAACATATGGTCTGAAATCAGCTACCCACGTCTCACGTCCGTCTACTAGAAACACATCCTAAAATGTGGACAGTGAGAGCTTACTGACTTAACAGAATGTTAAACGTGGGGGTTAAACATGCATTTGACATTTTGAGTAGGAGAAATATACATAAAACATTCTAAACGTATACACATTCATGAATATTTATGATCTGAATCAAAGATTTAAACTCGGATAGAGAGAACTTACTAAATTGACTTGTTCCTCGTTCATGCTGTCTGTCTCCATGCAGAAGACTTTGGCCAGACGTTCGAAGCAGACCTTCTTGATGATTGTGGGCACAGGCTTACCCCTGTAGCCCATGTGGTGAATGTTGAGCGTTAACACTGTCATGGCGGTGGCAAACGATACGATAAATATTGTCATCCCGTAATATAAACCTGCCAGATTAGGTGCATACAATTATATAGAGAGGAGACTCTCTAGAGCCATGCAAACAGGAGACATTCTGATCGCTACAGGTGGGCTCGTCATAGTATGCATTTACACACACGCACACACATACACATACACGCACGTACACACATACTCACATACACAAACACACACACACACACACGTACGCACACACATACACATACACGCACGTACACTTCTTACTCACATACTCACATACACAAACACACACATACACACACACATACACACACACGCACGCACACACATACACATACACGCACGTACACACATACTCACATACTCTCTCTCTCTCTCTCACACACACACACACACACACACACACACACACACACACACACACACACAAGGTGCGTTCAATGAAAAACTAATTTTTTGTTTGTTTACAGAGTGTTTCTAGCAAACACTAAAATATTGACATTATCACTGTTTAACATTGCCCCAATCCCCTTCCTTGAGTTCAATGCATTAACGCCAGGACTTGACAAGCACGTAGATACAGCGGAGATATCATCATCATCGAGTGCCATCTCCGCATCGAAGGTTGGCTACCATGGAGCGCCATTCTGCTTTGTCTCTTGCTTTGATGGTGCAGGTTGTCATAGGCTGACTTGTCCATCTTTTGATGTTACTCGTCCATGTTAGTCTTGGTCTGCCTCTGCCTCTTTTACCTTGTATTTTCACCTCCAAGATTACTTTTAGTAGGCTGTTGTGTCTTTTAACATGGTCCAAAAATTGCGTTTGTCTTGTTTGAATTGTGCTTAGTAGTTATCTTTTCATTTTTAGTTGTTTTAAGACTTCATCGATTGTTTTCTTTTCTTTTCATCCAATTCTACCTATTCTTCTGTATATCCACATTTCAAAGGCTTCAATTTTCTGTTCTGTTTACTTGTCTAATGTCCATGTTTCTGCACCATATAGGAATATTGAGAAGATGTAACATTTTGCTATTCTTAGCTTTAGCCCTGGTGTTATTTGTTTTGATGTTAGTATACTTTTCATGGCATTAAAATTACTTTTTGCCAAACCTATTCTTTTGCTTATTTCAGTTTTACATTTTCCATCACTGGTTATAGTATGTCCAAGGTAGGTGTAGTTCTTAACTATCTCCAGGTCTATTCCTTCAATTTTGATATCCTTTTGTGGGTTTTGAGTATTTCCTTTGATTATGATCATAGTTTTAGACTTTTTGATATTCATATCTAGTCCATATATTTTGCTTATAATGTTTATTTCATTAAGTAATTGTTGTAGATCTTTAGGATTTTCTGCTAGTAGTACAGTATCATCAACATATCTTAGGTTATTGATTATCTTTCCATTAATTTGTAGGCCTGGCATCTCTGTGATGTTTTTAAAGATTTGCTCTGTGTATAGATTGAACAAGCTTGGTGATAGGATGCATCCCTGTCTTACTCCTCTTTTTATATCAATAGGTGTAGAGTTCTCTTTGTTATATTTTATTATTGCTGTTTGCTCCTAGTATAGATTACATATTAGTCGTATGTCCATGTCATCTAGATGTATCTCTTTTAGGCATTCAATAAGTTGTTTGTGGTGTACTCTATCAAAAGCTTTGGTGTAGTCTATGAGGCAGGCATATATTGGTTTGTTTACTTCTGTGTACTTTTCGATTAATGTTCTCATGCAGAATATGGCTTCTTTTGTCCCGCTATTTTTCCTAAATCCACATTGCTGCTCATCTAATTCAGTATTGATTTTACTCTGAATCCTTCCTTGTATAACTTTTAGCAAGATTTTTGTAACATGGCTCATTAGGCTTATTGTTCTAAAGTCACTGCATTCAACTGCACCATTCTTTTTAGGCAATGCAATGAAAGTTGATGTGTTTAGTTCATTTGGTATGTATCCTGTACGGTATATGTCGTTAATCATTTCAATGCCAAAATCTTCTAGTGCCTGTATCATCTCTATCTGTATGCTGTCAGGTCCTGCTGCTTTTCCCTTTTTCATTGTTTTTATAGCTTTTTCCACCTCAGATTTTAAGATTTTATAGCCTGATGTACATTTTATAACTGGTTTCTTTTCCCTTTGATCATGAAATAGTTCTGTTATATATTCCTGCCATCTATCTATAATATCTTTATTGTCTGTTAGCATTTTTCCTTTTTTTGTCTGCAATGCATCCACCTGCTGTCGCTTTTTTATTTTGATTAGTCATTCTCTTTATTTCTGTGTGCATTCCTCTTAAGTCTTGTTTGCTTTCCATAGTTTCTATTTCTATACATTTTTGGCTGAGCCAGTCATCTTTTGCCTTTTTGCACATTTAATTTTTTTTCTTTAATGTTAATTCATTAGCTGTTTGATGTGGTTTGTTAATGACATATTTTGTGTGAAAGTATATCCATCAGTGTTAATCTTAGTTTACCACAATTTCTATTAGTTAATACCACCAACATTTGCAGGATTTACATAAAATAAAGATTAGTAAAAAATTATTGAATTTGAAAATTAAAATTTTTTACAAATGTACATTTTCATATCATAATCATCATCATCAGCATCATCATCATCATCATCATCATCATCATCATCATCATCATCATCATCATCATCATCATCACCATCATCATCATCATCATCATCATCATCAAGTTCCTGGCCTATTGGCGTAGGTGATTGTGTCTCTCCACAACTTTCGATCACGGCAGCTATTTATCATTTCTGTTGTTGACTTTCTGCCAAGGCATTCTCCTAAGCTGTCTGGTATCTTTTCTCTTTGCATCCCTCTATCTCTTCGTCCCTCAATTTTCCCAGTTGTTAGAATATATTCCAGCTATTCTCTTCTCAATACATGGCCAAAAAATGATGATTGTTTCTTCCTAATATTGGAAATTAGCAATCTTTTTACTTTGGCCTCTTTCAGAACGTTTTCATTACTCTTCTTAGTTGACCATGGCATTCTCAATATTCTTCTGTAAAACCACATTTCTACATACTCCAGTGATTTCCTTGTCTGTTGTCCTATTGTCCATGATTCACATCCATATGTTAAGACTGACTCTACATAACATTTAAGAACTCTTTTTCTAGTTTCTATTGTCAAAAATGGATTGCATAGTATCTTCCTCATTTTTTGGAAAGCTTATTTTGCCTGAGCCATTCTGCGTCTCACCTCTTTTGTGCATCTTCCGTCTGAGGTTAACAAAGTTCCCAAATATTTAAATTCATTTACCTGTTTTAATATTGTTCCACTTGTCTTTATTTTGCACTGAGGTGATGTCTTTTTATTTGTTGTTACCATTACTTCTGTCTTTTTGCTATTGAGACTGAGTCCTTTATTTTTGTGTTACATATTTTACAGTTATATTTACAATTACATATATTATGGTAATATTTCACACACATGCATGCACGCAAATAACACAAAAAATGCACTCGCGCACACGCATGCACACACACACAGAAATACGCAGTCACACACACATATGAAACACACACGTATATAAACAACCGCACACAATACAAATACACATATATGAATGTATACATATGTATGTACATAATGAATTTTAAAAAGACTATATTTGTACGGAGAACGTGTAAGACCAGAATTTGTTGAACTTTCGTTTTGCAAATAGTATATGTGGAATAATTAGTAATTACCAAAGCCTGCTATACCAATAGAGAAACTCGAAAATCAATGGCTCAATGAAACATGACACGGATATCAACGTAGAGGAGTCAAAAATATGTTTAATAGTAACAGTGCCATTGTATTCCAATGACCCCAGAATTTGCAGAACAATTCAGTTATCTAGAAATTATCATCGTTATCTGTCGTTTCAGAATCTAAATTAACACATAAATTGTATTCCAGCGGATAACAACTGTATTAACAGAACTGGAACTAGTTTAGCAAGAGAAATTAATCGAACCGGATTACAAAATTAGACTTGCAGGCACTGGTAATATCAATATTCTTATAAGAACGGAAAACAAGTAGAAGCTTACTTAGCTAAATCCTTAATCAGATTGGAAAACACAAGCCACAGAAATGAAGCGTTACTATGCAATCCTCAGCATATCATACACAAATTCCAAACTGAAAATGATGAACTTAGTAAAAACATCTCTGGGTTATATAAGTCTACATTAAAAAAAAACATCTTACATCAGTAGTGAGACAGATAGATGTGAGGGCCGTGCAACGGAGTTCGTGCACGTAGGACGGGATTCTTCTGAGAGGTTTTCAGTATTTCAAGGAGAAGATCGGAGCACGTATGAATGTGTCTTGACTGCAGTGATGAGCTATGTGTCTTGACTGCAGTGATGATCTATGTGTCTTGACTGCAGTGATGATATATGTGTCTTGACTACAATGATAATGATCTACGTGTCTTGCCTGCAATGATGATGATCTATGTGTCTTGACTTCAAGGATGATCTATGTGTCTTGATTGCAATGATAATGATCTATGTGTCTTGACTGCAGTAATAATGATGATCTATGTGTCTTGACTACAATGATAATGATCTATGTGTCTTGATTGCAATGATGATGATCTACGTGTCTTGACTACAATGATAATGATCTATGTGTCTTGACTGCAATGATAATGATCTATGTGTCTTGACCGCAGTGATGATGATCTATGTTTCCTGACTGCAATAATAATGATCAATGTGTTTTGACTGCAATGATAATGGTCTATGTGTCTTGACTGCAGTGATGATGATCTATGTATCTTGACTGCAATGTTATTGATCTATGTGTCTTGACTGCAATGATAATGATCTACGTGTCTTGGCTGCAGTGATAATCTATGTATCTTGACTGCAATGTTATTGATCTATGTTTTGACTGCAGTGATAATGATCTATGTGTCTTGGCTGCAGTGATGATCAATGTGTCTTAACTGCAGTGATGATGATCCATATGTATTGAATGCAGTTATGATGATCTACATGTCTTGACTTCAGTGATGACGATCTATGTGTCTTGACTGCAAGGATGATGATCTATATGTCATGACTGCAATGATGATGATCTATATGTCTGAGTGCAATGATGATACGTGTGTCTTGACTGCAGTGATGATGATCTATATGTCTTGACTACAGTGATGGTCTGTATGTCTTGACTGCAGTGATGATCTATATGTCTTAGCTGCAGTGATGATCTATGTGTCTTGATTGCAGTGTTGATCTACGTGTCTAAACTGCAGTGATGATGATCTATATGTCTTGACTGCAATGATGATCCATATGTCTTGACTGCATTGATGATCCATATGTCTTGACTGCAATGATGATCCATATGTCTTGACTGCAATGATGATCTATATGTTTTGACTGCATTGATGATCCATACGTCTTGACTGCAATGATGATCCATGTGTCTTGACTGCATTGATGATCCATATGTCTTGACTGCAATGATGATCTATGTGTCTTGACTACAATGATGATCAATATGTCTTGACTGCATTGATGATGATCTATATATCTTGACTGCAATAATGATGATCTGTATGTCTTGACTGCAATGATGATGATCTATATGTCTTGACTGCAATGATGATCCATATGTCTTGACTGCAATGATGATCTATATGTCTTGACTGCATTGATGATCCTTATGTCTTGACTGCAATGATGATCTATATGTCTTGACTGCAATGATGATCCATATGTCTTGACTGCAATGATGATCCATATATCTTGACTACAATGATGATCTATATGTCTTGACTGCAATGATGATCTATATGTCTAGACTGCAATGATGATCCATATGTCTTGACTACAATGATGATCTATATGTCTTGACTGCAATGATGATCTATATGTCTTGACTGCAATGATGATTCATATGTCTTGACTGCAATGATGAACCATATGTCTTGACTGCAGTGATGATGATCTATATGTCTTGACTGAAATAATGATGATATATATATGTCTTGACTGCAATGATGATGATGCTAAAATAACACACGACTAACAGCCTGGCCAAGACATAATTTGAACATGAAGCAGTGACAGCCGGAAGGCGGGAATGTTTTTAAAGGAGAAAATGATAGCCTTCATGTCTTGACTGTAGTGATGATGATCTATATGTCTTGACTGTAGTGATGATGATCTATATGTCTTGACTGCAGTGATGATGATCTATATGTCTTGACTGTAGTGATGATGATCTATATGTCTTGACTGTAGTGATGATGATCTATATGTCTTGACTGTAGTGATGACGATCAATATGTCTTGACTGTAGTGATGATGATCTATGTGTCTTGACTGTAGAGATGAACATCTATGTGTCTTGACTGCAGTGATGATCTGTGGTGTAGAGATGTGGCCTACTGGTGGTGCAGAGATGTGGTTTACTGGTGGTGCAGAGATGTGGCTTACTGGTGGTGCAGAGATGCGGCCTACTGGTGATGCAGAGATGTGGCTTACTGGTGGTGCAGAGAGGTGGCCTACTGGTGATGCAGAGATGTGGCTTACTGATGGTGCAGAGATGTGGCTTACTGATGGTGCAGAGATGTGGCTTACTGGTGGTGCAGAGATGTGGCTTACTGGTGGTGCAGAGATGTGGCCTACTGGTGGTGCAGAGATGCGGCTTACTGATGGTGCAGAGAAGTGGCTTACTGATGGTGCAGAGATGTGGCCTACTGGTGGTGCAGAGATGTGGCTTACTGGTGGTGCAGAGAGGTGGCCTACTGGTGATGCAGAGATATGGCTTACTGATGGTGCAGAGATGTGGCTTACTGATGGTGCAGAGATGTGGCTTACTGGTGGTGCAGAGATGTGGCTTACTGGTGGTGCAGAGATGTGGCCTACTGGTGGTGCAGAGATGCGGCTTACTGATGGTGCAGAGAAGTGGCTTACTGATGGTGCAGAGATGTGGCCTACTGGTGGTGCAGAGATGTGGCTTACTGGTGGTGCAGAGAGGTGGCCTACTGGTGATGCAGAGATGTGGCTTACTGATGGTGCAGAGAAGTGGCTTACTGGTGGTGCAGAGATGTGGCTTACTGGTGGTGCAGAGATGTCGTCTACTGATGGTGCAGAGATGTGGCCTACTGGTGGTGCAGAGATATGTCTTACTGGTGGTGCAGAGATGTGGCCTACTGGTGGTGCAGAGATATGGCTTACTGGTGGTGCAGAGATGTGGCCTACTGGTGGTGCAGA
Organism: Megaustenia siamemsis; assembly: GCA_032433765.1. Taxonomy (NCBI): domain Eukaryota; kingdom Metazoa; phylum Mollusca; class Gastropoda; order Stylommatophora; family Ariophantidae; genus Megaustenia; species Megaustenia siamemsis. The sequence continues at coordinate 96,617,304 of JAVIAB010000051.1, forward strand.
AATATGACCTATTGGTGGTGCAGAGATGTCGTCTACTGGTGGTGCAGAGATGTGGCCTACTGGTGGTGCAGAGATGCGGCCTACTGATGTTGCAGAGATGTGGCCTACTGATGTTGCAGAGATGCGGCCTACTGATGTTGCAGAGATGTGGCCTACTGATGTTGCAGAGATGCGGCCTACTGATGTTGCAGAGATGCGGCATACTGATGTTGCAGAGATGTGGCCTACTGATGTTGCAGAGATGTGGCCTACTGATGTTGCAGAGATGCGGCATACTGATGTTGCAGAGATGCGGTCTACTGATGTTGCAGAGATGTGGCCTACTGATGATGCAGAGATGTGGCCTACTGATCGTGCAAGGAGGTAAACATTTTATTGTTGTACAAAATGCCTGAAGGCGTGTCTGACAGTTTAAATTAAAAGATAAAAGGAAGAAAATAAATAATCAGTCATTGAAAGAGGTAAAAGATGACTGTATCTAAATGATATATAAAATGTCGATGATGATAATTATTACTAAAATAGAGATTGAAGCCCTTACTGCTTTCCTGAAGAGGAATTGAACAACATAACTGAATGGTACGTTTAATGTAACGCACTCTTGGTTAGCTGCTTCGACAAATTCAGAATCTGGCATGAGTTGATGACACTCATAGAAGAATCAAACAGCGAACGAAATAAATACACGTATGACTCTACAGTTTTGGCCGCCACGCCAGAATTCGACCTCCAAAAGGACAGATTAGAGACTAAAAATATCAATCGCAACACAAATTAAAATGTATCAATCAACCCGCAGATCTCTATTAAGAAAATCAATTTTTTTTCCCTGGACTCTGCGAGATTCAAGAGATCAGAGAAGAGAAAAGAAAATAGAAAAAGGAGAGACCGACTTAACCAAGTTTGCCGAAAAAATAAACGTACAATTTTTGACTGGTGAAGAGAACAAACAATCATTGTGCCATTTCATACATTAATTAAAAGATACGTATTTTAAAAATTATCAATTTAGATTTATTTGATTGGTACGTGACTGAACGGTTAGAGGAAAACAACACACGTAAAATATCGTACCAATAAGTGGGAGCACGTCAGACGTAGGCGGCATGTTTTCCGTCACCAGCATCATAAACACGGTCATGGAGAGCAGGGTGGTGATCCCCATGGTCACCTTCTCACCGGACTCCGAGGGAATGTAGAAGCCAAGCAGAGCTACCAGAGTGATGATTATACACGGCAGGATCATGTTGAAGATGTAAAACAGGGGTCTTCTCTGGGGAAACGTGGCAAATTATGACTGTTACAAGAGGATGTTTGAAACAAAACGACGGGCAGACATTACTTAAAAAGAAACATACAATTAGTGACGAAACATTGAGTTGTCAGATCTCGAGGCACGTACTGCATCCCCATATATGGTTACTTATATTTCCCTGTGTGGCTGCCGGGGCCATCCACAGTGAGGAGAGAAAACAATTCAGCCATCGCTACCTTCCACGCATGTCGTCAGAAGAGACTAAGAGATTTGGAATCGTCGCCTGTGCAATCGAGTAGGACGTGCACGAGGCGATCTTCTCAACGGAATTTACCGATGCATTTGGGAAATACTGTCACAAGTGGTGGAGCAGATATGGGGTGTTACTGACTGCAGTAAAACTGGTTCCATAGATAGAATAGGATAGGATAGAACAGTATCTGATAGAACAGGAAAGGATAGGATAGGATTGGGTTGAACAATATTGGATAGGATAGGATAGGATAGGATAGGCTAGAACAGGAAAGGATAGGATAGAACAGTATCGGATAGAACAGTATCGAATATAACAGTATCGGATAGAACAGTATCGGATATGACAGTATAGAATGGGATTACTTATTTATTATTACTATTCCCCCCACCCCCCCGCTTTTGCACCCCTAAGAAAGTTGTGCACGGGGCAGCAGCCTCACACCCCGCTCACTGCATAGACTATTTATTTATAGTTGTATTTCTTTATTTCTCTCTCTCTCTGTCTGCGATCAGGACTCAATCAGAGTAGGATTCCAGACTTTCTTTATTTAACAATCATCTATAGTTTTACTATAGCCTGCGGGCTGAGAGGGAAACCCCGGAATCATCCAAATTTTATGATGTCTTCAGCTATGCGTAGACGGCTGACGACATGATGCTCGACAACTTTCACTGCTCGCAAAGCAGAAAACATCACAAACTTTGGGTGACTTCTTTCTGCGCGCAAGCCTTACTAATACTATCGACGGCTGTGGTTTATTTGTATAAATAATTGATCAGCTTGATATAAATGCCATTGTCGTTTTACAAATCAAATGGGCGCAGGTTCGAATGCAGTAGGAATCAAAGTTTTTTTTATTTTTTAAATATCGGAGTGACATCGTGCGAATGCAATAGACATGCAATCTTTATTATTCAGCCATACAGTTGCCCTCTACTCCCCTCCCCCCCCCCTTCAGATCATAGAAATCAGGCAAATTCAGCAATGACAAATGCAATCCATCACAACCATCTAGATCCCTTATTGGATCGTATTCTTGGAAACTTTCTGTACTTCCCCCTAGTCATTCCTTTTTAAACAAGTTTGTGTGTGTGTGTGTGCGCGCGCGCGTGTGTTATTTTTATGGTCTAAAGGGGTGCACTAACATTATAGCATCTTCTTTAATATTGTGGATGTTATGCAAGTGTAGCAAATATTATAATTTTTGAATCGAATGAAATAATTCGGCGTGTGGAAGAATATTACAAGTCTGGCAACTAAAGAAAGTAAATATATCGCTGGTCTTGTTTGTTATTTAAACAAACATTATCACAGTGCTGCAATGATGACATCAGCGATGTTAGTATCACATTGATGACAAAGGTAATTACTATAACTATTTAAGGAAAAGAATTATCTTGACATCGTTTATTCAATTTCTGTGTTGTGCCGATGTAGAGGTGGAGATTAAAGCCCGCAAGTCCAGTGCGATAAGGTCAAAGTGATCGATTCAGTTTTTATTTAATTACAACAAATGTATAATGATAATTAATATAATGATAATGGAAACAATGCTGATAACTATAATAGTAAGTTAGCTTAACAACAATGATCACAGCGATGGTATATATATATATATATATATATATATATATATATATATATATATATATATATATATAGGTAAGTAGTGATAGCTATGATGAAAGGAGTAATGAAAAATTCAGATGACTAGAATGATAGCTTTTAAAATGAGAATAACAATGATAGAGTTGGTATTAAATAATGAGGAAAAATTAAAAAATACAAAAAAAATTATATGTTAGAAGCTTTACGTGATAAAGCTTAAGTCAAATGTCTATCCTGTGCGTATGAAAAGAATGTTACCATTTCCTTTTCATATGCACAGGATAGACATTTTTATTTTCTTTAACATATTTCGAATATTTTTGTTTTGAATATTTCGTTTTTAGTTTTGTCAGTGTGTTTTTCTTGTTTGTTCCTGCTGAAGGCCTATTGGGCCGAAACGTCGTTTAATCTGTGTCGTCCACTTATCACGTAAAGCTTCTAACATACCATTTTTTAAAAATATTTTTTAATTTTTCCTAATATTCAGCTTTACTGCAGCTTCGCATTTTTATGCATTCATTTGCATTTCTTTGCCTTAACCCCTTATTAAATAATGATAGAGTTGGTATTGAACAATGATAGAGTTGGTATTGAACAATGATAGAGTTGGTATTAAACAATGATAGAGTTGGTATTAAACAATGATAGAGTTGGTATTAAACAATGATAGAGTTGGTATTGAACAATGATAGAGTTGGTATTAAACAATGATAGAGTTGGTATTAAACAATGATAGAGTTGGTATTAAACAATGATAGAGTTGGTATTGAACAATGATAAAGTTGGTATTGAACAATGATAGAGTTGGTATTAAACAATGATAGAGTTGGTATTGAACAATGATAAAGTTGGTATTGAACAATGATAGAGTTGGTATTAAACAATGATAGAGTTGGAATTGAACAATGATAGAGTTGGTATTGAACAATGATAGAGTTGGTATTAAACAATGATAGAGTTTGTATTAAACAATGATAGAGTTGGTATTGAACAATGATAGAGTTGGTATTAAACAATGATAGAGTTGGTATTAAATGATGATAGAGTTGGTATTAAATAATGATAGAGTTTGTATTAAACAATGATAGAGTTGGTATTAAACAATGATAGAGTTAGAATTAAGCAGTGATAGTTACAAAGTTGATGGTTATGGTGATGCTTGTCATAATCAACACTATGATTATAAAAATTATGAAAACAGCAGAGGACCGGGTGGTGTGGAGATAAGACGTCACCCTGTGGATAGAATGGTCTAGGGGTCGAATCCCGCCACGGGAAGTTGAAATTTTAACTTCAAATCCCTTGATTTTCGCGTGGCTTTATCCTCCCCTGATATGTGTGTTGTGAGATCCAATGTTTAGCTCTCTCTCGGAAAACGACGAAAAACAGGAGGCAACATGCTCACTCGTACATGTGAAAGAGCCCGTGGCTGTTAAAAGTCGAAAAACAGTAGGCCAATAATGTCGTTTGTCGGTTGAAACATTGTTAAGCAAATCTATCCATGCCGAAGACAGATGTGACGAGGCTAAAGGCGCAGATATTGCCACACATTGCATCCATTACCACTTAATGGGTAGACGCTAAGAAGAGGAGCAAAATAACGATAGGAATTAATTTCTACAAAGCGGATAGTAATTTTCCACAAAGATGATAAAGGTGGCAATGTTGGTAGCAATGATAACAATAACAGATGTGACGATGGCATAACAATGACCTAAATTACCAATCACAGAGGAACACCCCAGCAAAAGTTGGTTGTTCCGTTTATATAGATTACCAATGTGAGAACAATCGGCAAAAGTTGGTTTTTCCGTTCATATAGATTACCAATCTGAGAACAACCGGCAAAAGTTGGTTGTTCCGTTCATATAGATTACGGATCAGAGAACAACCGGCAAAAGTTGGTCGTTCCGTTTATATAGATTACCAATCTGAGAACAATTGGCAGAAGTTGGTTGTTCCGTTCATATAGATTACCAATCTGAGAACAATCGGCAGAAGTTGGTTGTTCCGTTTATATAGATTACCAATCTGAGAACAATCGGCAGAAGTTGGTTGTTCCGTTCATATAGATTACCAATCAGAGAACAATTGGCAAAAGTTGGTCGTTCCGTTAATATAGATTACCAATCTGAGAACAATCGGCAGAAGTTGGTCGTTCCGTTCATATAGATTACCAATCAGAGAACAATCGGCAGAAGTTGGTCGTTCCGTTTATATAGATTACCAATCTGAGAACAATTGGCAAAAGTTGGTCGTTCCGTTTATATAGATTACCAATCTGAGAACAATCGGCAGAAGTTGGTCGTTCCGTTTATATAGATTACCAATCTGAGAACAACCGGCAAAAGTTGGTCGTTCCGTTTATATAGATTACCAATCAGAGAACAATCGGCAGAAGTTGGTTGTTCCGTTCATATAGATTACCAATCTGAGAACAATTGGCAGAAGTTGGTCGTTCCGTTTATATAGATTACAAATCTGAGAACAATCGGCAGAAGTTGGTCGTTCCGTTTATATAGATTACCAATCTGAGAACAATTGGCAGAAGTTGGTCGTTCCGTTATATAGATTACCAATCTGAGAACAATCGGCAGAAGTTGGTCGTTCCGTTTATATAGATTACCAATCTGAGAACAATTGGCAGAAGTTGGTCGTTCCGTTTATATAGATTACCAATCTGAGAACAATCGGCAGAAGTTGGTCGTTCCGTTCATATAGATTACGAATCTGAGAACAACCGGCAAAAGTTGGTCGTTCCGTTTATATAGATTACCAATCTGAGAAAAATCGGCAGAAGTTAGTCGTTCCGTTCATATAGATTACCAATCTGAGAACAATCGGCAGAAGTTGGTCGTTCCGTTTATATAGATTACCAATCTGAGAACAATCGGCAGAAGTTGGTCGTTCCGTTTATATAGATTACCAATCTGAGAACAATTGGCAGAAGTTGGTCGTTCCGTTTATATAGATTACCAATCTGAGAACAATTGGCAGAAGTTGGTCGTTCCGTTTATATAGATTACCAATCTGAGAACAATTGGCAGAAGTTGGTCGTTCCGTTTATATAGATTACCAATATGAGAACAATCGGCAGAAGTTGGTCGTTCCGTTCATATAGATTACCAATCTGAGAACAATTGGCAGAAGTTAGTCATTCAGCTTTAATTTAAAAGCATCCGCTTATTCTGTTTCGAGTGGTCTAAATGTCATGACTTCACCACCCTGCAGACCTTCAACACCCTGACACACAAACAACAATTAATTACACTTTGGAAGTCTAAATGATGGTACTTCCAATATCAACATCAATGCTACCTTAATAACAATGTGAAAGTTGATGTCTGGGTAGGGCTCTTCACAACATGAGAAGATCCGGACCGTCCTCTCGACCAGAAGACTGACTAGCTCCCACTCACTGTTGGGAATGAAGTTACTGGTGTCGCCCCTGTTGGTGTTCATAATGAGGTTTAGCTGAAACAGGCAGACACAAAATATAGATTTAAATAAAGCTAGATCTGCTTGTCCATTGCATATTTAAGTGCACAGAAGTAAACTGTTTTTATTAAACACACTTTTCTGTTCACATTTGTGTTCTCTTCTATCTATAGCGTCGATAACAAAAATAGATTACCTTAGATATGGATCTTGAAACAAGTGCAACGCCTCAAATACTTTCATCATCATCACCAAGTACCGGGCCTGCTGGCGTAGATGATCATGTCTCTCCACAACTTTAGATCTGGACAGTTATTTATCATTTCTCTTGTTGACCTTCTGCCAAGCCATTCTCTTAAGCTGTCTGGTATTTTTTCTCTTTGCTTCCCTCTATCTCTTTGTTCCTCAATTTTTCCAGTTGTTACAATATATTCCAGTTGTTCTCTTCTCATTACATGGCCAAAAAAATGATGAATGTTTCTTCCTAATATTAGGAAATTAGCTTTCTTTTTGCTTTGACCTCTTTCTGAACATTTTCATTACTCTTCTTAGCTGTCCATGGTATTCTCAACATTCTTCTGCAAAACCACATTTCTACAGACTCCAGTGATTTTCTTGTCTGTTGTCCTAAATTAAGTATTGGATAAACTAGACCTAAAGAAGGGCAAAGACACCAACGTGGCATGGATAAACTAGACTTAAAGACGGGCAAAGACACAAACGTGGCATGGATAAACTAGACTTAAAGACGGACAAAGACACCAACTTGGCATGGATAAACTAGACTTAAAGACGGGTAAAAACACCAACGTGGCATGGATAAACTAGACTTAAAGACGGGCAAAGACACCAACTTGGCATGGATAAACTAGACTTAAAGACGGGCAAAGACACCAACGTGGCATGGATAAACTAGACTTAAAGACGGGTAAAAACACCAACGTGGCATGGATAAATTAGGCTTAAAGACGAACAAAGACACCAACGTGGCATGGAGAAACTAGGCTTAAAGACGAACAAAGACACCAACGTGGCATGGATAAACTAGGCTTAAAGACGAACAAAGACACCAACGTGGCATGGAGAAACTAGGCTTAAAGACGAACAAAGACACCAACGTGGCATGGATAAACTAGGCTTAAAGACGAACAAAGACACCAACGTGGCATGGAGAAACTAGGCTTAAAGACGAACAAAGACACCAACGTGGCATGGATAAACTAGACTTAAAGACGGGTAAAAATACCAACATGGCATGGATAAACTAGGCTTAAAGACGAACAAAGACACCAACGTGGCATGGATAAACTAGAATTAAAGACGGGTAAAAACACCAACGTGGCATGGATAAACTAGATTTAAAGACGGGTAAAAACACCAACATGACATGGATAAACATGACTTAAAGATGGGTAAAAACACTAACGTGGCATGGATAAACTAGGCTTAAATACGAATAAAGACGCCAACGTGGCATGGTTAAACTAGACTTAAAAACGGGTAAAAACACCAACGTGGCATGGATAAACTAGACTTAAAGACGGGTAAAAACACCAACGTGGCATGGATAAACTAGGCTTAAATACGAACAAAGACACCAACGTGGCATGGATAAACTAGACTTAAAGACGGGTAAAAACACCAACATGGGATGGATAAACTAGACTTAAAGACGGGTAAAAACACCAACGTGGCATAGATAACTAGGCTTAAAGACGAACAAAGACACCAACGTGGCATGGATAAACTAGACTTAAAGACGGGTAAAAACACCAACGTGGCATGATTAAAATAAATAAAGACGGACAACGACCTAACAATTTATATACCTTGGTAGCAGTGTAGATCAAGCGGGAGAAGCTGGAAAAGAAATGAGAATCAGAATAACAAAGGCAACTTTAAGTTTTAAAACTCTTGAAAAATTATGCCAATAAAGATACTCAGAACGAAAACAAAACGTAGATTTTTCAAATCAAACGTATTATCCACCCTCACTTATGCATGCGAAAGCTGGAAAACACAAAGGAGAATGAGAAATAAACTCAAAGCAACTGACGACAAATGTCTAAAATAATTACTTTCCTTTAAAATGGAATAAAGTTAAAATTAATTTTGAAATAAGAGAAATGGCCATGCAACCATTTATCTCGTCTACTATTGCGAAAAGAAGATAAATATATGTTGAGCGTGTATTTTGAAAAAATGACAAGAAATTACTAAGCAGCACGGGAAACATCAGGTCAGAGGAAGACAGGACGATATTGAGAACAAAAGAGACAAATTTGTTAGGCATTACGAACTCATCTATAATAGAGACCATTGGAGGTAGACTCTAAGAACTCCTCTAGAATAGAGACAATTGGAGGTAGACTCTAAGAACTCCTCTAGAATAGAGACAATTGGAGGTAGACTCTACAAGCTTATCTAGAATAGAGACAATTGGAGGTAGACTGTACGAGTTCATCTAGAATAGAGACAATTGGAGGTAGACTACGGGGTAGCAGGACAACTACTAGAAAATATAATGGCATTATATAAAAACAGTCAAAGTGCCGTCAGAACATCGGAAGGTCTGTCAGAATGGTTTCAGGTTACAACAGGAGTAAGACAAGGATGTGTCCTCTCACCACTCCTCTTCATCATATATATGGACAAAATAAATCAGGAAACAACCAACAACAAGGACAAATCAAATAATAACATAGAGGTAGAAAACTACAACATCAACGAGCAACTCTTCGCAGATGACCAATGCCTAATATATGAGGATGAAAACCTGCTACAACAGCATTTAACATCTCTAGATAAAAGCTGCACAAACTACAGTATGAAAATTAACACAGCAAAAACAGAGACTATAAGAATAAGCAAATTAAGACACCCATTAAACATCAAGATCAAAGATAAAGAAATAAAACAAGTAGAGGAATTCAAGTATTTAGGCACAATGTTCACAGAAGATGGAAAACTAGACAGAGAAATTGACATGAGAATACAAAAAGCAAATGCTGTCACATACCAGCTTTCACCATTGCTAAGACATCCAAACATTTCTATGCCAGCTAAACAACAAATGATAAATAGCATCTTCATACCAACTTTGTGCTATGAAAGTCAAACACGGACCCTTTCTAAATCACATTTAAGAAAGATCAATACATGGGAGATGCGTTGTTTGAGAAAAGTAACAAACAACACAAGAAGAGATAGAATACCAAATGAAACCATAAGAAAAATAGTAGGAACAAAACCCTGCCAAGAATATATAGAACAACAACAATTTAAATGGTTTGGCCACCTGGTCAATATGAATCCTCACCAATCACCATCTAGGGCGTTCTTCTTGAGAATGCATGGGAAAAGACCAAGAGGAAGACCCAGAAGAAGATGGATAGATGCAGTGACAGAGACATGTAACAACAAAGGAAAATCACTAATTCAGACAATTCGAGCAGCTCAAGAACGAGAAATGATATAAACCACAACACCTTTTAGGTATAAGTGAAAGAGAAAAGAAGAAGAAGGAGGTAGACTCTACGAGCTCATCTAGAATAGAGACAATTGGAGGTAGACTCTACGAGCTCATCTAGAATAGAGACAATTGAAGGTAGACTCTACGAGCTCATCCAGAATAGAGACAATTGAAGGTAGACTCTACGAGCTCATCTAGAATAGAGACAATTGGAGGTAGACTCTACGAGCTCATCTAGAATAGAGACAATTGAAGGTAGACTCTACGAGCTCATCCAGAATAGAGACAATTGAAGGTAGACTCTACGAACTCATCCAGAATAGAGACAATTGAAGGTAGACTCTACGAGCTCATCCAGAATAGAGACAATTGAAGGTAGACTCTACGAGCTCATCTAGAATAGAGACAATTAGAGGTAGACTCTACGAGCCCTATGTGCCGTCAGACTGAACTTGAGGGATCAAGAACGATTAAATAAAGTGGTATGTGTTCTGCTGCGCTATACGATCAACACTACAGTCCTTTGTAATGTCTGCTAGTTAAACTAATAATCTTCTTCTACCTTTTTAGCTCCCTATGGAGCATAGGTTTTCAACAAACACTTTCCAAGTCGTTCTGTTTTTTGTCATTCTTTTAAGATCATTCCATGTCCTCCCCATCATCTTCATCTCCGCTTCTATCTGTCTTCTCCAAGATTCCTTGGTCTTTCTCTTTGTCTTTTCCCCTGGGGATTCCAAAAAGGACCTGTTGTGTAATACTCTCATTTGGCTTTCGTAGTGTGTGTCCTAAACTAATAATAACGGTAAAAAAAAAGACAATAAATGAATACTAACAAATGGCAAAGTGAAGAATAGTTTGTGATTCTATTACTTCTCATCGAACCGGAATTTAATTTCACGTCCAAACTGGGCGGTAATCAATCAATTAGTGCCATGCCGTATAACATTGCCGATCATGCTTCTTCATAAGCGTGGACGATAAGAATAAATTAAAATCGGTTTTTATTTTTGGTTATAAGGAACATTAAGGAAGAAAAAATCAAAACAGCAGCATCGTTCCAATAAATAAAGAAATTGGAATCAGTCTACATTCTTCATTCACAAGTATAAAAAGCAAAATGGCCATCTCGTGTCTTGACGTTCATCATTTTCTATTCCCTAATGCTGTCATTGTTTATGTTTTTTCCTTTGCTCGAAATTGGGATTACGTTAACTGAATTGGCATCTTCTTGCGGCGAAACAGATACTCATGTCCATCTTTATTCATCAAGCCAGGGTAAGATTAATCACAGGAGCAAGATTGGATAAGGGACTGCCAGTGATACAGAGAATATCTGAGTAATGGAGTGACAGACAGCTGGAGAGTAATGCTATAAAAAAGTGGCAATGATGATCTAAATTCAATGCTAATTAAGTACTACATTCAATGCTAATTAAGTACTACATTCAATGCTAATTAAGTACTACATCATCATCATCATCATCATCATCATCATCATCATCATCATCAGGTACCGGGCCTACTGGCGTAGGTGATCATGTCTCTTCACAACTTTCGATTTCGGCAGCTATTTATCATCTCTGTTGTTGACCTTCTGCCAATCCATTCTCTTAAGCTGCCTGTTATTTTCTCATTATATATCTATATATATTATATAGTATAATCTGTATATAATATATATATATATATATATAATATATATAACATATATATCTATATCTTCGTCCCTCAATTTTTCCAGTTGTTACAATATATTCTAGTTGTTCTCTTCTCATTACATGGCCAAAAAAAAAATGATGATTGTTTCTTCCTAATATTGGAAATTAGCTCTCTTTTTGCTTTGACCTCTCTCAGAACATAATCATTTCTCTTCTTAGCTGTCCATGGTACTCTCAACATTCTTCTGCAAAACCACATTTCTACAGACTCCAGTGATTTTCTTGTCCGTTGTCATATTGTCTATGATTCGCATCCATATGTTAAGACTGGCTCTACATAACATTTAGAACTCTTTTTCTTGTTCTATTGTCACAAATGGATTGCAAAAGTATCTTCCTCATTTTTTGGAAAGCTGCTTTTTTCAGCTGGACATAAATCATTCTTTACATCCCGATCTTGTCTATTTTGGTTCAAGCTTGATTTTGTATTCTGCTTTTCCTTCTTGTTACCAAGTAAAAGCGAACTCACACTAAAAGAAAAAAAAAGATATTCTATTAATATTTTACAAAACCAACAACAACAACAACAAACATTCAACTTTAAAAACACTGTCCAACATTCTTCAGCTATTTAAACCATTAAACAAAGATGGGCACTCTACAATACAATCTTCATCCTAACTTTGTGCCACCAATGTCAGTCCTGGACCCTAGATGCAAGGACAATAAGAAAAATAACCTGTACTGACATTAAATGTGTCAGACGAATGACAGGAAACAGTCTGAGAGATAAGATCAGAAATGAAGAACTGAGAAAAAAGGCTAGGAATAGCCCCCGCCATAAAATATATAAAGAAACAACAGATAAAATGTTTTGGCCACGTGACAAGGCAGAGTGATCAAAACACAACACGAGTCCTAAATAAACGTTGCGAGAATACCAGACCCAAGGGTCGACCACGAAAAAGATAGATCGATAGAATATTAGAAGTCCTAGGAAACATAACAGCAGCAGAGGCGAACAGAAGAGCAAAAGACCGCAAATTATATCTCCCATCGACACTGAAAGGTAACTGAGGAAGAAAAGAGGAAGAATACGACACTAAACATGCTATAGAATCCCTCCTACACTAGTAACAGAACACGTGACACGTATAGACGTTCATTTGTCCCTTATTGTCCAAATGATACCCCATTAGACTGACTATCAAACCCTATAATTAGGATAGAACTAAAACCTATATTTTATCTTCTAACATCTGCGTAACACGAGACTCATCCACGCCATTAGCACAGACAGGAGGTATGCTCATCCATATAACAGGATGTTTGGTGAAGTAAGTAAATTGCTTGGGAAATCGCTGGTATTAAAGTAGGTTTGTTCTGAAATAAAACGGAGGGAGATACATTTTGTGTGGACCCACTTACCAATCGATAATCGATAGGGAAAGAACGGCCATTGGGTGGTACAACAAACACACAAGCAATGATCATTGAACACACACAAACTCGCACGCAACGATCATTGAACACACACAAACACGCAAGCAACGATCGTTGAACACACACAAACACGCACGCAACGATCATTGAACACACACAAACACGCAAGCAACGATCATTGAACACACACAAACTCGCACGCAACGATCATCGAACACACACAAACTCGCACGCAACGATCATTGAACACACACAAACACGCAAGTAACGTTCATTGAACACACACAAACTCGCACGCAACGATCATTGAACACACACAAACACGCAAGTAACGTTCATTGAACACACACAAACACGCAAGCAACGATCATTGAACACACACAAACACGCACGCAACGATAATTGAACACACACAAACACGCAAGCAACGATCATTGAACACACAACAAACTCGCACGCAACGATCATCGAACACACACAAACTCGCACGCAACGATCATTGAACACACACAAACACGCAAGTAACGTTCATTGAACATACACAAACTCGCACGCAACGATCATTGAACACACACAAACACGCAAGCAACGATCATTGAACACACACAAACACGCAAGTAACGTTCATTGAACACACACAAACACGCAAGTAACGTTCATTGAACACACACAAACTCGCACGCAACGATCATTGAACACACACAAACACGTAAGCAACGATCATTGAACACACACAAACACGCACGCAACGATCATTGAACACACACAAACACGCAAGTAACGTTCATTGAACACACACAAACACGCACGCAACGATCATTGAACACACACAAACACGCACGCAACGATCATTATACACAACTATAGATATACGTACACGCATATAACCACATGCACACACATATATAAATATACGTACACACATATAGACACATACACACGCATATAGATATACGTACACGCATATAGACACATGCCTGCGCATATAGATTTACGTACACGCATATAGATTTACGTACACGCATATAAACACATGCACACGCATATAGATATACGTACACGCACGTAGACACATGCACAAATATAGATATACACGCATATAGACACATAAAGAGAAATATAGAAATACATAAATCGATACAAACACATGGATACAGACATACGCAAATAGATACAGACATACACACATATAGAAACAGACATACAGACATACACACATATAGATACAGACATACACTTTTAGGGAGCCGTGATAGCTCAGTTGTTAGTGAACTGGACTACAAAGGTCAAGAGGTCTGGTTCGATCCTGATCGATGGCTTCCAGGTTCACACAGCGTTAAATGGGTACTTAATTTTTTTCTGGGAAAGTAAAGCGGTATGGGCGTAATACCGACCACGTTACCTCGAAAATCATTTGCAGAAGGTCTGTTAAAAATATGGTCACTAAATCTATATTCCCGATACGCCACTTGGCGTGATGGGGCTCTTTAATTTACTTATTACACACACTTATATATACAAGTACACACATTTACAGATGCATGTGTACACGCATATAAATACATGTACACACATATATAGATTCATGTACATACACATATAGCTGCGTGTACACACACGTATATACAGCAATGCTCTCAAATATGATGTTGATGGAAGGCAACTGAGTCGGCGTGAACCATCTGACCCTAGACTGGCTTCAGTGGGCTACAGTGTGGCTTCAGTGTGGCTACAGTGTGGCTTCAGTGTGGCTACAGTGTGGCTTCAATGTGGCTACAGTGTGGCTTCAGTGTGGCTACAGTGTGGCTTCAATGTGGCTACAGTGTGGCTTCAATGTGGCTACAGTAACTTTCGTAATTTCCTGGGATCTGCTGTAAGCATTGGAGCTTGCCCATTCTGGAAATGCTGCAATACTAGCAATACTTCTATATCAACAAAACCCACCACTGTAATACTAGGTCCTCTACATCAACAGAACACACCAATGTAATACTAGGTCTTCTACATCAACAGAACGCACCAATGTAATACTAGGTCATCTACATCAACAGAATGCACCACTGCAATACTAGGTTTTCTACATCAACAGAACGCACCACTGCAATACTAGGTTTTCTACATCAACAGAACGCACCACTATAATACTAGGTCTTCTACATCAACAGAACGCACCACTGCAATACTAGGTTTTCTACATCAACAGAACGCACCACTATAATACTAGGTCTTCTACATCAACAGAACGCACCACTGCAATACTAGGTTTTCTACATCAACAGAACGAACGCACCACTATAATACTAGGTCTTCTACATCAACAGAACGCACCACTGCAATACTAGGTCTTCTACATCAACAGAACGCACCAATGTAATACTAGGTCTTCTACATCAACAGAACGCACCACTGCAATACTAGGTCTTCTATATCAACAGAACGCACCAATGCAATACTAGGTCTTCTATATCAACAGAACGCACCAATGCAATACTAGGTCTTCTATATCAACAGAACGCACCAATGCAATACTAGGTCTTCTACATCAACAGAACGCACCAATGTAATACTAGGTCTTCTACATCAACAGAACGCACCACTGCAATACTAGGTCTTCTATATCAACAGAACGCACCAATGCAATACTAGGTCTTCTATATCAACAGAACGCACCAATGCAATACTAGGTCTTCTATATCAACAGAACGCACCAATGCAATACTAGGTCTTCTATATCAACAGAACGCACCACTGTAATACTAGGTCTTCTATATCAACAGAACGCACCAATGCAATACTAGGTCTTCTATATCAACAGAATGCACCACTGTAATACTAGGTCTTCTATATCAACAGAACGCACCACTGTAATACTAGGTCTTCTATATCAACAGAACGCACCAATGCAATACTAGGTCTTCTATATCAACAGAATGCACCACTGTAATACTAGGTCTTCTATATCAACAGAACGCACCAATGCAATACTAGGTCTTCTATATCAACAGAACGCACCAATGCAATACTAGGTCTTCTATATCAACAGAACGCACCACTGTAATACTAGGTCTTCTATATCAACAGAACGCACCAATGCAATACTAGGTCTTCTATATCAACAGAATGCACCACTGCAATACTAGGTCTTCTATATCAACAGAACGCACCACTGCAATATCATTTTTTTCTATATCAACAGAAGCCAATATTGCAATGCTGGGTCTTCTATATCAACAGATCCCATCGCTAACAAACTAGGTTGTGTATATAGACAGAACCCAACACTGTAATACTATGTCTTCTTTATCAACAGAACCACCCGTTCAGGAACTACAGCGATCCTACCTTCTTTGTCTTTTAGACTCGGACTGTTACTGAGTTATTGAGTTATTTGCGGGTCATCATCATTGCACTCCGAACATGTCCATAGGTGCTCAGATCCCCTCCTCAGCAATTCCCTCAGTGTCCAGCGACTGACGACTCCAGTTCTATGTTGGTTGATAAGTCTTCTTACACGGCCACCAAGTTTCTCATTTCTGGCTGTGCCCATCTTAACTCCCTTTTCCATCATCCGAAGAAGTGACGTGGATCTGTGTTTGTCGAAGTTCTGTGCTCTTCCTACATCTCGAAGAGCATTGATGGTGTCCGCCCGATCCATTGGTTGCCCGTCCTCAACGACAGCGCAGCTAGCCAACCTGTCCGCTCTCTCATTTCCCCGTACTCCCGCATGTCCAGGGACATAGACAAAGATGACCTTACGTATTTTGGATTTCTGCAACGACTCTACCCATTGCATGCGTACAGAGCCCGCCTCCACTTTTTTTTATCATGCTCATCGAATCACTCAGTATACATGCGTGGGTGTAGTCTTGTGACTCTAACCATTTGAATGCCTTGGTCGCTGCCATCACCTCCATTGTCATGCTACTCGTGGTCGCGACGTATGCACCACTGTCTTCGTAGACTATTCTACCTGCCGAGCGTGCTGTAAATGCCCATGCAGTTCTTTGGTGTCGTCTTACAGATCCGTCTGTATAGATGACTGCTCTTTCTCATCGGTGTTATCGCAGATGAGACCGTTGACCTCAGCATTAACCACGACCGGGTTCTGTTCCCTACTTTTCCTGTCGAGTGTGACAATACACGAGAAAGTCCCCTTGAATGACGTAGGCACCGGTATCCACTCCTCACCAACGCTGATATTGGTAAGCCCACAGACCTGTTTGATGACATCTTCTGCTCGGCCCACCCATGATTTGCCTCTTTTTAGCCTGGCACCTTTCTCTGTGTTGAGCACGTGGTGCAATGGATGCTCTGTATCTGTACAAATCTTCATGTATGCTCGTGCTCTCCAGATCTTGATTCTGTCATCCATGGTTGGAAAGTCAAGAAGATACCTCATTGCTACACAGCGAGTGTCCCCCGTACATCCCAGGATAATGCGCATGGCTTCATTTTTCGGACTCGGACTGTAACTGTGGAAACTAACCGACAGGCGAGCGAGGTTGTTCGATGAGTTGCAGGTCTCTTGGCGTGAGATCGCTCTAAACAAAACCACAGACACAGAGATGACTTGCACATGCACGATCTCACAAACACACATAATTACAGACAGGTAAACTCGGATCCACATACAACAACACATTATAGAAAAGTTGTTTTCACACATTAAGGTGAGAAATATGATACCAGTGACCATTATTTTCAGCAACCAACGGCATATTTTATAGAGGATGGGATCGGCATTACGTCAGGTCGCCCTACTTTCACAGAAAATCCGGTACTCATTTATAGGGTCGGGTGAACCCAGACGCTCTCGATCGGGATCGAACCCGACTTTTAGCCATTTATAGTTGAGTACGTTAGTCACTGAGCTACCATGGCTCCCTTTACACACAGGCATCCGTTTATGTAGTATAGAAAACCTCATACACAAAAACATGTACAAACACAACAAGTGCAGACAATAACAAACACAACAAGTGCAGACAATAACAAACACAACAAGTGCAGACAATAACAAACACAACAAGTGCAGACAATAACAAACACAACAAGTGCAGACAATAACAAACACAACAAGTGCAGACAATAACAAACACAACAAGTGCAGACAATAACAAACACAACAAGTGCAGACAAATAAAGTCACAGGCGCACGTCAACACACGCATCTTTCCAATTTTCATAGTTTGGTTCCTTGGTCTAATTAAATCCTACCTGGCCTATTGTTATTCATCTTTCAGCCAGACACTACATAAATCCTGGCCATTGTCTTTCCGCCATTATTTCCGTCATTTTTTTTAGATTTTTGTTGCTGTATATTCTGACTTGTATTTTTGTGTTGAATGTGCACAGTTTGTTTGCTATACCACATGACGGACTTTGCCTGAAACGTTGTAGTTTGTCTTTTGTTCCTGTTAGTCTAGCAACTCAATACCATTCTATGTTTATTTGATCGATACACTAATGTTGTTAGCACTTCCACACAACCGCATCAACATGTTGATAATCTCAACAAAAATGAATGTAAGGCCACAGACACCAGAACAACATCAATCAGTAAACTCCACAATACATGTCCGACCGTTCTTCAATAATTTAAAATATTCGAACTTTTCGTCATGGGATTTCAATTCAACAAATATCACCATTCTCTCTCACCTTTAGAACGTTCGCGATATTCTGTGTGTGTGTGTCTGTGTGTGTGTGTGTGTGTGTGTGTGTGTTAGTGGAAGGCTGGAGAAGTTAGCTTCAGTAGCTGTGAGTGGTGTAGGTGATAGAGCAGAGTGTTCTAGGGCCGCTTTAGGTTCGGAATTAAAAATGCAACTGCTGATTCAAAAGCTGCAGAATTTTAGGAAAATGCGTGGTATGAGTAAGAGGAGCCTGTAGAGTAGATGGGCAAGACGAATCTGCGATTTTCTCAGGAGGTTTAGCTTAGTGACGCATTTTTGTACACACCATTTTTACATTAATTTTCTCCCTCTCTCTCTCTCTCACTCTCTCTCTCGCTGCAAAGTATGTAATATAGTGTATTCTCCTTATGTATTTTCTTATCGTTTAATCTCTTCTTTTTTGTAGTGTCAGTTTCATTACCCTAGAACATGTAGTAGAGTACATACTCATATCTTTGTCTGTGTTGTACCTGTTTTCTGAAGAGGGCCGCATGTAGGCGAAAACGTTATATATGTGCTCATGTGTTGTCCATTTGTGTAAAGCTATCACCATACTTTGTAGATGTGTATGTTACCCCTCAGGGCCGGTTCAAGGTATCGGCAACTACGGCAGTTGGTAGGGGGGCGGGACATGTGCTTAGGGGCGTCATCAATGATCTTCCAAAAAAAAGAAGAAAAAAAGAAAAAGGGAAAATAATACATAAGATACAAATGGCACCGAATTTCACCTCTTCTAGGGCGCCAGCAACCATAGGGCCGTGTCTGGTTATACCCCGCCACTTATTAACATATATAGAATATTGTTTTGTTTTAACAGTGAACCAGAAACTATCATTGTATGTATTCTTTCCTTCTGTATTGAAAGTAATGCACCTTCAGGGCTGCCCAGATAACGATATAGCTGAATCAGAAACTTATGTTGTAAGAAGAATTTAACTGCGGGTGAACGAAATAACGTGCCTGTCATTGAGTAGCTCTCCTGATGTACAATCCACGCGTATGACGTCACTATCATTGAATTACTCACAGCACACTCGACACACACGGGTCCCCTCTGCAGCAAGCACTGCTGCGATCGTATTGGCCATGTCAGTCACCTTCGAACAGCTTCAGCCCAGATTGATGACGTCATGGTGTTCCTTGTCACCGACAGACAGCAATAACAACATAAACAAACAACTTGCAAGAGTAAGAAGGTCAAGGTCAAGTACGAGACTTGACCCAGCGTCTTAGCACGCGAGTTTCCACCCATATGTGCTCGGCCGTCCATCTAGAAGTGTTCGGAGTTTTCTAGATAGTGTCGCTTCAAGCATCGAAACTCACGATGCGAGGCGGCATTCCTCACCTTCCCAGAGTAATACCCTGGTACCCATTTCTTCCAACGGCTGGGTCGACAGTGGTGGTATTCTTTTTTCCAACCACGAGTACAATTCACACTTCTCCCAGCGGGAATCGAACACGGGTTGTCCGAACGTCGGTAGTCCAGTAGGGTGGTTTTCCCAACTTGGCTACCGAGGCCCCCACGAGTAAGAAGATCATCATCATGTGCCATACCGGTTGGCATGGGCGATCAAGTGCTTCCACAATTCTCTATACACAGCGCATCGTATCGATTACGCTGTTGACATGATACCAAGCTATCCAGTATCGTCTCTCCTCTGTCTCTCAATAGTGGACTTTGTCATAAGGTCATCTGTCCACCTTTTGATGTTGTTGATCAACTTTTGTCTTGGTCTGCCTTATACTTTCCTTTCAAAGATGACGTCATATATGCTAAGAATGAATCAACCATGCACACGTCACGAACACGTCATGGAAGTAACAGACCACGAGGACGTCCTCGGAAAGGATTTGTTGCCAAATAACGAGCAATAGACCGCAAACTATCTCTCCCTAACTCTCTCACTCTTCTCAATGCTGTATGGACAATGAGGAAGGAAAGAAAAATAGGAAGAATGCAACTATCAGCAATCATATGTGTCTCAAAGTGTGGAAGAGGCACAAGGCTTTAATGTCGGTTCTGGTGATGGTTTCACCAACACATTCCCCCACAAACTCTTTATTGCGACACTGCAAACCTTTCTTTGATTGCCATGTCGGTTCTGGTGATGGTTTCACCAACAAATTCCCCCACAAACTCTTTATTGCGACTCAGCAAACCTTTCTTTGATTGCCATGCCGGTTCTGGTGATGGTTTCACCAACTAATTCCCCCACAAACTCTTTATTGCGACACTGCAAACCTTTCTTTGATTGCCATGTCGGTTCTGGTGATGGTTTCACCAACAAATTCCCCCACAAACTCTTTATTGCGACACCGCAAACCTTTCTTTGATTGACATGTCGGTTCTGGTGATGGTTTCACCAACAAATTCCCCCACAAACTCTTTATTGCGACACAGCAAACCTTTCTTTGATTGACATGCCGGTTCTGGTGATGGTTTCACCAACAAATTCCCCCACAAACTCTTTATTGCGACACAGCAAACCTTTCATTGATTGACATGCCGGTTTCTGAACTACTTCGTCCGCCATTACAAGGGCAGGGACTGAACGAATGGCGCGCTGGTCGTGGTTTTTCTTATTGCGCTCTTCGTCCGGACACATTTGACTTAGGGTCGGGGAGGTCGCTGGGTAGTCTAGAGATGCGACCTTGACCTCAGGACAGGAAGGACCGGGGTACAATGCCCACCTCAAACGGTGGTGATTGAAACAAAAATAGCAAACATGGATCTGTGGGTTCTTGAAGACTTGGCTCTCCCTGATCTCTTGGGTAGTGAGATCCGATGTCTAGCAATCTCGGAAAACTGCGATAAGTCCCGTGTACACTTGCGCACGTTAAAGAACCTTTGGCAGTGACCATAAGTATGGCCGCTGCCAGGGCAATCCTGTCAACAGAAACCCACACCGTGGATTTCAGGCTGTGCTACACAGTTTGTGCACGCGGCCAGGATTCTCCGCGATTTTCTCGTGTGGGTCCGACTGGTGTGCAGCGATGACGGTCCCAGGAACAGCAACTAGCAACATTCGACTAGGTCTTCTTCTGCGATCATGACGTCATTCAGACTAGAACTCCGGACTCTCTTATGAAGGCAGTTGTCTGTTCAAGTGATTCGGTTGCCCTGTAGAGTTTCTCTTCCAGAGAGGTGGGTGTGAGCCACATTGTCATCCTCAGGTTTGTGTGCTGGGGGCAATCCTGTAAAATATTTTGTAGTCATATTGTCCAGTGTACAGTGGCATAGGCTGGTTGTACCTATTTTGAATTTGGTGAACATGTGGTTTCTCATTCTGTTGTGGCCAATGCGTAGGCGAAGTATGATGACTTGATCCCTCCTCAACAGTTGAAGGTATCAGTCCCTCCCGTTATACTTTGGGTGTTATTATTTCCGTTTTTCATGGAATTGACCTTTGATGATGGATTTGGCTTCATCGTAGCTGGCCAGATGGTTCTCTTGTGGTGATCTCCCTCCCTCCTTAGCTGGTTCAACATCCAGCTTCAGCACAACTGTACTGATCAAGGTCCAGAACGAAACAGAAATGATCAACAAGCAACAGAAATGATCAACAAGCAACAGAAATGATCAACAAGCAACTCAAGACCAAACCAAACGAAATCAGACATTCCGGACTCTGCACATCTGGCACCCCATCACTCAGCAACAGATAATGATAACAAAACTTCTCACATAAACATCAATGACACAAAGAAGCAAAACAAAAAACAAATCAACAACAAACATGAAACAACAACAACATAGATTTTCAATGGAACCCCATCTTTCTTTAAGCCACACTTTTATTGACTGCATCCCCCAAGCTCTCGCTCCAGCCTCCCTCTTTAGTACATCATCCAGATTAACTCAAGTGCACACAAAGTGCCTTCACTTTCACATTCACATCCCAAATCATCTCTTACCCATTTCTCTTATCCTCCACCCCCGCCTCCATTTTCTCCACTATAAACAAAAATGGCCAGGAAAATGACATAACGATGGGACATATATCAAGGAATGTGAAAAAATCGAAGAGAATAAACCGAAAAAAAGCTAAGAAAGCGAAGTAAAATAAATTTAGAGAGCGGGAGAAAAAAAAACGGTCGGGGAGGGAAAACTGCCAAAGACAATTTCATCTCAACGCTGGAGTCATGGGGCAGGGCCCGTTCTTTAGAAGATGCCAATAAAGATTACACTGAAAATGAAAGGCGACGCGTACTGGAATTCTGGGGAAATTTTTTTTTCTGGATAGAGAGAGGAAGTGGGGGTTGTTGAGATGTACCCTACTCTCGTGTTTTCGTTTGAAAGTGCTTTCAAGTCCGGGTGCGAACAGGACTGAAAGGCAAGTTAGACTAGTCAACGAGGCCCGATGGCCATCAAAGCAAAGTTGTACGAGTGTTTCGGTTGCAGCTCCTAGAAATGTTCTCCAGAAAACGAGGACATGAAGAGGGTGTAAAGGAATGAGAGGTTTCGTCTACGTCAGAGAACTGACGTCAAAAAGGATGGGGAGGAGGAGAGGGGTCAACTTCTTGTGGGAGAGGGCATAGACTTCGATTGGGGAAATAAGTGAGAAGGACTGGGAAATGAAACCTAGAAGATTTATCAGAATTCTCCGGGGATTCTCAATCTGTGATATCTTTATTGGATTGCGATTCTCAAGCCGGGAAAATAGTGACATTCGATAGCAATCTGTTTGACTTTAATGTAGTATTTTTATTTTTTTTTAAAGTAGTTAATTGAAAGTAAGTCAGAAAAATATAAATGTCCTTTAGGAGTATACGGAGAAGTAAGGATTAGTAGAAGAGCATTCATAGATTTGGTAAGGCGTTCTGTCTAAACAATCGATCGATCTTCTGCATATTTTATTATCATCATCAGCAAGTACCGGGCCTGCTGGCGTAGGTGATCATGTTGCTCCATAACTTTCGATCAATCTCGACAGCTATTTATCATTTCTGTTGTTGACATTCTGCCAAGCCATTCTCTTAAGCTGTCTGGTATATTTTCTCTTTGCTCCCCTCTATCTCTTCGTCCCTCAATTTTCCCAGTTGTCACAATATATTGCAGTTGTTCTCTTCTTATTACATGGCAAAAAAATGATGATTGTTTCTTCCTAATATTGGAAATTAGCTCTCTTTTTGCTTTGGCATCTTTCAGAACGTTTTCATTACTCTTCTTAGCTGTCAATGGTATTCTCAACATTCTTCTGTAAAACCACATTTCTACAGACTCCAGTGATGTTCTTGTCTGTTGTCCTAATGTCCTTGATTCACCTCCATATGTTAAGACTGGCTCTACATAACATTTAAGAGCTCTTTTTCTTGTTTCTATTGTCAAAGATGGATTGCATAGTATCTTCCTCATTTTTTTGGAAAGCTGCTTTTGCCTGAGCCATTCTGCATCTCACCTCTGTTGTACATCTACCGTCTGAGGTTAACAAAGTTCCCAGATATTTAAATTCATTTACCTGTTTTAATATGGTTCCAATTGTCTTTATTTTGCACTGAGGTGATGTCTTTTTCTTTGTTGTTACCATTACTTCTGTCTTTTTGCTACTAAGGCTGAGTCCTTTATTTTTGCTCTCTTTCACTATAATGTCCAATATTTCTGTAAACTCTTTTTCACTCTTAGCGATTAATACTGCATCATAAGCATACCTTAGATTATTTATATTATAACCTCCGATTGTTATTCCATGCATGCCCCTTATGTATCTTAAAATAATTGAATGTAAATCATAAAAAATATGAATGTCCTTTACAAGTATATACAAGAGGTAGGGTTCGATCCCAACCGACGGCATTCGTGTTCACCCAGCCTTAAATAGGTACCGGATTTTTTTCTGGGAAAGTAAAGCGGCACGGGCGTAATACCGACCACATTACCCCAAAAATCATGTGCCGAAGGTCTATAAAAATTATGGTCACTAACACCATATTTCCCTATACGCCACTTGGCGTGACGGGGGTACTTTACATTTTTGTTAGGAGTGTATGTAGAAGTAAGGATAATACATGATTATTCATGCTTTGAAGAAGATGGTCTATCTAAACAATCGATAGATCTTCTGCATATTTTATTATAAGCATACTCTAAGTGACATTCTATTTCATATAATCATGTTGTGTTTCATTCACTTGTTTAGTTGCTTCATTTAATCATGTTGTGTTTCATTCACTTGTTTAGTTGCTTCATTGAATCATGTTGTGTTTCATTCACTTGTTTAGTTGCTTCATTTAATCATGTTGTGTTTCATTCACTTGATTAGTTGCTACATTTAATCACGTAGTGCTTTTTTCACCCCTGTAGCTGCTTCATTTAATCAGGTTGTGTTTCATTCACTTGATTAGTTGCTACATTTAATCACGTAGTGCTCCTTTCACCCCTGTAGCTGCTTCATTTAATCATGTTGTGTTTCATTCACTCGTTTAGTTCCTTCATTAAATCATTTAGTGCTTCATTCACTCCTGTAGCTACTTCATTTAATCATATTGTTTTTCATTCACTTGTTTAGTTGCTTCATTAAATCATGTTGTGTTTCATTCACTTGTTTAGTTGCTTCATTAAATCATGTTGTGTTTCATTCACTTGTTTAGTTGCTTCATTAAATCATGTTGTGTTTCATTCACTTGTTTAGTTGCTTCATTTAATCATGTTGTGTTTCATTCACTTGTTTAGTTGCTTCATTTAATCATGTTGTGTTTCATTCACTTGTTTAGTTGCTTCATTTAATCATGTTGTGTTTCATTCACTTGTTTAGTTGCTTCATTAAATCATGTTGTGTTTCATTCACTTGTTTAGTTGCTTCATTAAATCATGTTGTGTTTCATTCACTTGTTTAGTTGCTTCATTAAATCATGTTGTGTTTCATTCACTTGTTTAGTTGCTTCATTTAATCATGTTGTGTTTCATTCACTTGTTTAGTTGTTTCATTTAATCATGTTGTTTTCATTCACTTGTTTAGTTGCTTCATTTAATCATGTTGTGTTTCATTCACTTGTTTAGTTGCTTCATTTAATCACGTAGTGCTCTTTCACCCCTGAAGCTACTTCATTTAATCCTGTTGTGTTGCATTCACTCCTCTAGCTACTTTATTTACAATTTGTTGTTTGATTAACTGATATAGCTACTTCATTTACAATTTGTTGTTTGATTAACTGATATAGCTACTTCATTTAATTGTGTAGTGTTTCATTCACTCCTGTAGCTACTTCATTTAATCGTGTAGTGTTTCATTCACTCCTGTAGCTACTTCATTTAATCGTGTAGTGTTTCATTCACTCCTGTAGCTACTTCATTTAGTAGTAAATTACATTAATATAGTTACAGTAGTGAATTTTATCATCAGCATCATGTGCCGTAAGGGATGGCGTAGGCGATTCTGCCCTTTCACAATCTTCTAGCCACAGTGCATCGTATCAGTTCTGTTGTTGACTGTTTTCGAAGCCACGACACCAAGTTATCTAGTATTTTCTCTCTTTGTCGTCCTCCATCTCTCATTCCTTTTATTTTGCCAGTTGTAACCAAGTATTCCAACTTTCCTCTTCTCATGATGTGCCCGAAAATGTTGATTGTTTCTTTCTATTTTTAATGAAGTCTCTTTTTGTGATGGCCTCTTTGAAAGTGTTCTCGTTGGTTTTTTAAGCTGAATGTTGATTGTTTCTTTTTGATATTTTCAATGAACTCCCTTTTTCAGTTGGCCTCTTTGTGAATGATCTCCTTCGCCTTTTAAGCTGAACAGAGAACTTTCAACATTATTCTGAGAAATCCCATCTCTGCTGGTAATGCATAATTCATTGCCCTTTCATTTGTTTGTCTACTGTCCATGATTCGCCTCCACGAATCAGAAGTGGCCCTATATAGCACCGATGAACTCTCTTTCTCACTTCTATTGACATAGATTTGTTGCATAGGTTCGTTTTTATTTTCTGAAGTGAATTTTTTGAAGTGTATTTTCTGAAGTGATTTTCAGTTGAGTGTGAAGTGATTACTGAATTTCAGTTTGCATTTTACTTCATTGGAAGATATTATTATTTTAGTCTTGAATTAATCAAGTGCAGTTATATTTATTGGTGTGTTTAGATGTAAACTACTTCTAGATCTCTATTCCGCTAAAGTGAAATAAATCATCATCACTGAGTGCCGTCTCCGCATCGAAGGTTGGTTACCATGGAGCGCCATTCAAGTCTGTCTCTTGCTTTGATGGTGCAGTTTGTCATAGATTGACTTGTCCATCTTTTGATCTTACTCGTCCATGTTAGTCTTGGTCTGTCTCTGCCTCTTTTACCTTGTATTTTCCCTTCCAATATTACTTTTAGTAGGCTGTTGTGTCTTTTAACATGCCCCAAAACTTCATTTGTCTTGTTCTAATTGTGTTTAGTAGTTCTCTTTTTATTTTCAGTTGTTTTAAAATTTCATCGTTTGTTTTCTTTTCTTTCCATCCAATTCTACCTATTCTTCTATAAATCCACATTTCAAAGGCTTCAATTTTCTGTTCTGTTTTCTTGTCTAAAGTCCATGTTTCTGCACCATACCGGATTATTAAAAAGAATGTAACATTTTGCTATTCTTAGTTTTAGCCCTGGTGTTATTTGTTTTGATTTTAGTATACTTTTTAAGATATTAAAATTACTATTTGCCATTCCTATTATTTTGTTTCTTTCAGTTTTAAATTTTCTATCATTGGTTATAGTATGTCCAAGGTAGTTGTAGCTCTGAACTGTCTCCAGGTGTGTTCCAGGTGTAAAATAAATAAATCATAAATATAAGTAAATCATTGGACAGTAATTACCACTATTGTCCAACAAGGAAATAACTCTAGAGGCAAAATGGGCACTCTACAATACAATCTTCATCTCAACGTTGTGCTACCAATGCCAGTCCTGGACCCTAGATGCAAGAACAATAAGAAAAATAACCTGTACTGAGATGAAATGTGTTAGACGAATAACAGGAAACAGCCTGAGAGATAAGATCAGAAATGAAGAACTGAGAAAAGAGCTAGGAATAATCCCCACTACAGAATATATAAAGCAACAACAGATAAAATTGATTGCCCATGTGACAAGGCACTAAGATCAAAACACTGAGCCCTCAATAAACTTGCGAGAACACCAGACCCTAGGGTCAAGTACAAAAAGGATGGATCGAAGGAATATTAGAAGCACTAGGAAACATAACAGCAGCAGAGACGAATAGAAGAGCATAAACCGCAACTTATATATCTCCCCTCGACGCTGAAAGGCAAATGAGGATGGAAAGAAGAAGAGATTTAAGTAAATTATAATTTGGTACCTGGTTATGAGAAGACGTACCGAAGTGAAAAGGATTAAAGGTAAAACATACCTCAACGTGTATACAAATCTGGTTGGTGACAGAAAACAACCTCCAACGAAACTGGGGACAAGCGAAGACAGTACAAAACTACGCTGTTCCTGTAATTTATTACAAGTTTTACACAGTTTCCGAATGAGCGCAGTTTGCTTACATTTTGAGAACGCAAAGGGTGAAAAGATTTGAGAATTTAAATAAAATGTGCAGGCTATAACCATTTGCTCAAATACTCTTGTTATTATGCTCCCCTTTGGAGGTGTTCGTGTATTAAGGAATCATCGTTGCTCTAAAATGGAGTTTCTGCGCTTTCTGTTTATTTTTTGCCATTCATATCATTGTGAGCAAACGAGACTGAGGCAGATTTTCTGAGCCTTTATTCCTTTAAGATCCGGCTTTGCTTTTCTTTTGGGCTTTCATGCCCACGTCCTTGCTTGAGGATCATCTTTCAGCGCAGATGGATTGCTTAAATTAGATCTTCTTGCAGCTTCCACAGCAATGTTGACAAAAACTGGCGATTAAAAATATACATGACCTTCACATTGACATAAAAACAAGCATTGATTTGTTCTAAAATAACGAATTCAGCAGGAGTTGCGAGCTGGACAACGAATTGAGATCAAATAAAACAAATGAGTAGAAACAGAGAATAGAACACATACAGATATATTGAATTGAGAATAACTGTGTTTTTGTTATCTCTATTGCTTCATATGAACAGTTTTTGTACGCAACATACTTGTATATTTATTTAACTTGAACGTTTATACATCTATCTCCATTTTAAC
This sequence comes from Megaustenia siamemsis, assembly GCA_032433765.1. Classification (NCBI taxonomy): domain Eukaryota; kingdom Metazoa; phylum Mollusca; class Gastropoda; order Stylommatophora; family Ariophantidae; genus Megaustenia; species Megaustenia siamemsis. The sequence continues at coordinate 96,646,216 of JAVIAB010000051.1, forward strand.
AATCATTATTAACGATTGCACTTTTGCAATTTGACGTCATGTCAATTTGATCAGGAGTGCGTCATGATTGTTCTTTGTTTTGGTATTTTCTTCTTGTTTCCCTGTCGAGAGTTGAGGAAGATGCACATTTCGCGCTCTCACTCAACAGGCGGTGTTAAGCAGTCACTTATTGCATTCCCTTGGTAACGTTGCTCTACGTCACTTTAGATCATTCCTGACGTTGGGGGCTCTTCTCTACTTCTTATACATGCCATGTTTAGGTGTCACGTGACTGAGAAACCATTTTATTTATAGTTTCTGAAATGTAGTTATGTGTTGATGAATCTTTCTATTCTCACTTTTGTGTCGTTTCTGAATGTAGTTATGTGTTGATGAATCTTTCTATTCTCACTTTTGTGTCGTTTCTGAATGTGGTTACGTGTTGATGAATCTTTCTATTCTCACTTTTGTGTCGTTTCTGAATGTAGTTATGTGTTGATGAATCTTTCTTTCTCACTTTTGTGTCGTTTCTGAATGTAGTTATGTGTTGATGAATCTCTCTATTCTCACTTTTGTGTCGTTTCTGAATGTAGTTATGTGTTGATGAATCTTTCTATTCTCACTTTTGTGTCGTTTCTGAATGTAGTTATGTGTTGATGAATCTTTCTATTCTCACTTTTGTGTCGTTTCTGAATGTAGTTCAATATTAGTTCAGAACTTAATCTTTCTATTCTCACTTTTGTGTCGTTTCTGAATGTAGTTCAATATTAGTTCAGAACTTAATCTTTCTATTCTCACTTTTGTGTCATTTCTGAATGTAGTTCAATATTAGTTCAGAACTTAATCTTTCTATTCTCACTTTTGTGTCGTTTCTGAATGTAGTTCAATATTAGTTCAGAACTTAATCTTTCTATTCTCACTTTTGTGTCATTTCTGAATGTAGTTCAAATATTAGTTCAGAACTTAATCTTTCTATTCTCACTTTTGTGTCGTTCCTGAATGCAGCTAAATATTGATTCTTTACTGAATCTTTCTATTTTAATTTTAGTGTCGTTTCTAAAACAAGGTGTTAGGCAAGGTTCTGTGATTTCATTGTTTAATATGTATAGGGACATTACTTTAAGATTCATAAGGGGCATGCATGGAATAACAATTGGAGGTCAAAATATAAATAATCTAAGGTATGCTGATGATACAGTCTTATTCGCTAAGAGAGAAAATGAGTTACAAGAGAAGTTGGACATTATAGTGAAAGAAAGCAAAAATAAAGGACTCAGCCTTAATAGCCAAAAGACAGAAGTAATGGTAACAATAAAGAAAAAGTCATTACTGCACAATAGAGACAATTGGAACAATATTAAAACAGGTAAATGAATTTAAATATCTGGGAACAATGTTGACCTCAGATATAAGATGTACAACAGAGGTGAGATGCAGAATGGCTCAGGCAAAAGCAGCTTTCCAAAAAATGAGGAAGATACTATGCAATCCATTTTTGACAATAGAAACAAGAAAAAGAGTTCTTAAATGTTATGTAGAGCCAGTCTTAACATATGGATGTGAATTATGGACTATATGACAACAGACAAGAAAATAACTGGAGTCTGTAAGAAATGTGGTTTCACAGAAGAATGTTGAGAATACCATGGACAGCTAAGAAGAGTGAATAAAACGTTCTGAAAGAGAGCACAGCAAAAATACAGCTAATTTCCAATATTAAGAAGAAACAATCATCATTCTTTGGCCATGTAATCAGAAGAGAACAACTGGAATATATTGTGACAACTGGGAAAATTGAGGGACGAAGAGATAGAGGGAAGCAAAGAGAAAAAATATCAACGTACGAGAGTGGCTTGGCAGAAGGTCAACGACAGAAATGATAAATAACTGTCGAGATCGAAAGTTGTGGAGAGACATGATCGCCTAAGGCATCAGGAAAAGTACTTGATGATGATGGTGATGATGATGGTGATGATGATGATGATGGTGATGATGATGGTGATGATGATGATGATGGTGATGATGATGGTGATGATGATGGTGATGATGATGATGATGATGGTGATGATGATGGTGATGATGATGGTGATGATGATGGTGATGATGATGATGATGATGGTGATGATGATGATGATGATGATGGTGATGGTGATGGTGATGATGATGGTGATGATGGTGATGATGATGATGGTGATGATGATGATGATGATGGTGATGATGGTGATGATGATGATGATGATGGTGGTATATTATTTTAGGTTTGTTTCGGCGATAACTGTCTACGGTAGTCTGTAAACTTCCCACCTAATGTTTTACACTGGCTGTATAATTTATCTTAAAATATAGTTTAAGAATTTCCCCTAAAAATACAAATAAAATATGTCGCGCAACCCATATTGACAGTGGAGACAACCAATAGTTTTTTCAGAGTTATGTTGAGCCTAAATGAAAAAGAACTGACTTTTAAACACCATTCTACATAGGAAGTTAAAATACTATGGCCACATAAAAACACAGTGGGATGGAAAGAACGTAATGGAAGGTATGGTTCCTGGGCGACGCATCAAGGAGAAGTTGGTTTCAAGGCATCAAGAAGACAATGGAAGAATTGGGAGATCTGACTGGAGACAGATATACCTTTAGTCGGACTGTTGTGGATGCAATGTTCTGTGGGAGATCTGACTGGAGAAAGATATGCCTTTAGTCGGACTGTGGTGGATGCAATGTTCTGTGGGAGATCTGACTGGAGAAAGATATGCCTTTAGTCGGACTGTGGTGGATGCAATGTTCTGTGGGAGATCTGACTGGAGACAGATATACCTTTAGTCGGACTGTGGTGGATGCAATGTTCTGTGGGAGATCTGACTGGAGACATATATACCTTTAGTCGGACTGTTGTGGATGCAATGTTCTGTGGGAGATCTGACTGGAGACAGATATACCTTTAGTCGGACTGTTGTGGATGCAATGTTCTGTGGGAGATCTGACTGGAGAAAGATATACCTTTAGTCGGACTGTGGTGGATGCAATGTTCTGTGGGAGATCTGACTGGAGACAGATATACCTTTAGTCGGACTGTGGTGGATGCAATGTTCTGTGGGAGATCTGACTGGAGACAGATATACTTTTAGTCGGACTGTTGTGGATGCAATGTTCTGTGGGAGATCTGACTGGAGACAGATATACCTTTAGTCGGACTGTGGTGGATGCAATGTTCTGTGGGAGATCTGACTGGAGACAGATATACTTTTAGTCGGGCTGTGGTGGATGCAATGTTCTTCAAAGGACACGCAACCTGATTATGATATTGAGCCTATTATTATATTACATTCATTTAAAAGTTATATTGAAGTCGGGGAATCCCTATATCCGCTTCACCGCCTGCCCCACATTTCTCTAAGGATATGCAGATGCCTGTTCCTATAAGTGTTGATTGTGTTTATACATCTGCTTTACAACCATGAGTCCACATCACTCCTTCGGATGAAAGAGATGGGCACAGCCAGAAACGAGAAACTTAGTGGGCTAATAAGAAGACTAATCAACCAACACAGAACTGGGGTCGTAGCTGGACACTTCGAGAATTACCGAGGAGGGGATCTGAGCACCTACGGACATGTTCGGATTGCAATGATGATGACCCGCAAATAACTCAATAACTGAGGAGGGAATCTGAGCACCTACGGACATGTTCGGATTGCAATGATGATGACCCGCAAATAACTCAATAACTCAATAACTGAGGAGGGGATCTGAGCACCTACGGACATGTTCGGAGTGCAATGATGATGACCCGCAAATAACTCAATAACTCAATAACTGAGGAGGGGATCTGAGCACCTACGGACATGTTCGGAGTGCAATGATGATGACCCGCAAATAACTCAATAACTGAAGTGGGGACCTGAGCACCTACGGACATGTTCGGAGTGCAATGATGATGACACGCAAATAACTCAATAACTGAGCAGGGGATCTGAGCACCTACGGATATGTTCGGAGTGCAATGATGATGACCCGCAAATAACTCAATAACTGAGGAGGGAATCTGAGCACCTACGGACATGTTCGGAGTGCAATGATGATGACCCGCAAATAACTCAATAACTGAGGAGGGAATCTGAGCACCTACGGACATGTTCGGAGTGCAATGATGATGACCCGCAAATAACTCAATAACTGAGGAGGGAATCTGAGCACCTACGGATATGTTCGGAGTGCAATGATGATGACCCGCAAATAACTCAATAACTGAGGAGGGGATCTGAGCACCTACGGACATGTTCGGAGCGCAATGATGATGACCCGCAAATAACTCAATAACTCAATAACTCAATAACTGATGAGGGGATCTGAGCACCTACGGACATGTTCGGAGTGCAATGATGATGACCCGCAAATAACTCAATAACTCAATAACTGAGGAGGGGATCTGAGCACCTACGGACATGTTCGGAGTGCAATGATGATGACCCGCAAATAACTCAATAACTCAATAACTCAATAACTGAGGAGGGGATCTGAGCACCTACGGACATGTTCGGAGTGCAATGATGATGACCCGCAAATAACTCAATAACTGAGCAGGGGATCTGAGCACCTACGGACATGTTCGGAGTGCAATGATGATGACCCGCAAATAACTCAATAACTCAATAACTCAATAACTCAATAACTCAATAACATCTTCTTTTCCCACTAACCATCCAGGATCGACCAGACCCCCTTTAGACTGCCAATCAATTCAGAGGAAGAGCTATGTTTACAGCATTCGGAAAAATTGACAAACAATCAACAGAAAAAAATATGGACCAAAGCAGGATCGAACCCGTAGTCAGTGGCACAGCGCCTTGCCACAAAAAGCCAAACGCTAGGGAACACTGCCACTCAGCTAACATAGCTAACCCCTTTAGACTCATCGATCTCTCAGTGTAGACATCATTTTATAACCACCTTTAGACTCCTCGGTCTCTACATCATTGTATAACCAATATTATATTATATTGGGCCCCGGGTAGCCACACGGCAAAGACAGAGCTACATGCTAGTAGCATCAATGAAGGCTACATTATCATGACGTTCAAAATATGACGGACCTGTCCAGTTCTATCTTCTACCCACGAATCAATTATTAATTTGAACGCATCTTCATTAATCCATGATCTCCCACTTCAGTAATCATATGATCTCCCACTTCAGTAATCATATGATCTCCCACTTCAGTAATCATATTATCTCCCACTTCAGTAATCATATGATCTCCCACTTCAGTAATCATATGATCTCCCACTTCAGTAATCATATGATCTCCCACTTCAGTAATCATATGATCTCCCACTTCAGTAATCATATGATCTCCCACTTCAGTAATCATATGATCTCCCACTTCAGTAATCATATGATCTCCCACTTCAGTAATCATATGATCTCCCACTTCAGTAATCATATGATCTCCCACTTCAGTAATCATATGATCTCCCACTTCAGTAATCATATGATCTCCCACTTCAGTAATCATATGATCTCCCACTTCAGTAATCATATGATCTCCCACTTCAGTAATCATATGATCTCCCACTTCAGTAATCATATCACTTGATAACGACAACTCACTGTTGTTCTTGTTTACAAACATTGCGTTCAATGTTTTTAGTTCTCTCAGTCTTAAAACACCAAAAAACATTTTTCATGTCCCTTTAAAACGTTTGTGAAAAGTATTATTCGTGATAGGACAGCCCTTTCACATGAAATAGATACCAGGACACACTGGTCGTCTCTAAACTACCGGCATTAAGCCAAACATTTAGACATTTATTTCATGCAAAAATGAATCTCTCCTTATTTCCCAACAGTGCATCACGTCACAAACAATTATAATTACGTCAATGAATTGTATTATTTCCGGATTGGCGTTTCTTCCCCGTGGTTTCATCTTTTCATAAAATGCCCATATTTTCTATATTTGTGTGATTGCTATATGAGGTTCTTATTGGGGCATTATTATTATATTTTTATGTTTTCAAGTTTTGAGATGCTTAGTTTTGTTTTCAAAGTTTAATTTTTTTGTTCATTTTAATTTCATTATTTTCGCTGATAGAGTGCGAGACAGGAATTGCAATAACGCAAGATTGCTATAATAATAATAATGTATAACTGACACAAGGCCTAATTGCTATAATAATAATGTGTGACTGACACAAGGCCTAATTGCTATAATAATAATGTGTGACTGACACAAGGCCTAATTGCTATAATAATAATAATGTATGACTGACACAAGGCCTAATTGCTATAATAATATAATGTATGACTGAAACAAGGCCTAATTGCTATAATAATAATAATGTATGACTGACACAAGGCCTAATTGCTATAATAATAATGTATAACTGACACAAGGCCTAATTGCTATAATAATAATAATGTATGACTGACACAAGGCCTAATTGCTATAATAATAATAATGTATGACTGACACAAGACCTAATTGCTATAATAATAATAATGTATGACTGACACAAGGCCTAATTGCTATAATAATGTATGACTGACACAAGGCCTAATTGCTATAATAATGTATGACTGACACAAGGCCTAATTGCTATAATAATGTATAACTGACACAAGGCCTAATTGCTATAATAATGTATGACTGACACAAGGCCTAATTGCTATAATAATGTATGACTGACACAAGGCCTAATTGCTATAATAATGTATGACTGACACAAGGCCTAATTGCTATAATAATGTATGACTGACACAAGGCCTAATTGCTATAATAATAATAATGTATAACTGACACAAGGCCTAATTGCTATAATAATAATAATAATGTATGAGTGACACAAGGCCTAATTGCTATAATAATGTATGACTGACACAAGGCCTAATTGCTATAATAATAATAATGTATGAGTGACACAAGGCCTAATTGCTATAATAATGTATGACTGACACAAGGCCTAATTGCTATAATAATAATAATGTATGAGTGACACAAGGCCTAATTGCTATAATAATGTATAACTGACAGAAGGCCTAATTGCTATAATAATGTATAACTGACACAAGGCCTAATTGCTATAATAATGTATAACTGACACAAGGCCTAATTGCTATAATAATGTATAACTGACACAAGGCCTAATTGCTATAATAATGTATAACTGACACAAGACCTAATTGCTATAATAATGTATAACTGACACAAGACCTAATTGCTATAATAATGTATAACTGACACAAGACCTAATTGCTATAATAATGTATAACTGACACAAGACCTAATTGCTATAATAATAATAATGTATAACTGACACAAGGCCTAATTGTTATAATAATAATAATGTATAACTGACACAAGGCCTAATTGTTATAATAATAATAATGTATAACTGACACAAGGCCTAATTGCTATAATAATAATAATGTATAACTGACACAAGACCTAATTGCTATAATAATAATAATGTATTACTGACACAAGACCTAATTGCTATAATAATAATAATGTATAACTGACACAAGGCCTAATTGTTATAATAATAATAATGTATAACTGACACAAGGCCTAATTGCTATAATAATAATAATGTATGACTGACAAACGGCCTAATTACTGTAATGCATAACTGATACAATGCATAAATGCTATATCTATGACTAAAACAATGCATAATTGATGCAATGTATGACTGATATAGTGCATAATTGTTAGAAATGCATGACTGAAACGGTGTGTAATATAATATATATACATGACTGATACAATTCATAATTTTTATAATGCATGACTAATACAATCTATAATTTCTATAATGCATGACTAATAATATCTATAATTACTATAATGCATGACTAATACAATCTATAATTACTATAATGCATGACTAATACATTCTATAATTACTATAATGCATGACTAATATAATCTATAATTACTATAATGCATGACTAATACCATCTATAATTACTATAATGCATGATTAATACAAGCTATAATTACTATAATGCACGACTAATACAATCGATAATTACTATAATGCATGACTGATACAATCTATGATTACTATAATGTATGACTAATACAATCTATAATTACTATAATGCATGACTAATACCATCTATAATTACTATAATGCATGACTAATACAATTCATAATTGCTCTAATTCATGATTAATGTAATTTATCAAGAGAAATAGATACACGGCTGAGAAACTGTTGGAGAAAAAAGTTAAGCAAAATAGATGACAAGCAGAAATAGAAGAATAAATACTCATAGAAGTTCATACTAAAAGACAATAACATTTTAATTAAAATAAACATAATGACAACGGTCTGACTAAAGCCACGCTTCAGAAATTGAAACAAAAATTACTGTCATAAATAATGTCATTTGTTAAACGTAACGAATTATCGCAAATACATGTCAGACAACAATCATGATTTATGATTGGAGGGAGAACAATCTTACAGTTATGTAAGAAACAATCATGATTTATGACCGAAGAGAGAGAAACAAAAAGAACATGCTTGCATTTCTTTTACAAACAATTCAGTGAGGTCAACAAAGAAGAGCCACACCGCAGTTCTGTAAGAATTAGTAATAATTAATGGTTGAAGTGAAGAATGTGATATTGAGATAGTAATGAATAATGATTGAAGTGAAGAATGTGATATTGAGATAGTAATGAATAATGATTGAAGTGAAGAAAGTGATTTGCAAATAGTAATAATTAATGGTTGAAGTGAAGAATGTGATATTGAGATAGTAATGAATAATGATTGAAGTGAAGAAAGTGATATGCAAATAGTAATGAATAATGATTGAAGTGATGAAAGTGGAATGCTAATATTAATGAATAATGGTTAAAGTGAAGAAAGTGATTTGCAAATAGTAATCATTAATGGTTGAAGTGAAGACAGTGATATGCAGATAGTAATGATTATTGGTTGAAGTGAAAACGAGAGTTGCATTCAGTAATGAATAATGATTGAAGTTATGAAAATGATATATAGATAGTAATGAATAATGAGTGTAGTGAAGAAAGTTATATGTAGATAGTAATTAATAATGATTGAAGTTAAGAAAGTGATATATAGATAGTAATGATTAATGGTTAATGTGACGAAAGTGATATATAGATAGTAATGAATAATGAGTGAAGTGAAGAAAGTGATATATAGATAGTAGTGATTAATGGTTAAATGAAGAAAGTGATATATAGATAGTAATGAATAATGATTGAAATTAGGAAAGTGATATATAGATAGTAATACTTAATGGTTAAAGTAAAGAAAGTGATATATAGATAGTAATGCTTAATGGTTAAAGTGAAGATAGTGATATATAGATAGTAATGATTAATGGTTAAAGTGAAAAACGAGAGTTACATTCAGTAATGAGTAATGATTGAAGTTAAGAAAATGATATATATATATAGATAGTAATGATTAATGGTTAAAGTGAAGAAAGTGATATATAGATAGTAATGAATAATGAGTGAGGTGAAGAAAGTGATATATAGATAGTAATGAATAATTATTGAAGTTAAGAAAGTGATATATAGATAGTAATGAATAATGAGTGAGGTGAAGAAAGTGATATATAGATAGTAATGAATAATGAGTGAGGTGAAGAAAGTGAAATATAGATAGTAATGATTAATGGTTGAAGTGAAGAAAGTGATATATAGATAGTAATGAATAATGAGTGAGGTGAAGAAAGTGATATATAGATAGTAATGAATAATTATTGAAGTTATGAAAGTGATATATAGATTGTAATGAATAATTATTGAAGTTAAGAAAGTGATATATAGATAGTAATGAATAATGATTGAAATTAGGAAAATGATATATAGATAGTAATGATTAATAGTTAAAGTGAAGAAAGTGAAATATAGATAGTAATGATTAATGGTTGAAGTGAAGAAAGTGATATATAGATAGTAATGATTAATGGTTGAAGTGAAGAAAGTAATATATAGATAGTAATGATTAATGGTTGAAGTGAAGAAAGTGAAATATATAGATAGTAATGATTAATGGTTGAAGTGAAGAAAGTGAAATATATAGTAATGATTAATGGTTGAAGTGAAGAAAGTGCGTTGCCGGCAGTAATGAAGATTAAAGTCTGATCGTGTGTGATTCCTGGAAAACAAACTCCAAACAGCATTTTCAGATAAGTTACTTTCTTTTATTCATTCCTACATATACCCAAGCTAATGAAAAGTCTCTACATCAACAGCAGCTGCAGGCAGAACAGCAGCAGGCTACACATATCACCTCGAAGTTAGATCAGGTGTAAGACAGGGGTGCGTACTATCCCCCTACTGTTTATTATATACATGAACTAATATGCATGTTATATATTATATGCATTATTATATGCATGTTAGGCAACCCATCAGAGACAGAGGAGATCAATGAGCTTTTATTTGCAGACGATCAGACACTAATACATGAAGCAATAGAAGACATACACGAACACTTAAATAGACTCAAAAGCAAAGGCACAAAATACAACATGAAAATCAACATCAACTAAAAAGAGTCATGAATGTTGTAAAAGAAAAACAGAACATCAACATAACTATAGAAGGCAGACAACTAAAATAAGTAGAGGAATTTAAATACATCCGAAGTCTAATGACAAACGACAATTCACAAACAGCAGAGATAGTCTCAAGATGCAACAAAACTTGTCGAATCATAGGAAAACTATCACCACTATAGTCAACTATCACCACTTTTGTCAAAAAAAGGAAATAACTCTAGAAGCGAAAAGGGCACTCTACAATACAATCTTCATCTCAACGTTGTGCTACCGATGCCAGTCCTGGACCCTGCATGCAAGAACAATCAGAAAAATAACCTCTACAGAGATGAAATGTGTTAGACGAATGAAAGGAAACAGTCTGAGAGATAAGATCAGAAATGAAGAACTGAGAAAAACTAGGAATAGCCCCCGCCATATATGCCAAAAACTACAAAGGACAAAAGGTAGGGTTCCCAACCGACGACTTCCGGTTCACCCAGCCTTTAATGGGTACCGGATTTTTTTCTGGGAAAGTAAAGCGGCACGGGCGTAATACAGACCACATTACCCCAAAAATCATGTGCCGAAGGTCTGTAAAATTTATGGTCACTAACACTATATTCCCTGTACGCCACTTGGCGTGACGGGGGTACTTTACTTTTTTTTTTACTTATATATTCCAAAAAATAAAAGAATAGGAATGGCAAAAAGTAATTTTAATGCCGTGAACAATATACTAACATCAAAACAAATAACACCAGGGCTAAAACTAAGAATAGCAAAATGTTATGTCTTCTCAACATTCCTGTAAGGTGTAGAAACATGGACATTAGACAACAAAACAGAACAGAAAATTGAAGCCTTTGAAATGTAGATTTATATAAGGATATGAATAATTGGAAGGAAAGAAAATAAAACAAAAGATAAAGTTTTAAAACAACTAAACATGACCAGAGAACTACTTAACGCAATTAGAACAAGACACATGAGATTTTTGGGGCAGTTAAAAGACACCAGCCTACTAAAAGTAATCTTGGAAGGGAAATACAAGGTAAAAGAGGCAGAGGCAGACCAAAACTAACATGGACGAGTAACATCAAAAGGTGGACAAGTCAGCCAATGACAACCTGCACCATCAAAGCAAGAGACAGAGCGGAATGGCGCTAGCCAACCTTCGATGCGGAGACGGCACTCAATGAATGAACTATGCTGTTATGCTCAATTCTTAGTCCCAATGTTCTCTACCAAACAAAAACCAAACTTTCGACACTTGTTTATAAACTCTCAATTTTTCTCTTTTTATTTATTTTTTTTTTCCACTGTAGAACCGCAATAAGTTAACGTTGAAGTAATTGTACGGTGTTCGCATAGGTCTATCTATAAAGTGACATTCGTTTGAAAAGATTTGAATTAAAAATTAGATTGGAGCGACGCATGATGGGATGAAACGGAAGTACTCACCACTGGTGTTGAATACATGAGGTAGCCTGCCGGGAGCGCCAGACACGATATCATTAAAATATATTTATAATTCGTGGAAAATAAGTCGATGTTCTTGGATACGAACTTTCATGTAACAAGCCCTATTTTACACTAAATCCCGTTTGAAGAATTTCAAAATGGACATTAATTACAGTCGATGATGCCGAATCAGACACACTATCTCTGGAGTCAAGATATTTCCGGAACTGCTAATGAGGAATCTAAAAGCCATAAAAATGAACTGGGATAGTGTCAGATTTTAAAGAAAAATGGGGTATGGGTTTCGTTTCATCACGTTTCAGAATTCATAACAAAAGAAAGAGAGTGTTAACGTGTTACTTGTTAAGTTATCCAGCAACATAGGAGCTGTCGTTATCGGAGAACGGAGACTGTAAGTTCGAGTGCTCTTTAGTTTAACTATAGCTTCATGGATGGAGTCGTTGACTCCCTTCTGTTCACAAAAGACAGAAATTGGGAACATAAAATGAGACAATTAACGAGGACAAACAAGACAATACCAGTAGGGGATGGCGCGATATTCCGTTATAGTTTGTGATATAAATGTATTTTTCCCCTATTTATAATGTGTATGTGGTATATGTGTGTGTTTCCCAGACGACGACCTGACGTGGTACTGACCACATCGCTGACAAAATGTGCCTATGGTGATTAGAAAGTATAATCACGAGCAGCAAATATCCAGCAACCTTTAGGGCAAGGAGGAAACTTTTACTCTATTGAGTATATCAACAGTTGTCCTGACTGACTGACTAATTGATTGACTGAGTCGATTGATTGTCTGACTGATCAATTGATTGACTGATTGATTAACTGACTTATAATTAATTGACTGACTGTTTGGTGATTGATTGATAGACTGACTGACTGATCGATTGACTCGCTTGACTGATTGTCTGACTGATCTATTGATTGACTGACTGGCTTGACTGATAGACTGGTTGATTAACTGACTGACTCATCCTCACTCAAACCCCTGTTCTAGAAATCTGAAACGTGTGCACATTTCCAAAATGACGTAAACACCCACTATAATGACGTTTATTCATATCTCTCTCCGTACGGAAGCTTTTAATCAATGCAACGGAAAATATTTCAGACATTTGTCATGGTTTTAAGTATCAATCTACATATTTATATTTATCTAACATATAACATATTTTATATGAATTTTTAGATAATTGAACGAGTTATTAGATTTCACCAATACCAAGATGATACAAGACTTCTAAAAATGGTTCGATGACGGTTCACATTATTCAAATTGAGAGTGACGCACAGTGCGGTGAAACGTACTGAAGGAGATATTCAAGTCTTACATACTAAGTGTGCACCACGTGTTTCACATTATTTGATATGACTAGTCCACACTCCAAACCCTTGCACCAATAGAAGAAATGCGTGTAGACACGATTCTGAATGTTCTTGTAATCAAATGTTATAGTTTGCAGAATGAGTGACAGGCGAGGTGTGTGCAACTAATGATCAGTGCTGATTCAGAACACATTTTGGTTTGGGACTTCCGGTCAATATGGCTGATAGGCGGCAGAAGCTATTGAGGCTAAGTCAAAGATGTGTTTCTTGTTGCAGTTTCCTCATATTCCAAGTCTGACTGCTATCGGAGCTACTGAGTTTAGTGCTCTGTGCACACAGAGCTGTGTTTTTCATCCGGATCGTGTTTCAATATTCCGATTGCTTAAGGTGAATGATGATATCGTATGACGAAGGTTAGTTCAGCTGCATTCACTTTCGGTGCCGCTTGGCCTTATGTCTTTTGGTATGTGATGTATCTGTTATAACGGGGACTGCAGCTGCCTCTTTTTGTTTCGATCCTTCATTGAGATGAGATGTTAATTCGGATGATTCCACTGGCACGGGCGGTTGAGCAATTGTGGATTGTCATTCGTTTGCAGTGATACCGTGGCCTTCGACTTAACACAGCTGTAACATTTTGGTTTTGGGGAATACATTTTGACACACTACGGTCTACCTCAGACAACATGCTTTGGGGGAAAAAAAAGGGGGGGGGTATGGCGTGGGGGTTCCATAAAAGAGGCTATCTAAGGAGAGACAAGTACGTCTTAAAAGTTCTTGGCACTAGTCGTGTCGAACAACGACACAGCACTCAGTGACGAGGAGCGAGGTGTCCGGGATCAGGTACTTTGAGGCGTTAAGTCGGGTACTAGGCTAATCCTATTCCTCGGTACTTATGGTATAGTTTGTTCAGAAATTCGTGTCCACAGAGATTATTAATTGTCTCGGAAACTTTTTGATGAATTTCTGTAATTCTTTTTCATAGATCTTATTTTTTTTACCAACCTTAAGTCTGATTATTTTCCTTACTGTCATGCATTTAGGAAAGATTTGTGCTTCTTTGGTGTATATAAAAGTATGATTCTCTTGGCTGTCCTAATTTTTAGGATTTTAAAATACCCACATTTGTTGTAATCAACTCGTCGTCTAAAAAGGCAAATTTCACGTGCTCCCCAAACAATATTAGCACCATCTCGTGCTCACTGAACCGTAACTTGTAAGACACAATACAATGAGAGTATTGTTAGAAAATTACAATAATTTACAGTAAAATCTAATGTTTAGAGCACACTGTTTGATATTTTCCTAAAATTATATAATAAAAAGGGAGTTGCGATAGCTCAGTGGTTAGTGAACTGGACTATAAAGGACAAGGGGTAGGGTTCGATCCCAATGGACGGCTTCCGGGTTCACCCAGCCTTAAATGGGTACCGGATTTTTTCTGGGAAAGTAAAACAGCACGGGCGTAATACCGACCACATTACCCCAAAAATCATGTGCTGAAGGTCTGTAAAATATAGGGTCAATAACACCATATTTCCCTATACGCCACTTGACGTGACTGGGGTACTTTACTTTTATATATATATATAACAAAAACGATTTGTGCAAAATTCGGACTACCTTTGTACTTGAATGTTATAAAATCTGAAGGTCGGTGAAAAAATAATATTTCATGAAAAATAATTACAGAAATTCATCAAACAGTTTCCGAGATAATCGAACAACTCTGTTGGCACGAATTTGTGAACGAACTTTAGTACTTGGAAGAGTAGGGGATTGGGTGACCTAGAGGTAGGACGTTGACCTCAGGAAAAGGGGATCAAGGTTCAAAGCTCACCAGAAGCGGTGCTGATGTTTTTTTTAACAAAAATATGAAACATTAATCCGTGGTTTGTTTACGACGTTACATGCCTAGATCTCTGTTGGGTACTGAGATCCGATGTCTAGCTCTCTCGGATAACGGCACTAAACAGGTGGTCCTGTGCAGCACTCGCGCAGTTGAAAGACCCATTGACAGTTAAAATAGAAAAGAGTAAGCCATAAATATGGTCGTGGCCAGGGCAAAACTGTCAGCAGAAACCTGTCCACACCGTGGATACTAGGCCGTGAAAATGAGCCAGGATTCTCATTAGATTTTCGCGAAATTCTCGACGGGGATAAAGGAGCACCTATGGGTTCGTCCGGTGTGAAACAGTGATGATTCTAGCAACAACACAACAACCAAACAAACTTAGAAGAAATCGCCCAAGAGATTGCTTATTTAGAGTGCTGGTACTATCATCTTGCGTGACATCTCTGCAGTTATCTTGAGAGAGTCGAGACTCATCAAATTAGCTCACAATCTGCCCCACAACCTGCCCCCAATCTGCCCCTCAACCTGCCCCACAACCTGCCCTCAACCTGCCCCTCAACCTGCCCCACAACCTGCCCCACAACCTGCCCACAACCTACCCCAAAACCTCATCCACAACCTGCCCCACACCCTGCCCCACAACCTGCCCCACAGCCTGCCCCACAACCTGCCCCTCAACCTGCCCCTCAATCTGCCCCTCAACCTGCTCCACAACCTGCCCCACAACCTGTCCCACAACCTGCCCCACAACCTGCCCCCAAACTGCCCCTCAAACTGCCCCTCAAACTGCCCCACAACCTGCCCCTCAACCTGCCCCTCAACCTGCCCCTCAACCTGCTCCACAACCTGTCCCTCAACCTGTCTCTCAACCTGTCCCTCAACCTGCTCCACAACCTGTATCATGTCCCTCAACCTGTCTCTCAACCTGTTCCTCAATCTGTCCCTCAACCTGTCCCTCAACCTGTCCCTCAACCTGTCCCTCAATCTGTCCCTCAACCTGTCCCTCAATCTGTCCCTCAACCTGTCCCTCAATATGTCCCTCAATCTGTCCCTCAACCTGTCCCTCAATCTGTCCCTCAATCTGTCCCTCAACCTGTCCCTCAAACTGTCCCTCAATCTGTCCCTCAACCTGTCCCTCAATCTGTCCCTCAATCTGTCCCTCAATATGTCCCTCAATCTGTCCCTCAACCTGTCCCTCAATCTGTCCCTCAATCTGTCCCTCAACCTGTCCCTCAATCTGTCCCTCAACCTGTCCCTCAATCTGTCCCTCAATCTGTCCCTCAACCTGTCCCTCAATCTGTCCCTCAACCTGTCCCTCAGTCTGTCCCTCAATATGTCCCTCAATCTGTCCCTCAACCTGTCCCTCAACCTGTCCCTCAATCTGTCCCTCAACCTGTCCCTCAATATGTCCCTCAATCTGTCCCTCAACCTGTCCCTCAATCTGTCCCTCAATCTGTCCCTCAACCTGTCCCTCAACCTGTCCCTCAATCTGTCCCTCAACCTGTCCCCCAAACTGTCCCTCAACCTGTTCCTCAATCTGCCGCCTCAACCTGTTCCTCAATCTGCCGCCTCAACCTGTTCCTCAATCTGTCCCTCAACCTGTCCCCCAAACTGTCCCTCAACCTGTTCCTCAATCTGCCGCCTCAACCTGTTCCTCAATCTGTCCCTCAACCTGTCCCCCAAACTGTCCCTCAACTTGTCCCTCAATCTGCCGCCTCAACCTGTCCCTCAACTTGTCCCTCAACCTGTCCCTCAACCTGTCCCTCAACCTGTCCCTCAATCTGTCCCTCAACCTGTCCCCCAAACTGTCCCTCAACCTGTCCCTCAACCTGTCCCTCAAACTGTCCCTCAAACTGTCCCTCAACCTGTCCCTCAACCTGTCCCTCAACCTGTTCCTCAATCTGCCGCCTCAACCTGTCCCTCAACCTGTCCCTCAACCTGTCCCTCAATCTGTCCCTCAACCTGTCCCTCAATATGTCCCTCAATCTGTCCCAACAACCTGTCCCTCAATCTGTCCCTCAATCTGTCCCTCAACCTGTCCCTCAACCTGTCCCTCAACCTGTCCCTCAACCTGTCTCTCAACTTGTTCCTCAATCTGCCGCCTCAACCTGTTCCTCAATCTGTCCCTCAACCTGTCCCTCAACCTGTCCCTCAACCTGTCCCTCAACCTGTCCCTCAACCTGTCCCTCAACCTGTCCCTCAATCTGTCCCTCAATCTGACCCTCAACTTGTCCCTCAATCTGCCGCCTCAACCTGTCCCTCAACCTGTCCCTCAATCTGCCGCCTCAACCTGTCCCTCAACCTGTCCCTCAACCTGTCCCTCAACCTGTCCCTCAATCTGTCCCTCAATCTGTCCCTCAACTTGTCCCTCAATCTGCCGCCTCAACCTGTCCCTCAACTTGTCCCTCAATCTTCCCCCCAACCTGTCCCTCAACCTGTCCCTCAATCTGCCGCCTCAACCTGTCCGTCAACCTGTCCCTCAATCTTCCCCCCAACCTGTCCGTCAACCTGTCCCTCAATCTGCCGCCTCAACCTGTCCGTCAACCTGTCCCTCAATCTTCCCCCCAACCTGTCCGTCAACCTGTCCCTCAATCTGCCGCCTCAACCTGTCCGTCAACCTGTCCCTCAATCTTCCCCCAACCTGTCCGTCAACCTGTCCCTCAATCTGTCCCTCAACCTGTCCCTCAATCTGCCGCCTCAACCTGTCCCTCAACCTGTCCCTCAATCTTCCCCCCAACCTGTCCGTCAACCTGTCCCTCAATCTGCCCCTCAACCTGTCCCTCAATCTGCCGCCTCAACCTGTCCCTCAACCTGTCCCTCAATCTGCCGCCTCAACCTGTCCCTCAACCTGTCCCTCAACCTGTCCCTCAACCTGTCCCTCAATTAGCCGCCTCAACCTGTCCCTCAACCTGTCCCTCAATCTGTCCCTCAATTTGCCGCCTCAACCTGTTTCTCTACCTGCCCTCAATCTTCCCCCCAACCTGTCCGTCAACCTGTCCCTCAATCTGTCCCTCAATCTGTCCCTCAATCTGCCCCTCAACCTGTCCCTCAATCTGCCGCCTCAACCTGTCCCTCAATCTGCCCCTCAACCTGTCCCTCAATCTGCCGCCTCAACCTGTCCCTCAATCTGTCCCTCAATCTGTCCCTCAATCTGCCCCTCAACCTGTCCCTCAATCTGCCGCCTCAACCTGTCCCTCAATCTGCCCCTCAACCTGTCCCTCAATCTGCCGCCTCAACCTGTCCCTCAACCTGTCCCTCAATCTGCCGCCTCAACCTGTCCCTCAACCTGTCCCTCAACCTGTCCCTCAATTTGCCGCCTCAACCTGTCCCTCAACCTGTCCCTCAATCTGCCGCCTCAACCTGTCCCTCACCTGTCCCTCAACCTGTCCCTCAACCTGTCCCTCAATTTGCCGCCTCAACCTGTTTCTCTACCTGCCCTCAATCTTCCCCCCAACCTGTCCCTCAACCTGTCCCTCAATCTGTCCCTCAATTTGCCGCCTCAACCCTTTCTCTACCTGCCCTCAATCTTCCCCCCAACCTGTCCGTCAACCTGTCCCCCCAACCTGTCCGTCAGCCTGTCCCCCTACCTTTCCCCCAACCCCAATCTCCCCACAACCTGTCCCTCAACCTGTCCCTCAACCTGTCCCTCAATTTGCCGCCTCAACCTGTTTCTCTACCTGCCCTCAATCTTCCCCCCAACCTGTCCGTCAACCTGTCCCTCAATTTGCGCCTCAACCTGTTTCTCTACCTGCCCTCAATCTTCCCCCAACCTGTCCGTCAACCTGTCCCCCTACCTTTCCCCCAACCCAATCTCCCCTCAACTTGTCCCTCAACCTGTCCCTCAACTTGTCCCTCAACTTGTCCCTCAACCTGTCCCTCAACCTGTCCTCAACCGGCTCCTCAACCTGTCCCTCAACCTGTCCCTCAACCTGTCCCTCAACTTGTCCCTCAACCTGTCCCTCAACCTGTCCCTCAACCTGTCCCTCAACTTGTCCCTCAACCTGTCCCTCAAATTGTCCCTCAACCTGTCCCTCAACCTGTCCCTCAACCTGTCCCTCAACCGGCTCCTCAACCTGTCCCTCAACCTGTCCCTTAACTTGTCCCTCAACCTGTCCCTCAACTTGTCCCTCAACTTGTCCCTCAACCTGTCCCTCAACTTGTCCCTCAACTTGTCCCTCAACCTGTCCCTCAACTTGTCCCTCAACCTGTCCTTCAACCTGTCCCTCAACCTGTCCCTCAACGGCTCCTCAACCTGTCCCTCAACCTGTCCCTCAACCTGTCCCTCAACTTGTCCCTCAACCTGTCCCTCAACCTGTCCCTCAACCGGCTCCTCAACCTGTCCCTCAACCTGTCCTTCAACCTGTCCCTCAACCTGCCCCTCAACCTGTCCCTCAACCTGTCCTCAACCTGCCCCTCAACCTGCCCCTCAACCTGTCCCTCAACCTGTCCCTCAACCTGTCCCTCAACCTGCCCCTCAACCTGCCCCTCAACCTGTCCCTCAACCTGTCCCTCAACCTGCCCCTCAACCTGCCCCTCAACCTGCCCCTCAACCTGTCCCTCAACCTGCCCCTCAACCTGTCCCTCAACCTGTCCCTCAACCTGTCCCTCAACCTGTCCCTCAACCTGTCCCTCAACTGTCCCTCAACCTGTCCCTCAACCTGTCCCTCAACCGGCTCCTCAACCTGTCCCTCAACCTGCCCCTCAACCTGCCCCTCAACCTGTCCCTCAACCTGTCCCTCAACCTGTCCCTCAACCTGTCCTCAACCTGTCCCTCAACCTGTCCCTCAACCTGTCCTTCAACCTGTCCCTCAACCTGCCCCTCAACCTGTCCCTCAACCTGTCCCTCAACCTGTCCCT
Organism: Megaustenia siamemsis; assembly: GCA_032433765.1. Lineage (NCBI taxonomy): Eukaryota > Metazoa > Mollusca > Gastropoda > Stylommatophora > Ariophantidae > Megaustenia > Megaustenia siamemsis. Next base: position 96,666,266 of record JAVIAB010000051.1, read on the forward strand.
CAACTTGTCCCTCAACCTGTCCCTCAACTGTCCCTCAACGGCTCCTCAACCTGTCCCTCAACCTGTCCCTCAACCTGTCCCTCAACTTGTCCCTCAACCTGCCCCTCAACCTGTCCCTCAACCTGCCCCTCAACCCCTCAACCTGCCCCTCAACCGGTCCCACAACCTGCCCCTCAACCTGCCATTCAACCTGCCCCTCAATCTGCCCAACAACCTCCCACACAAATTGCCCCACAACCTGCCCCTCAACCTGACTACACAACCTGCCCCACAACCTGCCCCTCAACCTGCCCCTCAACCTGACTACACAACCTGCCCCACAACCTGCCCCTCAACTTGCCCCTGAAAATGTCCTTCAACCTGCCCCACAACCTGCCCCTGAAAATGTCCTTCAACCTGCCCCTCAACCGGTCCCACAACCTGCCCCTCAACTAGCCATTCAACCTGCCCCTCAATCTGCCCAACAACCTCCCCACAATTGCCCCACTACCTGCCCCTCAAACTCCCCTCATCCTGACCCTCAACCTGTACCTCAACCTGCCCTAAATCTGTCCATCAACCTCCCCCACTACCTGCCTCTCAAACTTCCCCTCATCCTGACCCTCAACCTGCCCTCAATCAGCACCACAACCTGACCCACAACCTGCATCTCAACCTCCCCCAATCTGCCCCTCAACCTGCCACTCAACCTATCCCCCAACCTGCCCCACAATCTGCCCCTCAACCTGCCCCCCAATCTGCCCCTCAACCTACCCCACAATCTGCCCCTCAACCTACCCCACAATCTGCCCCTCAACCTGCCCCACAATCTGCCCCTCAACCTACCCCCCAATCTGCCCCTCAACCTGCCCCACAATCTGCCCTCAACCTGCCCCACAACCTGCCGCTCAACCTGACTACACAACCTTTCCCCACAACCTGCCCCTGAAATGTCCTTCAACTTGCTCCTCAACCGGTCCCACAACCTGCCCCTCAACTTGCTCCTGAAAATGTCCTTCAACCTGCCCCTCAATCTATCCTCCAACCTACCCCACAATCTGCCCCTCAACCTGCCCCACAATCTGCCCCTCAACCTGCCCCACAATCTGCCCCTCAACCTGCCCCACAATCTGCCCCTCAACCTACCCACAATCTGCCCCTCACCTACCCCACAATCTGTCCCTCAACCTGCCCCCAATCTGCTCCTCAACCTGCCCCCAATCTGCCCCTCAACTTCATCCATGTAAAAACAGCGGCGTGACGACTTTCCGTAAGAGTTGCCCGCACATAATAGCCCGCACATAATAGCCCGGACATAATAGCCCGGACATAATAGCCCGGACATAATAGCCCGGACATGGTTTGGAAGATCCGATTCATCAGAGCTCGGTGTTCACATAGAGAATGGTCAGCGCGTTCACTCAACGGGGGCTGACTTTGCACGTAGAATGCCAGGGTTCGAAACACGGTCTGTAGTTGCCCAAGGCTGACAAATATATTCCTAGTGTTTGGTCATATCAACCTGGGAGAGAGCATTGTGTCTCGCGTCACTCGCGCCAACAAAATGTGTCGATAAGAAATGAAAGCTCCACTTTCCGCCCCCTCCCCCCAATACATCAATAAATGCGATATTGTTAACCATTACTTTATATATATATAATGATCACTGAGTTGGTTCTTTTGTACCGGGGATTAGTCTTTTTGTACCAGGGATTAGTCTTTTTGTACCGGGGATCAGTCTTTTTGTACCGGGGATTAGTCTTTTTGTACCGGGGATTAGTCTTTTTGTACCGGGGATTAGTCTTTTTGTCCACATTGTATCCATGCTCTCTGTTAGTGCGACTGTTATTGACAGATCCGACGAGTTTAAAACGAAGCTATGTGCATTCAATTGGGTAACTAAAGAGACACCTCATGTGTAGCAATGCGATTCCTAAAAAGAGACACATCATGTGTAGCAATGCGATTCCTAAAAGAGACACCTCATGTGTAGCAATGCGATTCCTAAAAAGGGACACCTCATGTGTAGCAATGCGATTCCTGAAAAGAGACACCTCATGTGTAGCAATGCGATTCCTAAAAAGAGACACCTCATGTGTAGCAATGCGATTCCTAAAAAGAGACACCTCATGTGTAGCAATGCGATTCCTACTGATTTTCCCACGATGGAGGAGAGACTCATGATCTGGAGAGTACATATCTGACCAGGAACATCCGCTACATGAGATGTTCTCTGAAGATAAGAGGAACAGATTTAAGCAAGGGAAAGTCATGGATTTAAAAAAATAAGAGTTTCAGGTGTGTAATCATCCTTGTGCTAACATATTATGTGTCACCTGCAATTGTATCATGTATGTATACATTCATATGATAATACAAATAGGATACATATTCCATATAAGATAGAAACAGTTGGTTACACATTATTTGACATTAATTTCTTTAAGTTCCAAATCCGTGATAATCTTAGAATGAATGCTTGTCTTGTCACCTACATCGTGGCAATGTTAGACACGTATGACATTGTAAGACAAGTACAGCACTCATGAGATGGCTACCAGGGAACTGAGGATAGTCCACTTGTCAAAAAAAATGGCGGAACATGACGTCATGAGGGGTGAAAGCAGGATAATCATTCTCAGTGGTAACGAACGCAACACATTCAACAATACAGGCCAGGAATAACCGGTAGACGAACACTTCGATGGTTGCTGGAACAGGTAGAAGACCGGATATGGGAATACCCCGATTGCGATGACATGAGCCCGAACTAAACGTTACAAACTGGTCTCCTAGCTTTCTTCTTCATACAAAGACAGCCTTCTCTATAAGAAAGACAAATAAAAAAACAAATACACAAAATAAGACGTAGAAGCCTGGCGAATAACACTCGGTTAAAGGTCAAAGGTCAAGTGCATACGGTTTGCTGGTTTAATTAATAACTGACCAGACAGAACTGCGAGGTAGAAAATAAAATAGGAAAAAAGAGAGTACTGAAAACTGAAGCTGCATTAGACTCTTTCTCGTCACATTAGGCTGCAACAATAACATCAGCCGCCACGAGCCCTGAAAGACGACAATCAAATCTGCGTCTCTGAGAGATGCCACTTATCGCGGACGTCCCCATTCTATCCGGGGGGGACTGACCCGGCCAGAACCAGGGAAATTCAATTCCGGTTAAGCAATTGACCAAGGAGGACTGGTTAGGAAAACTGTTGCCTCAAGTCGACAAATCTATTGAGGTCAACGGCTCTGCAAACCAGGGGCTTAGAAAGGAGGTTGTCTGTGGAAGAAAGTCGCAAAGTTACCCATTAACGTGTTTTTTTTGGGAATGGTCGCCTTTCAATTCTTATCGCTTCCGTCGTTGTAGATATAAGTGCTACCATCTGTAGACCATTCTTTAGTTTGTAATTCAAGCCGTTGAGAATATTGTTGTTGACTGACATATGCAGGAGAAACCAGAAATATCGTCACAATCGTAAGGAAGAGACAATCTACATCTACTGTAGGGAAGAGACAATCTACATCTACTGTAGGAAGAGACAATCTACATCTACTGTAGGGAAGAGACAATCTACATCTATTGTAGGGAGAGACAATCTACATCTATTGTAGGGAAGAGACAATCTACATCTACTGTATGGAAGAGACAATCTACATCTATTGTAGGGAAGAGACAATCTACATCTATTGTAGGGAAGAGACAATCTACAGGCAGAATGAATGAAAGAAGAGCAGAGGAAAACTTAGAGTAAAATATTGAACAGTTTATCCAAATAGCATAAGAAAAGATCACCGACTGAAATTATGACATGTATGGAGGACCGAATGATGTGGAGAGAGATGATCGCCTACGCCACCGGCATGGCACCTGATGATGTTTTAGAAAATGAAATCCGGTGACACAGGGATGTAACATAAGGACATAGATTAAGCGCACAACATATATATATATATATATATATCAAAGATATAACATAACGACGCAACATAAAGATATAACATAAAGATATAACATAACGACACAACATAAAGATATAACAAAAGATATTGCTTAACGATCTAACATAAAGATATAACATAACGACACAACATAAAGATATAACATAAAGATATAAGATACAGATATAACTAATTGATATAACAAATATATAACATAAATATATATAAACGATATAACGAAACGACATAACATAAGATATTACAAAGATATAACATAGTGAAATAACAAAGTTATAACTTAATGATATAACAAATATATAACATAATAATATATCAAAGATATAACACAAAATTAGGCCTATAACATAAATATATAACAGGGAAAGACAGCAGACACTGTGAGAGAATAGAAAAGTAGAAGATGAAGTAAAAACAGGAAAGACATCAGACACTGTGAGAGAATAGAAAAGTAGAAGATGAAGTAAAAACAGGAAAGACATCAGACACTGTGAGAGAATAGAAAAGTAGAAGATGAAGAAACACAGGAAAGACAGCAGACACCGTTAGAGAATAGCTCAAAATGAAGTCAACAGTAAAAGTGGTAAACGACTTTAGATAGACGATTATGTAGAGATTTAATCACTAGCGGTAGTAGGCTTGGCTTGATGATGATACTGACGATGATAATGGTGACGATAATGGTTGCGATAATGATGCTGATGATGATAATAGTGATGATGATGACGATGACGATTGACACAATGGTATACGTGAAGTCCCGTAAACTAACAAAAAGAAACCAAGAAAATAATTGTCTACATATACTGTTATAATTGTCTACATATACTGTTATAATTGTCTACATATACTATTATAATTGTCTACATATACTATTATAATTGTCTACATATACTGTTATTATTGTCTACATATACTGTTATAATTGTCTACATATACTGTTATAATTGTCTACATATACTGTTATAAATGTCTACATGTACTGTTATAATTGTCTACATATACTGTTATAATTGTCTACATATACTGTTATAATTGTCTACATGTACTGTTATAATTGTCTACATGTACTGTTATAATTGTCTACATATACTGTTATAATTGTCTACATATACTGTTATAATTGTCTACATATACTGTTATAATTGCCTACATATACTGTTATAATTGTCTCCATATACTGTTATAATTGTCTACATATACTGTTATAATTGTCTACATGTACTGTTATAAATGTCTACATATACTGTTATAATTGTCTACATATACTGTTATAATTGCCTACATATACTGTTATAATTATCTCCATATACTGTTATAATTGTCTACATATACTGTTATAATTGTCTACATATACTGTTATATCACAAACAGATGTTAAGTTATCTAAACTTACCATCATCATTATGTGCCGCCTCCGCATTGAAGGTTGGCTACCATAGAGCGCCATTCTGCTCTGTCTCTTGCTTTAGTGGTGCAGGTTGACATAGGCTGACTTGTTCATCTTTTGATGTTACTCGTTCATGCTATTCTTGGTCTGCCTATTTTACCTTGTATTTTCCCTTTCAAGATTACTTGTAATAGGCTACTGGGTCTTTTAACGTACCCCGAAAATCTCATTTGTCTTCTTTGAATTGTGTTTTGTAGTTCTCTTTTCATTTGTAGCTGTTTTAAGACTTCATCTTTTATTTTATTTTCCTTCCATCCAATTCTACCTATTCTTTTATGAATCCACATTTCAAAGGCTTCAATTCTCTGTTCTGTTTTCTTGTCTAATGCCCATGTTTCGGCACCATACAGGAATATCGAGAAGATGTAACATTTTGCTATTCTTAGTTTTAGCCCTGGTGTCATTTGTTTTGATGTTTATATATTTTCATGACATTAAAATTACTTTTTGCCATTCCTATTCTTTTGTTTATTTCAGTTTAGCATTTTCCATCACTGGTTATAGTATGTCCAAGGTAGTTGTAGTTCTGAACTGTCTCCAGGTCTATTCCTTCAATTTTGATATCCACTAGTAGATTTTGAGTATTTTCTGTGTTTATGATCATAGTTTTGATATTCATATCTAGTCCATATTTTTTACTTCTCATGTTTATTTCATTAAGTAATTGTTGTAGATCTTTAGGATTTTCTGCTAGTAGTACAGTATCATCAACATATCTTAGGTTATTAATTATCTTTCCATTAATTTGTAGGCCTGGCATCTCTATGATGTTTTTAAAGATTTGCTCAGTGTATAGATTGAGCAAGCTTGGTGATAGGATGCATCCCTGTCTTACTCCTCTTTTATGCAATGGGTGTAGAGTTCTCATTGTTATATTTGATTATTGCTGTTTGCTCCCAAAATAAATTACATATTAGTCGTATGTCCATGTCATCTAGATGAATATCTTTTAGGAAATCTATAAGTTGTTGTTTGTGGTGTATTGTATCAAAAGCTTTGATGTAGTCTTATGAGGCAGGTATATTTTGGTTTGTTTACCTCTGTATACGTTTCAGTTAATGTCCTCATGTAGAATATGGCTTCTTATCTCCCCCTTTTTTTTCTAAATCCATATTGTCGTTGTTCTAATTCCATATTGATTTTATTGTGAATCCTTCCTTGTATAACGTTTAGGAAGATTTTTGTAACATGGCTCATTAGGCTTATTGTTATAAAATCATTACGTTCATCTGCACCATTCCTTTTAAGCAATTCAATGAAAGTTGATGTTTTTAGTTATTTGGTAGGTATCCAGAACATCAAAGGGGGATAGGAATACGAATAAAAAGAGAGCTACAAAAATATATAAGTACCCTCTGGACATGGGAGCCGCGATAGCTCAGTGGTTAGTGAACTGAACTACAAAGGACAAGAGGTAGGGTTCGATCCAAACCGACGGCTTCCGGGTTCACCCAGCCTTTAATGGGTACCGGATTTTTTTCTGGGAAAGTAAAGCGGCACGGGCGTAATACCGACCACAATACCCCAAAAATCATGTGCCGAAGATCTGTAAAATGTATGGTCACTAACACCATATTCCCTATACGCCACTTGGCGTGACAGGGGTACTTTACTTTTATTTTTACCCACTGGACATACAGTGATAGGATTATACTGCTCAAGTTGAAAGCAAAACCATTCGACATAGCAATAATACAGACATATGCACCTACTCAAGACTACACAGATGAACAAATAGAGGCATACTATGAATACCTAAATAAAGTTATGAAGCAAGTGAAATCTTCAGATATCTTGATTGTAATGGGTGACATGAACGCTAAAGTAGGAAAAGGTAGATATAAGACCATTATAGGAAATCATGGTTTAGGAAAAAGAAATGACAGAGGAGAAAAATCAATACAATTCTGTGAAGAAAACAGGCTGATAATATGTAACACCCACTTCGAGCAAGAGAAAAGGAAACTATACACATGTGAAAGCCCTGGAGATAAGAAAAGGAATGAAATAGATTGCATAATGATAAAATAAAGGTTCCATAACAGCGTAAAGAAAGCCAAAACCTACCCAGGAGCAGATATTAATTCAGATCACAATCCTGTAATGATTAAAATGAAAATCAAACTAAGAGAAACAAGCAAGAGTTTAATTCATCAACAAATCCACTAGATATAACAGCTTTAAATCAAAAAGATATTAAAGATACCTATACAATACAAGAAGAGAACACATACCAGAAGCTGCTAGAAGAAGGAATTGAACAATACAGAAGAGAAAATCCTGATGAAAAAGTAACAACCAAATGGCAATGCATAAAGAAATGCATACAAGAAACCTGCGACACCTTACCCAAAAAAGGAAAGAACAAAAAACAAAAATGGATAACTAACACCATCTTAGAAAAAATGGAAGAAAGGAGACAAGCGAAGAACACTGTCCAATACAATAAAATAGATAATGAGATACGCAAAATGTGCAAAAGGCAAAAGAAGACTGGCTCAGCCAAAAATGTATAGAAATATAAACTATGGAAAGCAAACAAGACTTAAGAGAAATGCACACAGAAATAAATAGAATGACTAATAAAAATTAAAAATCCACAGAAGGTGGATGCATTGCAGACAAAAAAGGAAAAATGCTAACAGGCAATAACGATATAATAGATAGATGGCAGGAATATATAACAGAACTATTTCAGGATCAAAGGGACAAGAAACCAGTTATAAAATGTACATCAGGCTATAAAATCTTAAAAATCTGAGGTGGAAAAAGCTATAAAAACAATGAAAAAGGGAAAAGCAGCAGGACCTGACAGCATACAGATAGAGATGGTACAGGCACTAGAAGATTTTGGCATTGAAGTGATTACAGACATATACAACGACATATCCTACACAGGATACATACCAAGTGAACAAAAAACATCAACCTTCATTGCATTGCCTAAAAAGAATGGTGCAGTTGAATGCAGTGACTTTAGAACAATAAGCCTAATGAGCCATGTTACAAACATTTTGCTAAAAGTTATACAAGGAAGGATTCAGAATAAAATCAATACTAAATTAGATGAGCAGCAATTTGGATTTATGAAAAATAGCGGGACAAAAGAAGCCATATTCTGCATGAGAACATTAATCGAAAAGTACACAGAAGTAAACAAACCAATATATGCCTGCTTCATAGACTACACCAAAGAATTTTGATAAAGTACACCACAAACAACTTATAGAATGCCTAAAAGAGATACATCTAGATGACATGGACATACGACTAATATGTAATCTATACTGGGAGCAAACAGCAACAATAAAATATAACAAAGAGAACTCTACACCCATTGATATAAAAAGAGGAGTAAGACAAGGATGCATCCTATCACCAAGCTTGTTCAATCTATACACTGAGCAAATTTTTAAAAACATCACAGAGATGCCAGGTCTAAACATTAATGGAAAGATAATCAATAACCTAAGATATGCTGATATACTGTACTACTAGCAGAAAATCCTAAAGATCTACAATAATTACTTAATGAAATACACATGATAAGCAAAAAATATGGACTAGATATGAATATCAAAAAGACTAAAACTATGATCATAAACAAAGGAAATACTCAAAGCCCACAAATGGATATCAAAATTGAAGGAATACACATGGAGACAGTTCAGAACTACAACTACCTTGGACATACTATAACCAGTGATGGAAAATGTACAACTGAAATAGACAAAAGAATCATCATCAAGTACCGGGCCTAGTGGCGTATGTGATCATGTCTCTCCACAACTTTCGATCTCGGCAGCTATTTATCATTTCTGTTGTTGATCTTCTGCCAAGCCATTCTCTTAAGCTGTCTGTTATTTTTTCTCTTTGCTTCCCACTATCTCTTCGTCCCTCAATTTTTCCAGTTGTTACAATATATTCAAGACAAAAGAATAGGAATGGCAAAAAGTAATTTTAATGTCATGAAGAACATACTAACATCAAAACAAATAACACCAGGGCTAAAACTAAGAATAGCAAAATGTTATATATTCTCAATATTCATATATGGTGCAGAAACATGGACATTAGACAAGAAAACAGAACAGAGATTTGAAGCCTTTGAAATTTATATATATAGAAGAATAGGTAGATTTGGATAGAAGGAAAAGAAAACAAACGATAAAGTCTTAAAACAACTAAAAATGAAAAGAGAACTACTAAGCACAATTCAAACAAGACATGCGATTTTTGGGTCATGTTAAAAGACATAACAGCCTACAAAAAGTAATCCTGGAGGGAAAATACCAGGTAAAAGAGGCAGAGGCAGACCAATACTAACATAGACGAGCAACATCAACAGATGGACAAATCAGTCTATGACAACCTGCATCATCAAAGCAAGAGACAGAGCAGAATGGCGCTCCATGGTAGCCAACCTTCGTTGCGGAGACGGCACTCGATGATGATTATGATGGTAGGTATCCTGCATGGTATATGTCGTTGCATATGTCTGTGATGACCTCAATGCCAAAATCTTCTAGTGCCTTTATTATCTCTATCTGTATGTTGTAGGGTCCTGCTGCTTTTCCCATGTTCATTCACCTAGACTACTATGTCGCAAACTGATTTTAAACTACATAGATTGATCTGTCATAAATCGCTGTTAAACTACATTGACCACTATGTCACAAACTGAGGTTAAACTAAATAGACCGATCTGTCATAAATCGCTGTTAAACCACCTAGACCACTATGTCACAAACTGAGGTTAAACTAAATAAACCATCATGTTAAATTATGTATAGAAGGAAGAAATAGTTTGCTCGTCTGTAGAGAATGCATTTTGGTGACAAGGCATAGAAGACATTTAAAGAATGGTATCGTGGATGACGAGGAGTCTTGGAGTGAGATGGAGTGACATGGAGTGACATGGATTGACAAGATCAGGAAAACTGTAGCAGAAGCAGCATTTGACGGTTGTTGTGATATCCCGAAAATTGGGAGCAAGTAGAAATATACGCTTCTCTCGATATCGTTGTTGTTTTGTTGTTAGGATCATCATCACTGAATACCGGACGAACCCATAGGTGCTCCAATATCCCCCTCGAGAATCTTGAGAAAATCGACGAGGAGAAACATGACCCACATGCACGAACTCCGTAGCACGGCCTGGGATCTACGGCGAGGGTCGGTTTTTTTGTTGACAATTTTGCTCGGGACAGCGACTAAATTTACGGTCAACTCTTGTCGATTTTAACTGCCATGGGTTCTTTAACGTGCGCAAGTGCATACGAGACCCGATGTTTATTGCAATTGTCAGAGAAGGTAAGACATCGAATCTCACTTACCAAGAGATCAGGGAGGGTGACGTCACGAAGAGATGACATCGGAGGAAGTGAAGGAGGAGGAAAAGAAGAGGCGAAAAAGAGAATAAGCGGAAAATGTAGAGAAAAAAGAATATGGTGAAAGAAGAGGAAAATGACTGAAGAAAAAAAAATTTGAAGAATGACTAGGAGGAAAAAGAACAAAATGACAACAAAATACAAAAAAGTGAAGAAAAGAGGGAAAAGGAGAAGATTGAACGAGGAAGGTAATCAAAATGATGCAAAATATACATTCAGAGCGTAAATGGGTAAAAGATTGAAAATATTCAATGTTTTTCTATAAGAGCACGGCATTTAAAGTTGGGACTATTGCTAGTGGATCCGTAGCAAATCTTTATCTTTCGTTAGTCGAGCCGACTAGAAAGTGTCAGAGCGAGCTTGAATAGCAATCACTTTATCTCCTGCAGGTCGTTCCGATGTAACCAGGACTCATGCAATGAAATGAAAGATGGCAGATAACTTCTACAGAATTGACAAGCCGCCAAGAATGCCATGAGAAGTCTGGGGTAATCGATATCAGAAAATAACTAAAAATAAATGTTTTAGCCTTACGGGTAAGCCAGGATTAGGTCAACGAAAGTTCCGACCGAAGAAGGTTATAAATAGTAATTGTTGTTGAAGGAATAGCGCTGACAACGGGCTGATACAGATAGTTATCAACATCATCATCAGCTCGCATGTCCTTTTGCAGAACATGCAATAGGCACTACTGACATACTTCATCGACCCGGGAGTTATTGTGGCACTACTGATATACTTCATCGACCCGGGAGTCATTGGGCACTACTGACATACTTCATCGACCCGGGAGTCATTGGGCCACTACTGACATACTTCATCGAACCGGGAGTCATTGTGGCACTACTGATATACTTTATCGACCCGGGAGAAATTGGGTCACTACTGACATACTTCAACGACCAGGAAGTCATTGGGGCACTACTGATATACTTCATCGATCCGGGAGTCATTGGGGCACTACTGATATACTTCATCCACCAGGGAGTCATTGGGGCACTACTGATATACTTCATCGACCCGGGAGTCATTGGGGCACTACTGCCATACTTCATCCACCAAGGAGTCATTGGGGCACTACTGACATACTTCATCCATCCGGGAGTCATTGGGGCACTACTGACATACTACATCCACCAAGGAGTCATTGGGGCACTACTGACATACTTCATCCATCAGGGAGTCACGGGGGCACTACTGAAATCTTTGTCTACTTAGTTGTTCATAGGACACTATTTAATCTTCAATTTTCTCCCATTGATCGCGACCTACAATCACTCCTTGGGTCTCCGCCAAGTCGTGGCCTGGCCATTCTTTGATATGACCTTACATCTCTTCCTCTTTCTATCTCTCCTCTTAATGGTTTTTACCTGGCCAGACGGTTGAGATACATGACCAAACCATTTTGTTTTTTGTGTATAGATCACAATAGTCATAGATCATCGTGTGCCCCGATTTCTTGTAGCATCCTTTCTTGTCTAATCCCACAGAAAGCCAAGTGGATAGAATGCATTAATAGATTGAGTTATTAAGTTATTTGAGGGTCATATCATTGCACTCAGAACATGTCCATAGGTGCTCAGATCCCCTCCTCAGTTATTAAGTTATTTGAGGGTCATATCATTGCACTCAGAACATGTCCATAGGTGCTCAGATCCCCTCCTCAGTTATTAAGTTATTTGAGGGTCATATCATTGCACTCAGAACATGTCCATAGGTGCTCAGATCCCCTCCTCAGCAAGCCTCGCAGTGTCCAGCAACTGACGACTCCACTTCTGTGTGGTTGATGTCTAATCCATTACTACATCTTCTAGTTAAGTAAATATATTTTTTTATTGTTTTATATCGTCAATGAGTTGATGTCTTTCAATGAGTTGAGATGAGTATCATGTATTTAGTTGCTGCGTGGAGTTATAAACATTCACTTTTCCACGAATTAACTGCTGCATACGTCATGATCTACACGGGGCAATGTGCTGCTGGCAATGTTTCTCTCCAGAGAGGAAAACTAAATTGAATATTCTTCTTGCACAATCGTTACACTATCTATCTATCTATTGTCCTTTCGAGCCGAAGACGGCACATAGGGCAGAACCACAATCTCAAAAACAGAAACCGTGCGTGCCAAAATGGCACATATTGCAGAGATCGCTGCTTCTAAAATCTATGACTCTGTTTCCATAACAATACTTTTTACAATGACAGCTTGCCAAGCCATCGATCATCCTCCTTAGTAGCCGTTACACTTTATAGAAATAATTAATTTTTGTGCCAGATTGTCTGGACTTTCATGTCTCTACGTGGAATACTAAATGTTGACTTTAAAATGTAATAAATACTGAACTATAGAAGGAAGTTTCCTAGATCTGCTTTACGTACTGAAGTCGGGTGTATTGGGGCGGATACATCACAGCTTGGGATAAAACAAAAATCAAGCCAATAACGCCTTATTAACGACTTTATGAGGTTTGGTTGATGGTTTTAGTTTCAGGAGATGGAGTCACTGGAGTCATGGCATTCCCATATCAGCTCGGATCAACTTTCCTGTAGTCAGCACACAGTGTGTACACTTATTGTTCTAGTTACGTGTTGACTATGCTGATCACTTTAGCCCGCAGAATGTGTTTACTCCACCGTCACCCGACATCAAACCCAGATCCGGGGACTGGTTGGTCTCGAGGAAAGACGCCGGCCTTGAGACAGAGAGGTTGTGAGTTCAATCCCGGCTGCACCAGTTGACATTTTTATTGATGATTCTCCGGCAACCACCCCTGGTCTCAGCAGCGAGGTCCAGCTTGAAACGTCAATTACTCATCGACGGAAAAAAATATGAGTACCTCCGAAGACAGAGTTATCTGCCTGTGCGACGAGATACCCCTATGCACACGGCTGCCAGGGAAAAATGGATTAACAGGCAAAATTCAGTTCCTAGTCTCTAGGGACCTCGTCAGAGGTCAAATGCTTGCGAACAAAAAAAAACCCGATCCTTCAATCGATGAATGTGGAGGTTAATTTTTGCTTAAAGTCTTTTCGCTTGGGAATGGGATTCGAATTGGGATATATCTGAACTGGGGACTAGCGGGGACTTTATACGGGCGGACGATTAAGAGAAAAAGAAGAAAGAAAGGAATGTAAGTTATTGTGACTGCTGTCAGAGTGAAATGTTCTCTCTCTCTCCACAGATGTCTGATGTGTAGCCCAATAACTTCTGTTAGGACAACAGAACATGTACTACTTAAGCTGATACAGAAGCTAACAGAAGTGAGTATAGACAGTTGTTACTGTCATGAGTTTGTCACAAAACGAACCGACGGGTTGCCGTTTCCTACTCACTTGGATAGCCTTATTAGTCTGCTTCTAGAGGGACCACGAAGAGGTGGAGTAGCAGGATCTGAACACTTCTGGTTTACCACTCCTGGCGCAAGCAGTCAATTATGAGGCAATTATCACCTTCAGTCCTGGCTCAGATATACGCCTTTACCTCCATCAAAGCAACTCAAATGTCAGTGATTTTCTGCTGTAAAAAGCAATATCGTTTTTAATAAATGGAGTCAGATGGCAAAACTACACACTCAACCAACACTTGAAATCTGCCTACATTTCTAACACAAATTTTCTTCTTTCTATCTCACACCTCCCTTGTTTTGCAGACAAAACGTTGCCCAAACTCTGGCTGCTTGTAGTGGGACGGGGGAACCGCTAACAATGTTCTCTTCAGATCAATCGTGTGCGAATCGATCTGCCCAGTTCCCGCCTAGGACAGGAGTTTCGAATCTTAGCCAGTTCATGGTAACCAAGGTAACACTCTACGAAAACAACCAATGAAAACACAGATAATTCTTCCCGGTTACTGCTCACTTCTGGTAAACTAAAAACATTTTGTGGACACGATTTCAAAATATATATATATTTTTTAATTCGGCGATTCTGCAACATATAAATATATAACGACCGTTAACAGATTGAGTAAAATGTATGCCATTAGATAATGTTGACTACATCTGTTGTGTTGGGACAACAAGAATGACTGTCCAGTATGAATCAGAGGTCAATGGGTGATTGGTCATCTCGTTAATTATAAGAAAGACTCTGGTTCAATTCTCTGATGTGGATTGTTTGTGAGTTCGGGCCGTTACGGCTCCAGGGTTTACCCAGCCGTTGAAAATGGGTACAGGACTTCAGTTATGGGAATATAGAGCGGCCTAGCGTGGTTCTGACAACATCAGCTATTGTGTTCACATTAGTCATTTAGACACATGGATAGCGCATTTCCTCATTGACATTATCGCGCAGAGGTAGACCACACTTGTTGCCTAGTGTTGTCTGGTGATTGCTTGTGGTCTATGTCAGTAGAAGTGAAAAAGAAAGCTCATCGGTGCTACATAGAGTCGATTGTGACGTATGAAAGCGAATCATGGACAGTAGAGAAACAATTGAATAACGATTAGAGGCCTCAGAGATGGGATTTCTCAAATGATTGTTGAAAGTTCCATGGACAGCAAAAAAGACCAACGTTCCGAAAGAGGTCAACACACAAAGAGAGCACAAAAAACACCAGAAAGAAACAATCAACATTGTTCGGGCACATCATGAGAAGAGGAAATCAGGAATACTTGGTTACAACTGGCAAAATACAGGGAAAGAGAGATCGCGGACAAAGAGAGAAGATACTAGTTAGCTTGGTGTCGTGACACATTAAACTGTCAAACAGAATTAATACGATGTAATGTGGCCAGAGGTGCCGCGATAGCTCAGTGGTTATTGAACTGGACTACAAAGGACAAGTTGTAGGGTTCGTCCCCAATCGACGGCCTCTGGGTTCACCCAGCTTTAAATTGGTACCGGATTTTTTTCTGGGAAAGTAAAGCGGCACTGGCATAATACCGACCACATTACCCAAAAATCATGTGCTGAAGATCTGTAATATTTATGGTTACTAACACCATATTCCCCATACGCCACTTGGCGTGACGGGGGTACTTTATTTATTTTTTTTTATGTGGACAGAGAATTGTGGAAGGGTATGATCGTCTACACCAACTGGCATGACGATGATTAGTTACAATAGTTAAGATAATAGATACAACTGCACTCCTGGCAGCTCCTAAGGTGTACAATCGCTTTAAGCACATCGTAAAATGTGTGTATTTTGATGATTCTACAAATCGTTCTGAAAACTAGACTCGATAGTTCTTCCATACTTGCTTCCTAATTGTAGCTACTGCAGTGGATAGAGTGTAGTCCCATGAATTATTATAGTCTCATTATAGTGAATGTTGAAACTCTCGTCAGCTGTACCTCTTCATGGACACTTCTCAAATCGCTTGCATGATGGTCTCTCTCATTTCCTGGCACGTTTTGTCTCTAACGTGTACAACCTCCACGTTTGTTCAACGCTACCGTGTACAAGCCTCCATATTTGATCAACGTTTTGTCTCTAGCATGTACAAACCTCCATATTTGATCAACGTTTTGTCGCTAGCTTGTACAAGCCTCCATATTTGATCAACGTTTTGTCGCTAGCTTGTACAAGCCTCCATATTTGATCAACGTTTTGTCGCTAGCTTGTACAAGCCTCCATATTTGATCAACGTTTTGTCGCTAGCTTGTACAAGCCTCCATATTTGATCAACGTTTTGTCTCTAGCATGTACAAGCCTCCATATTTGATCAACGTTTTGTCGCTAGCTTGTACAAGCCTCCATATTTGATCAACGTTTTGTCTCTAGCATGTAGAAGCCTCCATATTTGATCAACGTTTTGTCACTAGCTTGTACAAGCCTCCACATTTGATCAACGTTTTGTCGCTAGCTTGTACAAGCCTCCACATTTGATCAACGTTTTGTCTCTAGCATGTACAAGCCTCCACATTTCATCAACGTTTTGTCGCTAGCTTGTACAAGCCTCCATATTTGATCAACGTTTTGTCGCTAGCTTGTACAAGCCTCCATATTTGATCAACGTTTTGTCTCTAGCATGTACAAGCCTCCATATTTGATCAACGTTTTGTCGCTAGCTTGTACAAGCCTCCATATTTGATCAACGTTTTGTCTCTAGCATGTAGAAGCCTCCATATTTGATCAACGTTTTGTCGCTAGCTTGTACAAGCCTCCACATTTGATCAACGTTTTGTCGCTAGCTTGTACAAGCCTCCACATTTGATCAACGTTTTGTCTCTAGCATGTACAAGCCTCCATATTTGATCAACGTTTTGTCGCTAGCTTGTACAAGCCTCCATATTTGATCAACGTTTTGTCTCTAGCATGTAGAAGCCTCATATTTGATCAACGTTTTGTCTCTAGCATGTAGAAGCCTCCATATTTGATCAACGTTTTGTCGCTAGCTTGTACAAGCCTCCACATTTGATCAACGTTTTGTCTCTAGCATGTAGAAGCCTCCATATTTGATCAACGTTTTGTCTCTAGCTTGTACAAGCCTCCACATTTGATCAACGTTTTGTCGCTAGCTTGTACAAGCCTCCATATTTGATCAACGTTTTGTCGCTAGCTTGTACAAGCCTCCATATTTGATCAACGTTTTGTCGCTAGCATGTACAAGCCTCCATATTTCATCAACGTTTTGTCGCTAGCTTGTACAAGCCTCCATATTTAATCAACGTTTTGTCGCTAGCTTGTACAAGCCTCCATACTTGATCAAGGTTTCATCTCTGAAAGGAATCACCAAAAGTTTGTGTCGTTTTCAACTTTTCAAGCAAGGCCGGTTGTGAGTAAAATGACGTCATCCGTCTACAGCTCGCACAGCTTAAGACGTCACAAACTGTTGGTAGTTCCAGGATTTCCCTCTCAGTCAATAGGCTTTAGTAAAAGTATAGATGACTGTTGTTTTTTTAACACAACCAGTGAGAATATATTTATAGCTGCTTGAGTTACGCCAGGAGCGTAAATTATTATGGTTTCTATAAGTCAAATCATTTTCCAGTGTTTCAGTTTCTCTAGTTGTCGACATCACCTCCTATCTGCCTCCTATCATATTCATACTTTCCTGCTTTACTGCAACTTGAAATCCCAAACTCTTCTATTTTTCTAATTGTCATGTACGGAAAGCCCGAAACACCAACCACACATATAAACACTAATTATACAAAAAACACTAATTATATATATACAAACAATAATTATATATACAAACAATAATTATATATACAAACAATAATTATATATACAAATATACAAATAACAATTATACATAAAAAGACCAATTATACATACAAACACCAATTAGACATACAACACCAATTAGACATACAAACACAAATTAGACATACAAACATAATTATACATACAAACATTATACATACAAACACAATTATACAAATAACCACATACAAATACAATTATACATACAACCACACACAAACACAATGATACAAACGAACATAATTATTTCAAGATCAACTGTGACTCCATGACCACAAACAGAGTCTCTCATTACTTTACTGCCTGACTCATCAACATCCCACACCATGAATTACCTGTTGTTAGTTCTGTGACTTCACCTGTAAAAATAAACTCATTGCATAGAGCTTTGTAGAAGTAGGCAATCTGATCATCAGAAAAAGACTCCGTCAAGCAAGTGTTTTTTTCTTGTCCTATTCTATTTAACAAATTCTGAATGAATTAGTAAAATGTGGACAATCATTGTTGAATGCCGATGATTGTTGGCACTTTAAAGAATTCAAGCACCTGGTATGAATGATAACGTTATGTGATAGATGATGCAGGGTAAGAAGAAAGACATACAAAAAGATAACTTTATATGACAGATGGTGCAGACTCTCTAAGAAAAGGACAGACACAATAACTTTATGTGGTAGATGATGCGGACTGTCTAAGACAAAGACAGACAAATGACACCTTTATGTGATAGATGATGCAGACTGTCTAAGACAAAGACAGACAAAATGATAACTCTATGTGATAGATGATGCGGACTGTCTAAGACAAAGACAGACAAAATGATAACTCTATGTGATAGATGATGCAGACTGTCTAAGACAATGACAGACAATAACTTTATGTGATAAATGATGCAGACTGTCTAAGACAGACAGACAAAATGATAACTCTATGTGATAGATGATGCGGACTGTCTAAGACAAAGACAGACAAAATGATAACTCTATGTGATAGATGATGCAGACTGTCTAAGACAATGACAGACAATAACTTTATGTGATAAATGATGCAGACTGTCTAAGACAGACAGACAAAATGATAACTCTATGTGATAGATGATGCAGACTGTCTAAGACAAAGACAGACAAAATGATAACTCTATGTGATAGATGATGCGGACTGTCTAAGACAAAGACCGACAACATGATAACTCTATGTGACAGATGATGCAGACTGTCTAGGACAAAAAGAGACAAAATGACAATTTTATGTGATAGATGATGCAGACTGTCTAGGACAAAGAGAGACAAAACGATACCTTTATGTGATAGATGATGCAGACTGTCTAACACAGAGACAGGCAGAATGAAAACTTTATATGATAGACGATGCTGACTATCTGTAACAAAACAAAACGAAAACGATATAACACAAACCAAACTGACAATGGAAGTAAGAAAGATGTTATCCGACATTAGCAATAGCCTGTCCTGGAATAGAGTGAGCTGTGGTTTAGTGCAACAAAAGCTCCAACAAATTATGCTGATAGCTTTACCAAACAAGGACAAAACAGAATATTGACGTTTCAGCTGACCAGTAACACTCTTCATAAAAAAAGTCAGCACAAACGGAGAAGTGACGATAAACACAACACATGTTCTAGGGTAACTAAAACTAGTCGACCAAAGAGAAGTGAAGATAAACTCAACACATGTTCTAGGGAACTAAAACTAGTCGACAACGAGAAGTGAAGATAAACTCAACACATGTTCTAGGGTAACTAAAACTAGTCGACAACGAGAAGTGAAGATAAACTCAACACATGTTCTAGGGAACTACAACTAGTCGACCAAAGAGAAGTGAAGATAAACTCAACACATGTTCTAGGGAACTACAACTAGTCGAGCAAAGAGAAGTGACGATAAACACAACACATGTTCTAGGGAACTACAACTAGTCGAGCAATGAGAAGTGACGATAAACACAACACATGTTCTAGGGAACTAAAACTAGTCGACCAAAGAGAAGTGAAGATAAACTCAACACATGTTCTAGGGAACTACAACTAGCCGAGCAAAGAGAAGTGACGATAAACACAACACATGTTCTAGGGAACTACAACTAGTCGAGCAAAGAGAAGTGACGATAAACACAACACATGTTCTAGGGAACTAAAACTAGTCGACCAAAGAGAAGTGAAGATAAAATTGAAAATAAAATAAAATAAAATAAAATAAAATAAAATATGTAAGAGAAATATACTTTATTCATCATCATCAAGTATCATGCATGCTGGAGTAGGTGATCATGCCTCTCCACAACTCTTGTTCTCTACAGCTATTTATCATTTCTGTTGTTGACTTTCTGTCAAAGCCATTCTCTTAAGATGTCTGGTATCTTTTCTCTTTACTTCCCTCCATCTCTTCGTCCCTCAGTTTTCCCAGTTGTTACAATAAATTCCAGCTGTTCCCTTCTCATTACATGACCAAAAAATGATGATTTTCTCTACCTAATATTGGAATTGCTCTTTCTTTCCTTTGGACTTTTTCAGAACGTTTTCATTACTTCTCTTAACTGTCTATGGTATTCCGTATTATATCACATGTTACATTTAAATAATGAATTAACAAATTTAAAATGAAAAACACTTAGCCTGAAACACTTAGCCTGAAACACTTCGCCTGAAACACTTAGCCTGAAACACCTCACGAGACAGCAGACCAGAAATTGGTAGTGATTCGGAATATTTAGACAAGAAAACATCACAGAAAAGCGGGGTTTTTTTCAGGAGAAATGTTGAGAATACCATGAGAGATAGGAGCGGTAATGATGAATACATCATAAAGAGACAATAATTTGAGGGCCTGTTCAACAAGAGAAAACAATAATCTCTTTTTGGCTATCGTCGAATGAGGTACAGCTGAGAGTTTTTTTTTTTTTATAACTAAAAAAATCGAGGGAAGAAGAGACAAAGGAAAACAGATGCCAGACTTCTTGAAGAATAGCATATCAGAAGTTAACAACAGAACTGATGAAGTTTAGAAACCGAAAATTGTGAAGCAACATGGTTATCTACGCCAGAAGACCAGCACGGCACCTGGTAATGATGATGACAATGATGACGTCGATATTAAGTCTAGCATTTGATTGTTTGTCCTAAGCTCTACTTTTGTGCTCTTCGACTCCCAACAAAGATCACTCCCCCTATTTGACTCCACTGCTTCGACTCCCAACAAAGATCACTCCCCCCTCTTTGACTCCACTGCTTCGACTCCCAACAAAGATCACTCCCCCCTTTTTGACTTCACTGCTTCGACTCCCAACAAAGATCACTCCCCCCTTTTTAACTTCACTGCTTCGACTCCCAACAAAGATCACTCCCCCATCTTTAACTTCACTGCTTCGACTCCCAACTAAGATCACTCCCCCGCTTTAACCACTGCTTCGACTCCCAACAAAGATCACTCCCCCTCTTTGACTCCACTGCTTCGACTCCCAACAAAGATCACTCCCCCCTCTTTGACTCCACTGCTTCGACTCCCAACAAAGATCACTCCCCCCTTTTTAACTTCACTGCTTCGACTCCCAACAAAGATCACTCCCCCCTCTTTAACTTCACTGCTTCGACTCACAACAAGATCACTCCCCATCTTTGACTTCACTGCTTCGACTCCCAACTAAGATCACTCCCCCTCTTGACTCCACTGCTTCGACTCCCAACAAAGATCACTCCCCCCTCTTTGACTCCACTGCTTCGACTCCCAACAAAGATCACTCCCCCCTCTTTGACTCCACTGCTCTGACTCCCAACAAAGACTAAATCCCCTCTCTGACTCCACTGCTCTGACTCACAACAAGATTACTTCCTCCTCTCTGACTCCACTGCTCTGACTCCAACAAAGACTACTCCCCCTCTCTGACTCCACTGTCCGACTCCCAACAAAGATCACTCCCCCCTCTTAACTTCACTGCTCGACTCCCAACAAAGATCACTCCCCCTCTTTGACTCCACTGCTTCGACTCCCAACAAAGATCACTCCCCCTCTTTGACTCCACTGCTCTGACTCCCAACAAAGACTAAATCCATCTCTCTGACTCCACTGCTCTGACTCACAACCAAGATTACTTCCTCCTCTCTGACTCCACTGCTCTGACTCCCAACAAAGACTACTCCCCCTCTCTGACTCAACTAGTCCGCCTCCCAACAAAGATTACTCCTCCTCTTTGACTCCACTGCTCTGACTCCCAACAAAGACTACCCCTCTCTCTGACTCCACTGCCCGACTCCCAACAGACTACTCATCCAACTCTGTGACTCCACTAATCCGAATACCAGCAAAGATTACCCCCTCAACCTATTCTCAGACTCAACTAACCGGCTCCCACAATGACTACCTCATAACTCTCTGACTCCACTAGTCTGACTCTCAACAAAGACTACCTCATAACTCTCTGACTCCACTAGTCTGACTCCCAACAAAGACTACCTCATAACTCTCTGACTCCACTAGTCTGACTCCCAACAAAGACTACCTCATAACTCTCTGACTCCACATGTCTGACTCCCAACAAAGACTACCTCATAACTCTCTGACTCCACTAGTCTGACTCCCAACAAAGACTACCTCATAACTCTCTGACTCCACATGTCTGACTCCCAACAAAGACTACCTCATAACTCTCTGACTCCACATGTCTGACTCCCAACAAAGACTATCTCATAACTCTCTGACTCCACTAGTCAGTCTCCAACAAAGACTACCTCATAACTCTCTGACTCCACATGTCTGACTCCCAACAAAGACTACCTCATAACTCTCTGACTCCACTAGTCAGTCTCCCAACAAAGACTACCTCATAACTCTCTGACTCCACATGTCTGACTCCCAACAAAGACTACCTCATAACTCTCGCTCCGACTACCCAGTCCTAATTGGACACCACAAACTGAACATGAAAAGGAACTTGGCTGTAGACATAGTTCCACTGCAGGCACCCCTGGACACCAACTAGCCCCTGCGAAAGCAAGAGCTCTCATCGAGGACAGAACCGGGGTGTGAGGATGCTGGGTAAATTTAGACCCTGCAAACAGTTGTCATGGAAACGGGGCTTAGTGACGTGACCTTGTACGAACCGAGTGAGCCCCAAGCTCCAATCTCATCCCCTCTCAACCGATGTCGGTTTTCTCCTTTCCCCCCCCCCCCCCCCCCCCATTTTCGAGAACTTTTTCCACCCTCCTTTTACGTTCTGTTTCCAGTATTTCTAAAAGTGCTTTCCCTCAAAATAAAAACACCTCCACAACCAGGAAGTGTCATTTTAACTAAAGACTTTTATTAATTATTATCTGCTGAAATTTTGGCTACTCAAATTTGGTGGTTAAAACAGTGTTCTTCTTAAATCTTCACTTTTATTGTTTGTACTGAGAGATCCATGATCGCTAATACTAAAATACACTTTTAATCCAAGCTGGTATTATAAATGATATATTTTTTTTTCAACTGAATAATTATTTATCCAGTCATTAAATATTCATAAAGATGGCGAGAGATATATAAAGAAAGTAGAACGCATTTGAAAATAAATGTCTCAGGAAAATACTTAGTACAGCATGGAGCGAATTCAAAACAAGAGAGGAAATTAGAGAAATCGCCAATGAACCACTAATATCTTCAGTAATCAAGAGAATACGTTGGACATGTGATGAGAAGAAATAATAACCGAACAGTAAAGCAAGCCCTCAAGTGGAAAACAACAGGGAAGAGGAAAGAGGCCGATCAAGAGAAATACTGAGAATAACATTGATCAGAAAGGCATAGACAGCAGGAATCTGCTCCCTCAATGAGATTGAGATACTTGCACAGAGCAGAGACAAATGTCGAGGTTTGATAAAATATCTTTACAAGGATTGAGGCTGCAAGAAAGAAAATTTAGAAAAAGAGAAAGGGTATCTAGGTAGGTCTATGCTCTATGTGCCGGCCACGGCTTGAAGGTTCGATAGACAGACAGACAGACAGACAGACAGACAGACAGACAGACAGACAGACAGACAGACAGACAGACAGACAGACAGACAGACAGACGGATAGACGGATAGATAGATAGATAGATAGATAGATAGATAGATAGATAGATAGATAGATAGATAGATAGATAGATAGATAGATAGATAGATAGATAGATAGATAGATAGATAGATAGATAGATAGATAGATAGATAGATAGATAGATATCTTTTATCCACCTCAATAGCATCTAGAAACTAGTAACATCAGCTGAGTGTAATAGCGAAAGTCAACATCTTTATCTCAATGCAACGAAAATAAAAATATGTACAACAGATAAAACAGTTACAAAAGCTGATGTATGTATAAATGGACAACAAGTGGAAAGAGTAACCAGTTTTGAAAAGCTTGGCTCATGAACAACAAAGGACGGAAAGACTATCAAGGAGATCTAAAGTAAGCTAAACATAACAATCAATACATTCAAACAGTTGCACAAGATCTGAGAATGAGTTGATACGGTAGCAAGAATGAGCTGTTGCGGTAGCAAGAATGAGCTGATACGGTAGCAAGAATGAGCTGATACGGTAGCAAGAATGAGCAGATACGGTAGCAAGACTGAGCTGATACGGTAGCAAGACTGAGTTGATACGGTAGCAAGAATGAGCTGATACAGTAGCAAGAATGAGTTGATAAGGTAGCAAGAATGAGTTGATAAGTAGCAAGAATGAGTTGATACCGTAGCAAGAATGAGCTGTTACGGTAGCAAGAATGAGTTGATAAGGTAGCAAGAATGAGTTGATAAGGTAGCAAGAATGAGCTGATACGGTAGCAAGAATGAGCTGATACGGTAGCAAGAATGAGCTGATACGGTAGCAAGACTGAGCTGATACGGTAGCAAGACTGAGTTGATACGGTAGCAAGAATGAGCTGATACGGTAGCAAGAATGAGCTGATACGGTAGCAAGAATGAGTTGATACGGTAGCAAGACTGAGCTGATACGGTAGCAAGAATGAGTTGATACGGTAGCAAGAATGAGTTGATACGGTAGCAAAATGAGCTGATACGGTAGCAAGAATGAGCTGATACGGTAGCAAGAATGAGTTGATACGGTAGCAAGAATGAGCTGATACGGTAGCAAGAATGAGTTGATACGGTAGCAAGAATGAGTTGATACGGTAGCAAGAATGAGCTGATACGGTAGAAAGAATGAGCTGATACGGTAGCAAGAATGAGTTGATACGGTAGCAAGACTTAGCTGATACGGTAGCAAGAATGAGCTGTTACGGTAGCAAGAATGAGTTGATACGGTAGCAAGAATGAGCTGTTACGGTAGCAAGAATGAGCTGTTACGGTAGCAAAACTGAGCTGATACGGTAGCAAGAATGAGTTGATACGGTAGCAAGAATGAGTTGATACGGTAGCAAGACTGAGCTGATACGGTAGCAAGACTGAGTTGATACGGTAGCAAGAATGAGTTGATACGGTAGCAAGAATGAGTTGATACGGTAGCAAGAATGAGCTGTTACGGTAGCAAGACTGAGTTGATACGGTAGCAAGAATGAGCTGTTACGGTAGCAAGAATGAGTTGATACGGTAGCAAGAATGAGCTGTTACGGTAGCAAGACTGAGCTGATACGGTAGCAAGACTGAGCTGATACGGTAGCAAGAATGAGTTGATACGGTAGCAAGAATGAGCTGTTACGGTAGCAAGACTGAGTTGATACGGTAGCAAGAATGAGTTGATACGGTAGCAAGATTGAGTTGATACGGTAGCAAGAATGAGCTGTTACGGTAGCAAGACTGAGCTGATACGGTAGCAAAACAGCTTTCCAAGAGTTTGTATTTTTGCTCATAGCAACTTTAGATGGGAGAAATGAAGGCACGGATCCAGAAATATCATCTTTAATCAAGAGAAGAAGGTGGCATATGGTGTCCATGTGGTGAGAAGAGACAACAAGAGAAGAAGGTGGTCATATGTTGTCCATGTGGTGAGAAGAGACAACAAGAGAAGAAGGTGGCCATATGTTGTCTCCCAGCAACAATAGAGAGTCTAGTATGTCTGTCATATGTGCATGTTCGCCTCGAAGCAACAATGGAGAGTCTAGTATGTCTGTCATATGTGCATGTTCGTCTCCCAGCAACAATAGAGAGTAAAGTAAGTCTGTCATATGTGCATGTTCGTCTCCCAGCAACAATAGAGAGTCTAGTTTGTCTGTCATATGTGAATGTTCGTCTCCCAGCAACAATAGAGAGTCTAGTATGTCTGCCCTATGTGCATGTTCGTCTCCCAGAAACAATAGAGAGTCTAGTATGTCTGCCCTATGTGCATGTTCGTCTCCCAGAAACAATAGAGAGTCTAGTATGTCTGTCATATGTGCATGTTCGTCTCCAGCAACAATAGAGAGTCTTGTATGTATGCCCTATGTGCATGATCGTCTCGAAGCAACAATAGAGAGTCTAGTATGTCTGCCCTATGTGAATATCCGTCTCCCAGCAACAACAAAGAGTCTAGTATGTCAGCCCAATGTGCAAGTTCGTCTCACAGCAACAATAGAGAGTCTTGTATGTCTGCCCTATGTGCATGTTCGTCTCGAAGCAACAACAGAGAGACTTGTATGTCTTCCCTATGTGCATGTTCGTCTCGAAGCAACAACTTAGAGTCTTGTATGTCTGCCCTATGTGCATGTTCGTCTCGAAGCAACAATAGAGAGTCTTGTATGTCTGCCCTATGTGCATGTCCGTCTCCCAGCAACAATAGAGTCTAGTATGTCTGCCCTATGTGCATGTTCGTCTCGAAGCAACAATAGAGAGTCTAGTATGTCTGTCATATGTGAAAGTCCGTCTCCCAGCAACAATAGAGAGTCTTGTATGTCTGTCATATGTGCATGTTCGTCTCGAAGCAACAATAGAGAGTCTTGTATGTCTGCCCTATGTGAATGTTCGTCTCCCAGGAACAACAGAGAGTCTAGTATGTCTGTCATATGTGAATGTTCGTCTGCCAGCAACAATAGAGAGTCTAGTATGTCTGTCATATGTGAATGTCCGTCTCCCAGCAACAACAAAGAGTCATGTATGTCTGCCCTATGTGAATGTTCGTCTCCCAGCAACAATAGAGTCTAGTATGTCTGTCATATGTGCATGTTCGTCTCGAAGCAACAATAGAGAGTCTAGTATGTCTGCCCTATGTGAATGTTCGTCTCCCAGCAACAACAGAAATTCTAGTATGTCTGTCATATGTGCATGTTCGTCTCGAAGCAACAATAGAGAGTCTTGTATGTCTGCCCAATGTGAATGTTCGTCTCTCAGTAACAATAGAGAGTCTAGTACTTATGCCCTATGTGCATGTTCGTCTCCAGCAACAACAGAGAGTCTAGTATGTCTGTCATATGTGAATGTTCGTCTTCCAGCAACAACAGAGTCTATTATGTCTGTCATATGAGAATGTTCGTCTCCCAGCAATAACAGAGAGTCTAGTATGTCTGCCCTATGTGAATGTTCGTTTCCCAGCAACAACAGAGAGTCCAGTATGTCTGTCATATGTGAATGTTCGTCTCCCAGCAACAACAGAGAGTCGAGTATGTCTGTCATATGACAATGTTCGTTTCCCAGCAACAACAGAGAGTCTAGTATGTCTGTCATATGTCAATGTTCGTTTCCCAGCAACAACAGAGAGTCTAGTATGTCTGTCATATGTGAATGTTCGTCTCGAAGCAACAATAGAGAGTCTTGTATGTCTGCCCTATGTGAATGTTCGTCTCCCAGTAACAACAGAGAGTCTAGTAAGTCTGTCATATGTGAATGTTCGTCTTCCAGCAACAACAGAGAGTCTTGTATGTCGGCCCTATGTGCATGTTCGTCTCGAAGCAACAATAGAGAGTCTTGTATGTCTGCCCTATGTGCATGTTCGTCTCCCAGCAACAATAGAGAGTCTAGTATGTCTGCCCTATGTGAATGTTCGTCTCCCAGCAACATTAGAGAGTCTAGTATGTCTGCCCTATGTGGAGGTTCGTCTCCCAGCAACAATTGAGAGTCTAGTATGTCTGCCCTATGTGAATGTTCGTCTTCCAGCAACAATAGAAAGTCTAGTATGTATGCCCTATGTGCATGTTCGTCTCGAAGCAAAAATAGAGAGTTTTGTTTGTCTGCCCTATGTGCATGTCCGTCTCTCAGCAACAATAGAGAGTCTAGTATGTCTGCCCTATGTGCATGCCCGTCTCCCAGCAACAATAGAGTCTAGTATGTCTGCCCTATGTGCATGTTCGTCTCGAAGCAACAATAGAGAGTCTAGTATGTCTGTCATATGTGAATGTCCGTCTCCCAGCAACAATAGAGAGTCTTGTATGTCTGCCCTATGTGCATGTTCGTCTCGAAGCAACAATAGAGAGTCTTGTATGTCTGCCCTATGTGCATGTCCGTCTCCCAGCAACAATAGAGAATCTAGTATGTCTGCCCTATTTGCATGTTCGTCTCGAAGCAACAATAGAGAGTCTAGTATGTCTGCCCTATGTGCATGTCCGTCTGCCAGCAACAATAGAGAGTCTTGTATGTCTGCCCTATGTGCATGTCCGTCTCCCAGCAACAATAGAGAATCTGTATGCCTGCCCTATGTGAATGTTCGTCTCCCAGAAACAATAGAGAGTCTAGTATGTCTGTCATATGTGAATGTTCATCTCCAGCAACAACAAAGAGTTTAGTATGTCTGCCCTATGTGCATGTCGTCTCCCAGCAACAATAGAGATCTTGTATGTCTGCCCTATGTGAATGTTCGTCTCCCAGCAACAATAGAGAGTCTAGTATGTCTTTCACATGTGCATGTTCGTCTCCCAGCAACAGTAGAGAGTCTTGTATGTCTGTCATATGTGCATGTTCGTCTCGAAGCAACAATAGAGAGTCTTGTATGTCTGCCCTATGTGAATGTTCGTCTCCCAGCAACAACAGAGAGTCTAGTATGTCTGTCATATGTGAATGTTCGTCTGCCAGCAACAATAGAGAGTCTAGTATGCCTGTCATATGTGAATGTTCGTCTCCCAGCAACAACAGAGAGTTTAGTATGTCTGCCCTATGTGAATGTTCGTCTCCCAGCAACAATAGAGTCTAGTATGTCTGTCATATGTGCATGTTCGTCTCGAGCAACAATAGAGAGTCTAGTATGTCTGCCCTATGTGAATGTTCGTCTCCCAGCAACAATAGAGAGTCTTGTATGTCTGCCCTATGTGAATGTTCGTCTCTCAGCAACAATAGAGAGTCTAGTACGTATGCCCTATGTGCATGTTCGTCTCCCAGCATCAATAGAGAGTCTAGTATGTCTGCCCTATGTGAATGTTCGTCTCCCAGCAACAATAGAAAGTCTAGTATGTCTGCCCTATTTGCATGTTCGTCTCGAAGCAACAATAGAGAGTCTAGTATGTCTGCCCTATGTGCATGTCCGTCTCCCAGCAACAATAGAGAGTCTTGTATGTCTGCCCTATGTGCATGTCCGTCTCCCAGCAACAATAGAGAGTCTTGTATGCCTGCCCTATGTGAATGTTCGTCTCCCAGAAATAATAGAGAGTCTTGTATGCCTGCCCTATGTTAATGTTCGTCTCGAAGAAACAATAGTGAGTCTAGTATGTCTGTCATATGTGAATGTTCATCTCCCAGCAACAATAGAGAGTCTAGTATGTCTGCCCTATGTGAATGTTCGACTCCCAGCAACAACAGAGAGTCTAGTATGTCTGTCATATGTGAATGTTCGTCTCCCAGCAGCAACAAAGAGTTTAGTATGTCTGTTATATGTGAATGTTCGTTTCCCAGAAACAACAGAGAGTCATGTATGTCTGCCCTATGTGAATGTTCGTCTCCCAGCAACAATAGAGTCTAGTATGTCTGTCATATGTGCATGTTCGTCTCGAAGCAACAATAGAGAGTCTAGTATGTCTGCCCTATGTGAATGTTCGTCTCCCAGCAACAACAGAAAGTCTAGTATGTCTGTCATATGTGCATGTTCGTCTCGAAGCAACAATAGAGAGTCTTGTATGTCTGCCCTATGTGAATGTTCGTCTCTCAGTAACAATAGAAAGTCTAGTACGTATGCCCTATGTGCATGTTCGTCTCCCAGCAACAACAGAGAGTCTAGTATGTCTGTCATATGTGAATGTTCGTCTTCCAGCAACAACATAGTCTAGTATGTCTGTCATATGAGAATGTTCGTCTCCCAGCAATAACAGAGAGTCTAGTATGTCTGCCCTATGTGAATGTTCGTTTCCCACCAACAACAGAGAGTCTAGTACGTCTGTCATATGTGAATGTTCGTCTCGAAGCAACATTAGAGAGTCTAGTATGTCTGTCATATGTCAATGTTCGTTTCCCAGCAACAACAGAGAGTCTAGTATGCCTGTCATATGTCAATGTTCGTTTCCCAGCAACAACAGAGAGTCTAGTATGTCTGTCATATGTGAATGTTCGTCTCGAGCAACAATAGAGAGTCTTGTATGTCTGCCCTATGTGAATGTTCGTCTCCCAGTAACAACAGAGAGTCTAGTAAGTCTGTCATATGTGAATGTTCGTCTTCCAGCAACAACAGAGAGTCTTGTATGTCGGCCCTATGTGCATGTTCGTCTCGAAGCAACAATAGAGAGTCTTGTATGTCTGCCCTATGTGCATGTTCGTCTCCCAGCAACAATAGAGAGTCTAGTATGTCTGCCCTATGTGAATGTTCGTCTCCAGCAACATTAGAGAGTCTAGTATGTCTGCCCTATGTGAATGTTCGTCTCCCAGCAACAATAGAAAGTCTAGTATGTATGCCCTATGTGCATGTTCGTCTCGAAGCATCAATAGAGAGTCTAGTATGTCTGCCCTATGTGAATGTTCGTCTCCCAGCAACATTAGAGAGTCTAGTATGTCTGCCCTATGTGAATGTTCGTCTCCCAGCAACAATAGAAAGTCTAGTATGTCTGCCCTATTTGCATGTTCGTCTCGAAGCAACAATAGAAAGTCTAGTATGTCTGCCCTATGTGCATGTCCGTCTCCCAGCAACAATAGAGAGTCTTGTATGTCTGCCCTATGTGCATGTCCGTCTCCCAGCAACAATAGAGAGTCTTGTATGCCTGCCCTATGTGAATGTTCGTCTCCCAGAAATAATAGAGAGTCTTGTATGCCTGCCCTATGTGAATGTTCGTCTCGAAGAAACAATAGTGAGTCTAGTATGTCTGTCATATGTGAATGTTCATCTCCCAGCAACAACAGAGAGTCTAGTATGTCTGTCATATGTGAATGTTCGTCTCCCAGCAACAACAAAGAGTTTAGTATGTCTGTTATATGTGAATGTTCGTTTCCCAGAAACAACAGAGAGTCTAGTATGTCTGTCATATGTGAATGTTCGTCTCCCAGCAACAACAGAGAGTCTAATATGTCTGTCATATGTGAATGTTCGTCTCCCAACAAATATAGAGAGTCTTGTATGTCTACCCTATGTTAATGTTCGTCTCCCAGCAACAATAGAGAGTCTAGTATGTCTGCCCTATGTGCATGTCCGTCTCCCAGCAACAATAGAGAGTCTAGTATGTCTGCCCTATGTGCATGTTTGTCTCCCAGCAAGAATAGAGAGTCTAGTATGTCTGCCCTATTTGCATTTTCGTCTCGAAGCAACAATAGAGAGTCTAGTATGTCTGCCCTATGTGCATGTCCGTCACCCAGCAACAATAGAGAGTCTTGTATGTCTGCCCTATGTGAATGTTCGTCTCCCAGCAACAATAGAGAGTCTAGTATGTCTGCCCTATGTGCATGTTCGTCTTCCAGCAACAATAGAAAGTCTAGTATGTCTGTCATATGTGAATGTTCGTCTCCCAGCAACATTAGAGTCTAGTATATCTGCCCTATGTGAATGTCCGTCTCCCAGCAACAATAGAGAGTCTATTATATCTGCCCTATGTGAATGTCCGTTTCCCATCAACAATAGAGAGTTTATTATGTCTGCCCTATGTGCATGTTCGTCTCGAAGCAACAATAGAGAGTCTAGTATGTCTGCCCTATGTGCATGTCCGTCACCCAGCAACAATAGAGAGTCTTGTATGTCTGCCCTATGTGAATGTTCGTCTCCCAGCAACAATAGAGAGTCTAGTATGTCTGCCCTATGTGCATGTTCGTCTCCCAGCAACAATAGAGAGTCTAGTATGTCTGTCATATGTGAATGTTCGTCTCCCAGCAACAATAGAGTCTAGTATATCTGCCCTATGTGAATGTCCGTCTCCCAGCAACAATAGAGAGTCTATTATGTCTGCCCTATGTGAATGTCCGTTTCCCAGCAACAATAGAGAATCTAGTATGTCTGCCCTATTTGCATGTTCGTCTCGAAGCAACAATAGAGAGTCTAGTATGTCTGCCCTATGTGCATGTCCGTCTGCCAGCAACAATAGAGAGTCTTGTATGTCTGCCCTATGTGCATGTCCGTCTCCCAGCAACAATAGAGAGTCTTGTATGCCTGCCCTATGTGAATGTTCGTCTCCCAGAAACAATAGAGAGTCTTGTATGCCTGCCCTATGTTAATGTTCGTCTCGAAGAAACAATAGTGAGTCTAGTATGTCTGTCATATGTGAATGTCCATCTCCCAGCAACAACAGAGAGTCTAGTATGTCTGCCCTATGTGAATGTTCGTCTCCCAGCAACAACAGAGAGTCTAGTATGTCTGTCATATGTGAATTTCGTCTCCCAGCAACAACAAAGAGATTAGTATGTCTGCCCTATGTGCATGTCGGTCTCCCAGCAACAATAGAGATTCTTGTATGTCTGCCCTATGTGAATATTCGTCTCCCAGCAACAATAGAGAGTCTAGTATGTCTTTCATATGTGCATGTTCGTCTCCCAGCAACAATAGAGAGTCTTGTATGTCTGTCATATGTGCATGTTCGTCTCGAAGCAACAATAGAGAGTCTTGTATGTCTGCCCTATGTGAATGTTCGTCTCCCAGCAACAACAGAGAGTCTAGTATGTCTGTCATATGTGAATGTTCGTCTGCCAGCAAAAATAGAGAGTCTAGTATGTCTGTCATATGTGAATGTTCGTCTCCCAGCAACAACAGAGAGTCATGTATGTCTGCCCTATGTGAATGTTCGTCTCCCAGCAACAATAGAGTCTAGTATGTCTGTCATATGTGCCTGTTCGTCTCGAAGCAACAATAGAGAGTCTAGTATGTCTGCCCTATGTGAATGTTCGTCTCCCAGCAACAACAGAAAGTCTAGTATGTCTGTCATATGTGCATGTTCGTCTCGAAGCAACAATAGAGAGTCTTGTAGTCTGCCCTATGTGAATGTTCGTCTCTCAGTAACAATAGAGAGTCTAGTACGTATGCCCTATGTGCATGTTCGTCTCCCAGCAACAACAGAGAGTCTAGTATGTCTGTCATATGTGAATGTTCGTCTTCCAGCAACAACAGAGTCTAGTATGTCTGTCATATGAGAATGTTCGTCTCCCAGCAATAACAGAGAGTCTAGTATGTCTGCCCTATGTGAATGTTCGTTTCCCACCAACAACAGAGAGTCTAGTATGTCTGTCATATGTGAATGTTCGTCTCCCAGCAACAACAGAGAGTCGAGTATGTCTGTCATATGTCAATGTTCGTTCCCAGCAACAACAGAGAGTCTAGTATGTCTGTCATATGTCAATGTTCGTTCCCTGCAACAACAGAGAGTCTAGTATGTCTGTCATATGTGAATGTTCGTCTCGAAGCAACAATAGAGAGTCTTGTATGTCTGCCATATGTGAATGTTCGTCTCCCAGTAACAACAGAGAGTCTAGTAAGTCTGTCATATGTGAATGTTCGTCTTCCAGCAACAACAGAGAGTCTTGTATGTCGGCCCTATGTGCATGTTCGTCTCGAAGCAACAATAGAGAGTCTTGTATGTCTGCCCTATGTGCATGTTCGTCTCCCAGCAACAATAGAGAGTCTAGTATGTCTGCCCTATGTGAATGTTCGTCTCCCAGCAACAATAGAGAGTCTAGTATGTCTGCCCTATGTGGATGTTCGTCTCCCAGCAACAATTGAGAGTCTAGTATGTCTGCCCTATGTGAATGTTCGTCTGCAGCAACAATAGAAAGTCTAGTATGTCTGCCCTATGTGCATGTTCGTCTCGAAGCAACAATAGAGAGTCTTGTTTGTCTGCCCTATGTGCATGTCCGTCTCCCAGCAACAATAGAGAGTCTAGTATGTCTGCCCTATGTGCATGCCCGTCTCCCAGCAACAATAGAGTCTAGTATGTCTGCCCTATGTGCATGTTCGTCTCGAAGCAACAATAGAGAGTCTAGTATGTCTGTCATATGTGAATGTCCGTCTCCCAGCAACAATAGAGAGTCTTGTATGTCTGCCCTATGTGCATGTTCGTCTCGAAGCAACAATAGAGTCTTGTATGTCTGCCCTATGTGCATGTCGTCTCCCAGCAACAATAGAGAATCTAGTATGTCTGCCCTATTTGCATGTTCGTCTCGAAGCAACAATAGAGAGTCTAGTATGTCTGCCCTATGTGCATGTTCGTCTCCAGCAACAATAGAGAGTCTTGTATGTCTGCCCTATGTGCATGTCCGTCTCCCAGCAACAATAGAGAGTCTTGTATGCCTGCCCTATGTGAATGTTCGTCTCCCAGAAATAATAGAGAGTCTTGTATGCCTGCCCTATGTGAATGTTCGTCTCCCAGCAACAATAGAGAGTCTTGTATGCCTGCCATATGTTAATGTTCGTCTCGAAGAAACAATAGTGAGTCTAGTATGTCTGTCATATGTGAATGTTCATCTCCCAGCAAAAACAGAGAGTCTAGTATGTCTGCCCTATGTGAATGTTCGTCTCCCAGCAACAACAGAGAGTCTAGTATGTCTGTCATATGTGAATGTTCGTCTCCCAGCAACAACAAAGAGTTTATGTATGTCTGTTATATGTGAATGTTCGTTTCCCAGAAACAACAGAGAGTCTAGTATGTCTGTCATATGTGAATGTTCGTCTCCTGCAACAATAGAGAGTCTAGTATGTCTGCCTATGTGAATGTTCGTCTCCAGCAACATTAGAGAGTCTAGTATGTCTGCCCTATGTGAGGTTCGTCTCCCAGCAACAATGAGAGTCTAGTATGTCTGCCCTATGTGAATGTTCGTCTCCCAGCAACAATAGAGAGTCTAGTATGTATGCCCTATGTGCATGTTCGTCTCGAAGCAACAATAGAGAGTCTTGTTTTTCTGCCCTATGTGCATGTCGTCTCCCAGCAACAATAGAGAGTCTAGTATGTCTGCCCTATGTGCATGCCGTCTCCCAGCAACATAGAGTCTAGTATGTCTGCTCTATGTGAATGTTCGTCTCGAAGCAACAATAGAGAGTCTAGTATGTCTGTCATATGTGAATGTCCGCCTCCCAGCAACAATAGAGAGTCTTGTATGTCTGCCCTATGTGCATGTTCGTCTCGCAGCAACAATAGAGAGTCTAGTATGTCTGCTCTATGTGCATGTCCGTCTCCCAGCAACAATAGAGAATCTAGTATGTCTGCCCTATGTGCATGTTCGTCTCGAAGCAACAATAGAGAGTCTAGTATGTCTGCCCTATGTGCATGTTCGTCTCCCAGCAACAATAGAGTGTCTTGTATGTCTGCCCTATGTGCATGTCCGTCTCCCAGCAACAATAGAGAGTCTTGTATGCCTGCCCTATGTGAATGTTCGTCTCCCAGAAATAATAGAGAGTCTTATATGCCTGCCCTATGTAATGTTCGTCTCGAAGCAACAATAGAGAGTCTAGTATGTCTGTCATATGTGAATGTTCATCTCCCAGCAACAACAGAGAGTCTAGTATGTCTGCCCTATGTGAATGTTCGTCTCCAGCAACAACAGAGAGTCTAGTATGTCTGTCATATGTGAATGTTCGTCTCCCAGAAACAACAAAGAGTTTAGTATGTCTGTTATATGTGAATGTTCGTTCCCAGAAACAACAGAGAGTCTAGTATGTCTGTCATATGTGAATGTTCGTCTCCCAGCAACAACAGAGAGTCTAATATGTCTGTCATATGTGAATGTTCGTCTCTCAGCAACAACAGAGAGTCTTGTATGTCTGCCTATGTGATGTTCGTCTCCCAACAAATATAGAGAGTCTTGTATGTCTGCCCTATGTGAATGTTCGTCTCCCAGCAACAATAGAGAGTCTAGTATGTCTGCCTATGTGCATGTTCGTCTCCCAGCAACAATAGAGAGTCTAGTATGTCTGCCCTATGTGCATGTTTGTCTCCCAGCAAAATAGAGAGTCTAGTATGTCTACCCTATGTTAATGTTCGTCTCCCAGCAACAATAGAGAGTCTAGTATGTCTGCCCTATGTGAATGTTCGTCTCCCAGCAACAATAGAGAGTCTAGTATGTCTGCCCTATGTGCATGTTCGTCTTCCAGCAACAATAGAGAGTCTAGTATGTCTGTCATATGTGAATGTTCGTCTCCCAGCAACAATAGAGTCTAGTATATCTGCCCTATGTGAATCTCCGTCTCCCAGCAACAATAGAGAGTCTATTATGTCTGCCCTATGTGAATGTCCGTTTCCCATCAACAATAGAGAGTTTATTATGTCTGCCCTATGTGCATGTTCGTCTCGAAGCAACAATAGAGAGTCTAGTATGTCTGCCCTATGTGCATGTCCGTCACCCAGCAACAATAGAGAGTCTTGTATGTCTGGCCTATGTGAATGTTCGTCTCCCAGCAACAATAGAGAGTCTAGTATGTCTGCCCTATGTGCATGTTCGTCTCCCAGCAACAATAGAGAGTCTAGTATGTCTGTCATATGTGAATGTTCGTCTCCCAGCAACAATAGAGTCTAGTATATCTGCCCTATGTGAATGTCCGTCTCCCAGCAACAATAGAGAGTCTATTATGTCTGCCCTATGTGAATGTCCGTTTCCCAGCAACAATAGAGATCTAGTATGTCTGCCTATTTGCATGTTCGTCTCGAAGCAACAATAGAGAGTCTAGTATGTCTGCCCTATGTGCATGTCCGTCTGCCAGCAACAATAGAGAGTCTTGTATGTCTGCCCTATGTGCATGTCCGTCTCCCAGCAACAATAGAGAGTCTTGTATGACTGCCCTATGTGAATGTTCGTCTCCAGAAACAATAGAGAGTCTTGTGTGCCTGCCCTATGTTAATGTTCGTCTCGAAGAAACAATAGTGAGTCTAGTATGTCTGTCATATGTGAATGTTCATCTCGCAGCAACAACAGAGAGTCTAGTATGTCTGCCCTATGTGAATGTTCGTCTCCCAGCAACAACAGAGAGTCTAGTATGTCTGTCATATGTGAATGTTCGTCTCCCAGCAACAACAGAGAGTCTAGTATGTCTGTCATATGTGAATGTTCGTCTCCCAGCAACAACAGAGAGTCTAGTATGTCTGTCATATGTGAATGTTCGTCTCCCAGCAACAACAGAGAGTCTAGTATGTCTGTCATATGTGAATGTTCGTCTCCCAGCAACAACAGAGAGTCTAGTATGTCTGTCATATGTGAATGTTCGTCTCCCAGCAACAACAAAGAGTTTAGTATGTCTGCCCTATGTGCATGTCGGTCTCCAGCAACAATAGAGATCTTGTATGTCTGCCCTATGTGAATATTCGTCTCCCAGCAACAATAGAGAGTCTAGTATGTCTTCATATGTGCATGTTCGTCTCCCAGCAACAATAGAGTCTTGTATGTCTGTCATATGTGCATGTTCGTCTCGAAGCAACAATAGAGAGTCTAGTATGTCTGCCCTATGTGCATGTCCGTCTCCCAGCAACAATAGAGAGTCTTGTATGTCTGCCCTATGTGCATGTCCGTCTCCCAGCAACAATAGAGAGTCTTGTATGTCTGCCCTATGTGAATGTTCGTCTCCCAGAAATAATAGAGAGTCTTGTATGTCTGCCATATGTTAATGTTCGTCTCGAAGAAACAATAGTGAGTCTAGTATGTCTGTCATATGTGAATGTTCATCTCCCAGCAACAACAGAGAGTCTAGTATGTCTGCCCTATGTGAATGTTCGTCTCCCAGCAACAATAGAGAGTCTAGTATGTCTGTCATATGTGAATGTTCGTCTCCCAGCAACAACAAAGAGTTTAGTATGTCTGTTATATGTGAATGTTCGTTCCCAGCAACAACAGAGAGTCTAGTATGTCTGTCATATGTGAATGTTCGTCTCCCAGCAACAATAGAGAGTCTAGTATATCTGCCCTATGTGAATGTTCGTCTCCCAGCAACATTAGAGAGTCTAGTATGTCTGCCCTATGTGAATGTTCGTCTCCCAGCAACAATAGAGAGTCTAGTATGTCTGCCCTATGTGAATGTTCGTCTCCCAGCAACAATAGAAAGTCTAGTATGTATGCCCTATGTGCATGTTCGTCTCGAAGCATCAATAGAGAGTCTTGTTTGTCTGCCCTATGTGCATGTCCGTCTCCCAGCAACAATAGAGAGTCTAGTATGTCTGCCCTATGTGCATGCCCGTCTCCCAGCAACAATAGAGTCTAGTATGTCTGCCCTATGTGCATGTTCGTCTCGAAGCAACAATAGAGAGTCTAGTATGTCTGTCATATGTGAATGTCCGCCACCCAGCAACAATAGAGAGTCTTGTATGTCTGCCCTATGTGCATGTTCGTCTCGAAGCAACAACAGAGAGTCTTGTATGTCTGCCCTATGTGCATGTCCGTCTCCCAGCAAAATAGAGAATCTAGTATGTCTGCCCTATTTGCATGTTCGTCTCGAAGCAACAATAGAGAGTCTGTATGTCTGCCCTATGTGCATGTCCGTCTCCAGCAACAATAGAGTGTCTTGTATGTCTGCCCTATGTGCATGTCCGTCTCCCAGCAACAATAGAGAGTCTTGTATGCCTGCCCTATGTGAATGTTCGTCTCCCAGAAATAATAGAGAGTCTTGTATGCCTGCCCTATGTGAATGTTCGTCTCCCAGCAACAACAGAGAGTCTAGTATGTCTGCCCTATGTGAATGTTCGTCTCCCAGCAACAACAGAGAGTCTAGTATGTCTGTCATATGTGAATGTTCGTCTCCCAGCAACAACAAAGAGAGTTAGTATGTCTGTTATATGTGAATGTTCGTTCCCAGAAACAATAGAGAGTCTAGTATGTCTGTCATATGTGAATGTTCGTCTCCCAGCAACAACAGAGAGTCTAGTATGTCTGTCATATGTGAATGTTCGTCTCTCAGCAACAACAGAGAGTCTTGTATGTAGCCCTATGTGCATGTTCGTCTCCCAACAAATATAGAGAGTCTTGTATGTCTACCCTATGTTAATGTTCGTCTCCCAGCAACAATAGAGAGTCTAGTATGTCTGCCCTATGTGCATGTCGTCTCCCAGCAACAATAGAGAGTCTAGTATGTCTGCCCTATGTGCATGTTTGTCTCCAGCAAGAATAGAGAGTCTAGTATGTCTGCCCTATTTGCATGTTCGTCTCGAAGCAACAATAGAGAGTCTAGTATGTCTGCCCTATGTGCATGTCCGTCTCCCAGCAACAATAGAGAGTCTTGTATGTCTGCCCTATGTGAATGTTCGTCTCCCAGTAAAAATAGAGAGTCTAGTATGTCTGCCCTATGTGCATGTTCGTCTTCCAGCACAATAGAGAGTCTAGTATCACTGTCATATGTGAATGTTCGTCTCCCAGCAACAATAGAGTCTAGTATGTCTGCCCTATGTGAATGTTCGTCTCCCAGCAACAATAGAGAGTCTAGTATGTCTGCCCTATGTGAATGTCCGTTTCCCATCAACAATAGAGAGTTTATTATGTCTGCCCTATGTGCATGTTCGTCTCGAAGCAACAATAGAGAGTCTAGTATGTCTGCCCTATGTGCATGTCCGTCATCAGCAACAATAGAGAGTCTTGTATGTCTGGCCTATGTGAATGTTCGTCTCCCAGCAACAATAGAGAATCTAGTATGTCTGCCCTATGTGCATGTTCGTCTCCCAGCAACAATAGAGAGTCTAGTAT
Source organism: Megaustenia siamemsis (assembly GCA_032433765.1). Lineage (NCBI taxonomy): Eukaryota > Metazoa > Mollusca > Gastropoda > Stylommatophora > Ariophantidae > Megaustenia > Megaustenia siamemsis. The sequence goes on from JAVIAB010000051.1 coordinate 96,706,134, forward strand.
GTCTGTCATATGTGAATGTTCGTCTCCCAGCAACAATAGCGTCTAGTATATCTGCCCTATGTGAATGTCCGTCTACCAGCAACAATAGAGAGTCTATTATGTCTGCCCTATGTGAATGTCCGTTTCCCAGCAACAATAGAGAATCTAGTATGTCTGCCCTTTTTGCATGTTCGTCTCGAAGCAACAATAGAGAGTCTAGTATGTCTGCCCTATGTGCATGTCCGTCTGCCAGCAACAATAGAGAGTCTTGTATGTCTGCCCTATGTGCATGTCCGTCTCCAGCAACAATAGAGAGTCTTGTATGACTGCCCTATGTGAATGTTCGTCTCCCAGAAACAATAGAGAGTCTTGTGTGCCTGCCCTATGTGAATGTTCGTCTCGAAGAAATAATAGTGAGTCTAGTATGTCTGTCATATGTGAATGTTCATCTCCCAGCAACACAGAGAGTCTAGTATGTCTGTCATATGTGAATGTTCGTCTCCAGCAACAACAAAGAGTTTAGTATGTCTGTCATATGTGAATGTTCATCTCCAGCAACAACAGAGAGTCTAGTATGTCTGTCATATGTGAATGTTCGTCTCCCAGCAACAACAAAGAGTTTAGTATGTCTGCCCTATGTGCATGTCGGTCTCCCAGCAACAATAGAGATTCTTGTATGTCTGCCCTATGTGAATATTCGTCTCCCAGCAAAAATAGAAAGTCTAGTATGTCTTTCATATGTGCATGTTCGTCTCCCAGCAACAATAGAGTCTTGTATGTCTGTCATATGTGCATGTTCGTCTCGAAGCAACAATAGAGAGTCTTGTATGTCTGCCCTATGTGAATGTTCGTCTCCCAGCAGCAACAACAGAGAGTCTAGTATGTCTGTCATATGTGAATGTTCGTCTGCCAGCAACAATAGAGAGTCTAGTATGTCTGTCATATGTGAATGTTCGTCTCTACCAGCAACAACAGAGAGTCATGTATGTCTGCCCTATGTGAATGTTCGTCTCCCAGCAACAATAGAGTCTAGTATGTCTGTCATATGTGCATGTTCGTCTCGAAGCAACAATAGAGAGTCTAGTATGTCTGCCCTATGTGAATGTTCGTCTCCCAGCAACAACAGAAAGTCTAGTATGTCTGTCATATGTGCATGTTCGTCTCGAAGCAACAATAGAGAGTCTTGTATGTCTGCCCTATGTGAATGTTCGTCTCAAAGTAACAATAGCGAGTCTAGTACAAATGCCCTATGTGCATGTTCGTCTCCAAGCAACAACAGAGAGTCTAGTATGTCTGTCATATGTGAATGTTCGTCTTCCAGCAAAAACAGAGTCTAGTATGTCTGTCATATGAGAATGTTCGTCTCCCAGCAATAATAGAGAGTCTTGTATGTCTGCCCTATGTGAATGTTCGTTTCCCACCAACAACAGTGAGTCTAGTATGTCTGTCATATGTGAATGTTCATCTCCCAGCAACAACAGAGAGTCTAGTATGTCTGCCCTATGTGAATGTTCGTCTCCCAGCAACAACAGAGAGTCTAGTATGTCTGTCATATGAATGTTCGTCTCCCAGCAACAACAAAGAGTTCTAGTATGTCTGTCATATGTGAATGTTCGTCTCGAAGAACAATAGAGAGTCTTGTTGTCTGCCTATGTGAATGTCGTCTCCAGTAACAACAGAGAGTCTAGTAAGTCTGTCATATGTGAATGTTCGTCTTCAGCAACAACAGAGAGTCTTGTATATGTCACCCTATGTGCATGTTCGTCTCCAAGCAACAATAGAGAGTCTTGTATGTCTGCCTATGTGCATGTTCCTCTCCCAGCAACAATAGAGAGTCTAGTATGTCTGCCCTATGTGCATGTTCGTCTCCCAGCAACATTAGAGAGTCTAGTATGTCTGCCCTATGTGCATGTTCGTCTCCCAGCAACAATGAGAGTCTAGTATGTCTGCCCTATGTGAATGTTCGTCTCCAGCAACAATAGAAAGTCTAGTATGTCTGCCCTATGTGCATGTTCGTCTCTCGAAGCAACAATAGAGAGTCTTGTATGTCTGCCCTATGTGCATGTCCGTCTCCCAGCAACAATAGAGAGTCTAGTATGTCTGCCCTATGTGCATGTTCGTCTCCCAGCAACAATAGAGTCTAGTATGTCTGCCCTATGTGCATGTTCGTCTCCCAGCAACAATAGAGAGTCTAGTATGTCTGTCATATGTGAATGTCCGTCTCCCAGCAACAATAGAGAGTCTTGTATGTCTGCCCTATGTGAATGTCGTCTCCCAGCAACAATAGAGAGTCTGTATGTCTGCCCTATGTGCATGTCCGTCTCCCAGCAACAATAGAGAGTCTGTATGTCTGCCCTATGTGCATGTCCGTCTGCCAGCAACAATAGAGAGTTGTATGCCTGCCCTATGTGATGTCGTCTCCAGAAACAATAGAGAGTCTTGTATGTCTGCCCTATGTGAATGTTCGTCTCCCAGCAACAATAGAGAGTCTAGTATGTCTGCCCTATGTGCATGTTCGTCTCCCAGCAACAAAAGAGAGTCTAGTATGTCTGTCATATGTGAATGTTGGTCTCCCAGCAACAATAGAGTCTAGTATATCTGCCCTATGTGAATGTCCGTCTCCCAGCAACAATAGAGAGTCTATTATGTCTGCCCTATGTGAATGTCCGTTTCCCAGCAACAATAGAGTGTCTATTATATGTCTGCCCTATGTGCATGTTCGTCTCCCAGCAACAATAGAGAGTCTAGTATGTCTGTCATATGAGCATGTTCGTCTCGAAGCAACAATAGAGAGTCTTGTATGTCTGCCCTATGTGAATGTTCGTCTCCCAGCAACAACAGAGAGTCTAGTATGCCTGTCATATGTCCATGTTCGTCTCGAAGCAACAATAGAGAGTCTTGTATGTCTGCCCTATGTTAATGTCCGTCTCCCAGTAACAATAGAGAGTCTAGTATGTATGCCCTATGTGCATGTTCGTCTCCCAACAACAACAGAGAGTCTAGTATGTCTGTCATATGTGCATGTTCGTCTCGAAGCAACAATAGAGAGTCTATTATGTCTGCCCTATGTGAATGTTCATCTCCCAGCAACAACAGAGTTTCCAGTATGTATGTCATATGTGCATGTTCGTCTCGAATCAACAATAGAGAGTCTTGTAAGTCTGCCCTATGTGAATTTTCGTCTCCCTGCAAAAATAGAGAGTCTTGTATGCCTGCCCTATGTTAATGTTCGTCTCCCAGCAACAACAGAGAGTCTAATATGTCTGTCATATGTGAATGTTCGTCTCTCAGCAACAATAGAGAGTCTTGTATGTCGGCCCTATGTGCATGTTCGTCTCCTAGCAAATATAGAGAGTCTTGTATTTCTGCCCTATGTTAATGTTCGTCTCCCAGCAACAATAGAGAGTCTAGTATGTCTGTCATATGTGAATGTTCATCTCGAAACAACAATAGAGAGTCTTGTATGCCTGCCCTATGTGCATGTTCGTCTACCAGCAACAATAGAGAGTCTTGTATGCCTGCCCTATGTTAATGTTCGTCTCGAAGCAACAATAGAGAGTCTTGTATGTCTGCCCTATGTGAATGTTCATCTCGAAGCTACAATAGAGAGTCTTGTATGTCTGCCCTATGTGCAAGTTCGTCTCCCAGCAACAATAGAGATACTTGTATGCCTGCCCTTTGTGAATGTTCGTCTCGAAGCAACAATAGAGAGTCTAGTATGTCTGCCCTATGTGAATGTTTGTCAGGAAGCAACAATTGAGTCTAGTATGTCTGCCCTATGTGAATGTTCGTCTCGAAGCAACAATAGAGAGTCTTGTATGTCTGCCCTATGTGCATGTTCGTCTACCAGCAACAATAGAGAGTCTTGTATGTCTGCCCTATGTGAATGTTCGTCTCGAAGCAACAATTGAGAGTCTAGTATGTCTGCCCTATGTGAATGTTCGTCTCAAAGCAACAATTGAGAGTCTTGTATGTCTGCCCTATGTGAATGTTCGTCTCGAAGCAACAATAGAGAGTCTAGTATGTCTGCCCTATGTGAATGTTCGTCTCGAAGCAACAATAGAGAGTCTAGTATGTCTGCCCTATGTGAATGTTCGTCTCGAAGCAACAATAGAGTATTGTATGTCTGCCCTATGTGAATGTTCGTCTCGAAGCAACAATAGATAGAACGTAGGCTGTTACGCTAGGACGATTGACAAACATCGAATGCATTTCAATGTCAGTTTTTACAGAAAGAATATCTAAAGTACCAAATATAACGAAAACCGCAAGCATGCTCATTTCAATGTCAGTTTTACAGAAAGAATATCTAATGTACCAAGGATAACGAAAACCGCAAGCATGCTCATTTCAATGTCAGTTTTACAGAAAGAATATCTAAAGTACCAAGGATAACGAAAACCGCAAGCATGCTCATTTCAATGTCAGTTTTACTGAAAGAATATCTAAAGTACCAAGGATAACGAAAACCGCAAGCATGCTCATTTAACGATACAAATATTCATAAAACTGGTTTTCTAAAGAGTTCAAAGAGCACAAAAGTGCTCAGTCAGTGACATGGAAGCTAGAGATGGCGCGGATGATGTGTGGCCTGGTAACAGGTAGACAAGAGATGTAGAAGCAGGTGAGATATCACACACGAGCTGGGAATGATTATTGCAGATGCTGGACATCTCGAGCAGGACAGGGAAAACTGCAGAGTAGATGTCAGGGGAACCTAGATGATGTGATGCAATGATTTATGTGATGATGGTAGTGGTAAGTGTGTTCCAGTGAGTGGAACATGTCAGGGGAACCTAGATGATGTTATGCAATGATTGATGTGATGATGGTAGTGGTAAGTGTGTTCCAGTGAGTGGAACATGTCAGGGGAACCTAGATGATGTGATGCAATGATTGATGTGATGATGGTAGTGGGAAGTGTGTTTCTGTGAGTGGAACATGTCAGGGGAACCTAGATGATGCGATTCACTGATTGATGTGATGAGGGTAGTGGGAAGTGTGTACCAGTGAGTGGAACATGTCAGGAGAACCTAGATGATGCGATTCACTGATTGATGTGATGATGGTAGTGGGAAGTGTGTTCCAGTGAGTGGAACATGTGCAGTTTCATTGTGCCAAATACTCTTGGTAACGCTCAGTGTTATTATGTAAGAAAGTAAAGGTCCTCTTCCTGCCTTGCTTGTCGTATGGGGAATAGAGTGGTAGTGACCAGATTTGTCTATGACATTTTTTCTCGACGTGGTCGGTATCACGCCAGGCCACCTTCACTTCTCAGAAAAAATCTCTGGTACCCATTTTTATAGGCTGGTGAACCCCGGAGCCTTGTCGGTCCGAAAAAACATCCGCCAGTTCTGAGGGTCGAACCCAGGCCCTTATAGTCTGGCCCACTAACCACTCAACCACCGATGCTCCTGTTATTAATTGCATTCTACTAATTAATTTACTAAGTTAAACCATTAATGAAATGTCCAAGATAAAGTAATTGAAACATGACAACAAATCCAGAAATTGGCAGACACCTTTTAAACTAAAAGGCCCTAAACTATAGGATCTTTACACGCCGCTTGAATTCCGCACTGCAAGCAACTTAAGTTATGAAAATAAATAAACTCATAACGCTCTCTCCCAGACAAGTAGAAACAGTCCTGCTCTCACAAGGGAACAATATGGTAACAAGATTTGGTGGTGTGTCTATTCCTCCAGCTTGCCGGTACACAATTACGATCGACCGGTCGAGGAGGAGCTAAACGTCCTGGTGATACATTCAACACGTTCCCATCTCCGAGGGGATTCATCTGTGTTAGCCAGCAACTACCAGTCTCCGAGGTACGGGTTCTCCACTTTTGAATAGTGATACCACTTTAGTTGTCTTGTGAAGTCTCTTTAGTGGAGTCTTTGAGACTTTTTAATTTGTTGTGAAGTCTATGCAACTATTTAGTGTCTTTGAAGTCTATACAACTATTTAGCGTTTTGTGAAGTCTACGCAACTATTTAGTGTCTTGTGAAGTCTATGGAACTATTTAGTGTCTTGTGAAGTCTATGGAACTATATAGTGTCTTGTGAAGTATATGGAACTATTTAGTGTCTTGTGAAGTCTATGCAACTATTTAGTGTCTTGTGAAGTCTATGGAACTATTTAGTGTCTTGTGAAGTCTAAGGAACTATTTAGTGTCTTGTGAAGTATACGGAACTATTTAGTGTCTTGTGAAGTATATGGAACTATTTAGTGTCTTGTGAAGTCTATGCAACTATTTAGTGTCTTGTGAAGTCTATGGAACTATTTAGTGTCTTGTGAAGTCTATGCAACTATTTAGTGTCTTGTGAAGTCTATGGAACTATTTAGTGTCTTGTGAAGTCTACGCAACTATTTAGTGTCTTGTGAAGTCTATGGAACTATTTAGTGTCTTGTGAAGTTTATGCAACTATTTAGTGTCTTGTGAAGTCTATGCAACTATTTAGTGTCTTGTGAAGTCTATGGAACTATTTAGTGTCTTGTGAAGTCTATGGAACTATTTAGTGTCTTGTGAAGTCTATGCAACTATTTAGTGTCTTGTGAAGTCTACGCAACTATTTAGTGTCTTGTGAAGTCTATGAAACTATTTAGTGTCTTGTGAAGTCTATGGAACTATTTAGTGTCTTGTGAAGTCTATGGAACTATTTAGTGTCTTGTGAAGTCTATGCAACTATTTAGTGTCTTGTGAAGTCTATGCAACTATTTAGTGTCTTGTGAAGTCTACGCAACTATTTAGTGTCTTGTGAAGTCTATGGAACTATTTAGTGTCTTGTGAAGTCTATGCAACTATTTAGTGTCTTGTGAAGTCTACGCAACTATTTAGTGTCTTGTGAAGTCTATGGAACTATTTAGTGTCTTGTGAAGTCTATGGAACTATTTAGTGTCTTGTGAAGTCTATGGAACTATTTAGTGTCTTGTGAAGTCTATGCAACTATTTAGTGTCTTGTGAAGTCTATGCAACTATTTAGTGTCTTGTGAAGTCTACGCAACTATTTAGTGTCTTGTGAAGTCTATGGAACTATTTAGTGTCTTGTGAAGTCTATGCAACTATTTAGTGTCTTGTGAGGTCTATGCAACTATTTAGTGTCTTGTGAAGTCTATGGAACTATTTAGTGTCTTGTGAAGTCTATGGAACTATTTAGTGTCTTGTGAAGTCTATGGAACTATTTAGTGTCTTGTGAAGTCTATGGAACTATTTAGTGTCTTGTGAAGTCTATGGAACTATTTAGTGTCTTGTGAAGTCTATGCAACTATTTAGTGTCTTGTGAAGTCTATGGAACTATTTAGTGTCTTGTGAAGTCTATGCAACTATTTAGTGTCTTGTGGCGTCTATGCAACTATTTAGTGTCTTGTGAAGTCTATGAAAAAATTTAGTGCGTAGTGAGCTCCTGAAAATCTACAACAATTACTTAATAAAATAAACATGACAAGTGAAAAATATGTATTAGATATGAATAAAGAAAATCTAAAACTATGATGATAAACAAAGAGAATACTCAAAACCCACAAGTGGATATCAAAATTGTAGGAATAGACCTGCAGACAGTTCAGAACTACAACTACCTTGGACATACTATAACCAGTGATGGAAAATGTACAACTGAAATAAACAAAAGAATAGGAATATCAAAAAGTAATTGTAATGCCATGAAATATATATTAATATAATATCAAATAACACCATAGATAAAACTAAGAATAGCAAAATGTTACATCTTCTCAATATTCCTGCATTGTGCAGAAACAGGGACGTTCGACAAGAAAAGGGAACAGAAAATTGAAGCCTTTGAAATGTGGATATATAGAAGAATACGAAGAATTTGATGTAAAGAAAAGTAAAGAAACGATGAAGTCTTAAAACAACTTAAAATGAAAGAGAACTACTAAACACAATTCAATCAAGACAAATGAGATTTTTGGGCCATGTTATAAGACATGGCAGCCTACTAAAAGTAATCTTAGAAAGGAAAATACAAGGTAAAAGAGGTAGAGGTAGATCACGACTAACATGGACGAGTAACATCAAAAGATGGACAAGTCAGCCTATGACAACTTGTACTATCAAAGCAAAAACAGAGCGGAATGACGCTCTTTGGTAGCCAACCTTCGTTGAGGAGATGGCACTCGATGAGGATGATTTTCTATTTTCACTGCCAATGGTTATTTAACGTGCGCAAGTGCACACAGGACCTCTGGTTTATTGCAGTTATCCGAGAGGGCTAGACATCCGATCTCACCACCAAAGAGATCAGGGGAGAGTAACGTCCTGAAAAAAGCCACGGATTAATTTTTCCTATTTTTGAAAAATCCCCACCGCTTTTGATGGGCTTTGAACCTGGGTCCTTCCTGTCCTGAGGATGAAGTCCTACCTCTTGACTACACAGCTCCTAAATCTCGTTAGCTCGCTAGTCGTCCATATTTTTTCAAGACACCTGAATCATTCATTTGCTCATTAGATAATGGAGCCATGATTAACAGCTTTAGAAGCGCTGCTCTATGTGACGTACAGGGTTGCACTTGCTCATGTAATATTCATATCTCTACACCATTATTAATCACCTCTCCTCTTTGCCTCACATTCGAGAACCTACTATGGTTTCCTCATTCTCTTTTTCACCCTCTCTCTCTTACATTGTGAGATTTGCGTTATATGTTCAATTCTTTAATCTCTCTCTCTCTCTCTCTCTCTCTCTCTCTGCGATCAAGACTCAATCAGAGTAGGATTCCAGACTCTCACACGAAGACAGCTGTCTTTTTAAGTGAATTGTATATTTCTATTTACTTATATTCTCTACACTTTTTGCTTTGCCATTTATGTTTTCTCTGGAAAAATATTATTTTAACATATTGTATGTCATTTTATATTATTTTGTAATTGTTTTATGAATAAGGAATATTTTCTTAATACCCCCTCTCTCTTTCTCTCTCTCTTTCTCTCTCTCTCTCTTCTCTCTCTCCTCTCTCTCTAAATCTACAGCAAAACATCTTATACTTTTATTCTTTCATTACTGTATTTTTTCTTTATTGCCCATAACATTCCTTCTTCTCTCTATCCGTCCCCTTCTTCTTGACTCACTCTCCCGTTTCATATTTCTCTCCACTTGTTTCTTTTTTTTCTTTCTCTCTCTCTCTGTCACTTTCTACCGCTACAACGTTCTCTCTCTCTCAACACCACTCTCACTGTTACCTCACCCCTGCCACTCTCTGTACCTCTCTCTCTCTCTCTCAACACCACTCTCACTGTTACCTCACCTCTGCCACTCTCTGTACATCTCTCTCTCAACACCACTCTCACTGTTACCTCACCCTGCCACTCTCTGTACCTCTCTCTCTCTCTCTCTCTCAACACCACTCTCACTGTTACCTCACCCCTGCCACTCTCTGTACCTCTCACTCTCTCAACACCACTCTCACTGTTACCTCACCCCTGCCACTCTCTGTACCTCTCTCTCTCTCAACACCACTCTCACTGTTACCTCACCCCTGCCACTCTCTGTACCTCTCTCTCTCTCAACACCACTCTCACTGTTACCTCACCCCTGCCACTCTCTGTACCTCTCTCTCTCTCTCAACACCACTCTCACTGTTATCTCACCCCTGCCACTCTCTGTACCTCTCTCTCTCTCTCAACACCACTCTCACTGTTACCTCACCCCTGCCACTCTCTGTACCTCTCTCTCTCTCAACACCACTCTCACTGTTACCTCACCCCTGCCACTCTCTGTACCTCTCACTCTCTCTCAACACCACTCTCACTGTTACCTCACCCCTGCCACTCTCTGTACCTCTCTCTCTCTCTCTCAACACCACTCTCACTGTTACCTCACCCATGCCACTCTCTGTACCTCTCTCTCTCTCTCAACACCACTCTCACTGTTACCTCACCCCTGCCACTCTCTGTACCTCTCTCTCTCTCTCTCAACACCACTCTCACTGTTACCTCACCCCTGCCACTCTCTGTACCTCTCTCTCTCTCTCTCAACACCACTCTCACTGTTACCTCACCCTGCCACTCTCTGTACTCTCTCTCTCCTCTCAACACCACTCTCACTGTTACCTCACCCCTGCCACTCTCTGTACCTCTCTCTTCTCACAATGTTGAATAATGTCTTCTGTGATTAGACGATTGCTCGGTTCCATTAACACAACCCACAGCGACAATTCTGTATGTTCCCACAAATCCATGCGTTATTGTCACAATATATTGCAACAATGATGTGTTGTTCCGAGATATGAATCTATTGTGTAGTCATTTCATAACGGCAGTGTACTATGTTACGTGAGCCGGGCGCACAAAGGTTTAATGGAAGCACAAATACTTTAAAGAAATAGAGAAATTCATCGCCATTTGGAAGGAAATAGAACAATGCACGATGATGGGCTAGTTTTTCTGTTCCAAAGTGAAATAATTGCGGAAAATTATTGACACAATTTTCATATTTTTCTATTTTCTTTATTTAAAGCTTTGAAGCAGAAGGTTTATCTGATCGCCAGAAGCGGGTCCATCGAGCAATTGTTTCGTTCGTTAGAATCTTAACATTGTACATGGGGTGGGCCGCCTGAGTCATGACTTCCTGGGACCAACTTGGTGTTGCATTTAAACATTAAAACTCACAAAATGTGATATGGCCCTTTTCGTCTCCTCATATGTTAAGTGGAGGCTATTGTGTATATTTTTGTGGAGGTTTTGTTTATGAAGAACAACTTCTCCCGTGGCTAATGCTACCAATGTTTGACAAACACACACGGCCACAGAATGAACAAGTCAGACCCACTGATCCACATGGTTTTCCGTATTTTTTTCATGAGTTTATTCTCTTCTATGTTTTGCCATAGTACAGCACTAAATGATGTTATGCCATTTTTGTTAAACAGACTCCATGATGTGCGATCACTTGCCAGATGTTCCCAGTCATTTTCACAAATTGAGAAGTCAATCAGAGATGATTTTAAAAAATATCCCAATATCGAGTTCTAGGTCTGTCGATTTGTCTTTTATTGTGTATTATTTCATCAAATAATATTTGTTTAGTAATGCGGTTCTCTTTCTTATCAAAATTGTCAGCATTCTATAAATGAGGTTCCGATCTGCAACCAACTCCTGATCGAATCTTGTGTCCTTGACTAGTCACAGGTGTCTGTTAGGGACAATTGAGAAATAGCTACCTGAGAAAATACAATTCATGATCAGGTAGCGTGCTCACACAAAGCACAGCTGTTCATTCTCAGCACAATGTGGCATTTTAGTTGTGATCTTGAAAATGTCCCAGTTTTTGTGGACGAGGATGTCTTGGGTTTAGAACATTTCCCTCATTCTTACAATTGATATTTGATGCAAGAGAGGTTTCCATTTGTGACGCTAAACTAAGAAATAATTATATTACACGGGCATCAGAAAGATTTTTTTAAAAATAGTTAACGAAATATTGATCAAATTCTCGCAATTTTTACGTTTCTATGATCAACCTAGAAAGTGTAAAACTTGATATTTGATGCTGGAGAATAAGACCGCATGCCCAGTGCAGTCACCTATCGGATGTTGGGATCTGAATTGTTAATTTCATCATCGAATACGGAAACGATTGACTTTATCGTGAACTGAATCCTGTTCACTATATTTTGAAAACCACTTTATTTGTGTCTATTTGGCAAGTCTGTCTTCCAACAAAGCAGCGGCGAGAGGAAATTAATGATGGAGATAATCCTGGCTAGTTGATGACGATGGCGATACACAATTAAACTGTACGTTGTTGGAAGAGACAACTGAGAGCGTCGATAAGATGGCTTCTCCGTCTTGTCTTTGTGAAGGTCTAATGGGAAGAGACATACAAGGAGATTGAAATGATATAAGGAAGTGAATGATTGATTGAATGTCCTACAGTGTGGGCATTCAGAGAGGCAACGGAGACCACGACCCCTGTAACATTTGATCAGAATACATAACATAATCACATTCCAGCTCAATTAATTAAATATACATGTACAGCTAGCCATTGTATTCTCTTGTATAGCCGTGATATAGTTCAAATGCTTCAAATGCAAAATGAAAATATCAAATGTACTAAAGTATCAGCGACAAACAACTGTGTAAAGTGAGTAAGTGGAAATGTTGATAGACTTGTGTAGGGTGACTTGTTTGTTTAGTGGTGACGGGATGAGTAACAGCGCCCTGGTCACGACACCCTACACCACGTGGAAGAACACACAACAGCGTAACTTGTTTGTTTAGTGGTGACGGGATGAGTAACAGCGCCCTGGTCACGACACCCTAAACCCTGTGGAAGAACACACAACAGGGTAACTTGTTTGTTTAGTGGTGACGGGATGAGTAACAGCGCCCTGGTCACGACACCCTACACCCCGTGGAAGAACACACAACAGGGTAACTTGTTTGTTTAGTGGTGACGAGATGAGTAACAGCGCCCTGGTCACGACACCCTAAACCCTGTGGAAGAACACAAACAGGGTAACTTGTTTGTTTAGTGGTGACGAGATGAGTAACAGCGCCCTGGTCACGACACCCTACACCATGTGGAAGAACACACAACAGGGTAACTTGTTTGTTTAGTGGTGACGAGATGAGTAATAGCGCCCTGGTCACGACACCCTACACCCTGTGGAAGAACACACAACATGGTAACTTGTTTGTTTAGTGGTGACGGGATGAGTAACAGCGCCCTGGTCACGACACCCTACACCCTGTGGAAGAACACACAACAGGGTAACTTGTTTGTTTAGTGGTGACGGGATGAGTAACAGCGCCCTGGTCACGACCCTACACCCTGTGGAAGAACACACAACAGGGTGACCACGAGATGGGGAATATAGAGAACAATATAGTCTGGTCTGGAGCCGCGTATTTTATGCCCAGTTTCATCACTGTCCATGGCATCGTGCCATGTCTGCAGTCATGGATCAATGTAGGCTCGATGCTTCTGAGGTAAATGAGATGTGATTTGTGTTGCAGGAAGAGAAAAACAAATTATTTGTTTTGAGACATTTCCAAGTTGAGACAGAAAAACCTGGATCAGAAGTCAACGGTGATCGGTTGCAATGTAAAGATGACATTCTGTGTGTGCACGCGACCTAGAAGCGACTCTGGACTTCAACGTGAGAACAGAACAGCAAGCTTGATCCTGCACGTCTCACAGCTCATGCTCTCAAACTAACATTTTACTTCTAATCTTGGAAAGTGTGCTGCGCTTATCGATGAACATGTACTGGGCCTTGTACATACCACTCATTCTTTAATTTGATATTAGATGGAAGTGGTTTTAATCTGTGACCCCGTATACAGAATGTCACATTTCCAATCGGAAGTAAAAACGTATGTAGGAAGGATTTTTTTAAAATGGTCAGTTTATTTATTCATTGAGTGCAGGTCTCCACATTGAAGGTTGGCTACCATGGAGCGTCACTCATTGTGTGCCGTCTCCACATTGAAGGTTGGCTACCATGGAGCTCCATTTTACTCTGTCTCTTGTCTTGACTGTGCATGTTGTCATAGGTGTCCATCTCTTGATGTTATCAGACAACGCTAGTCTGGTCAGCCTCTGCCTGGTCTACCTTGTCTTGACTGTGCATGTTGTCATAGGTGTCCATCTCTTGATGTTATCAGACAACGCTAGTCTGGTCAGCCTCTGCCTGGTCTACCTTGTCTTGACACAAAAAGATCACAGATTTAATCTGAGAGACTTGGGGGATGCGATGTGAATGTTTCATTTTTAAACACAAAAATTGTGTAACTCTAAGATACAACTTCATCTTATCACTATGAATGTCTAGTAGAAGAATCATGTTTATTTTATCTTCCTGGAAAAATTACAAATCAACAACTAAACTAATGTATCAATGACGAGCACCTGTGTCCTCGGAGTCACGTATTTTTCTCTCATTAACTCTTTAAGTACGGAAGCCTTTTATCAGTCGGAAGAGATTTGAAAAACAAAATTTGTCTTGGTTTGAAGAATCAATGTACATATTTATATTTATCTAACTTATAAGATATGTATTAGCTCGAGAGAAAGAGTTGGAGTTTTAGGCCTAGATAAAACACAGGGAAAACAGAAGTGATGGCTGTCGCAAAGATAAAACAAGATTCGACAAAATACAAGATCAAAATAATTAGAGCAGCCTCCAAACAGGTCAAAAGCTGTAATTCAAAATAGGCAACAATAATAGGAGAAGCAGTTTAAAAACTGTGCACATAATAAATCAGGCAAATGGCGGCATCTGATCAAATGGGATGAGATTTCTGCAACAAGGTTATTGCAACAGACAGAAGAAGACTATTTCTTTCTAGATAACGGAGAGGAGAAATTAACAAAAAAAGAAGAAGAAAAAATTCTACAGTTAAGCTTTACGTTATTAATGGCATAAATGTGATCGACGTTTCGGCTCAATAAGCCTTCAGCAGGAACAACAAACAACACACGAACAGATTTGTCAGTAAATAAAAATAATAACACTACATAGCTAACTAATAATGAAGTATCTAAAACAAAATGATATCCAGCTAGAAAGAGAAATAACAATAACAATGTCTTCCCTGCGAAATACGAGCCAGGAGGAAAAGGAACGCTGGTCAAGTCCGCGCAGGATACCCGGTGTTGTTGACCAGTTAATTGGAGGGCCAAAACACAGGTGTAACGGTTCTACAAATATGGGAAGGGAGGATATTGTATAGGTTACCTTAGCTATAATGCCACCGGCAATATCTATACGTTTGTACGTTGATACAATTGTGTGAGAACACACAGACCTGTATAGATATATACATCACCAAGAACTTCATTCTGCATAAAAAAACACCAACGACCTTATTCTGAATTCATAACAAGAACATTATTCTGGATCCATAACAAGAACATCATTCTGGATCCATAACAAGAACATCATTCTGGATCCATAACAAGAACATCATTCTGGATCCATAACAAGAACATCATTCTGGATCCATAACAAGAACATCATTCTGGATCCATAACAAGAACATCATTCTGGATCCATAACAAGAACATCATTCTGGATCCATAACAAGAACATCATTCTGGATCCATAACAAGAACATCATTCTGGATCCATATCAAGAGCAACATTCTGGATCCATAACAAGACTTCGAAAACATCATTCTAAACACATAACAAGATCATCATTCTGGATCCATAACAAGAACATCATTCTGGATCAATAACAAGAATATCATTCTGGATCCATAACAAGGATATCATTCTGGATCCATAACAAGAACATCATTCTGGATCCATAACAATAATATCATTCTGGATCCATAACAAGAACATTATTCTGGATCCATAACAAGGATATCATTATGGATCCATAACAAGAACATCATTCTGGACCCATAACAAGAACATTATTCTGGATCCATAACAAGGATATCATTATGGATCCATAACAAGAACATTATTCTGGATCCATAACAAGGATATCATTCTGGATCCATAACAAGAACATCATTCTGGAGCCATTACAAAAACGTTATTCTGGATCCATAACAAGAACATCATTCTGGATCCATTACAAGAACATTATTCTGGATCCATAACAACGATAACATTCTGGATCCATAACAAGAACATATTCTGGACCCATAACAAGAACTTTTGGATCCATAACAAGAACATCATTCTGGATCCATAACAAGAACATTATTCTGGATCCATAACAAGAACATTATTCTGGATCCATAACAAGAACATTATTCTGGATCCATAACAAGACTTCGAAAACATCATTCTGGATCCATAACAAGAACATCACTCTTGATCCATAACAAGAACATCATTCTGGATCCATAACAAGGATATCATTCTGGATCCATAACAAGAACATTTTTCTGGATCCATAACAAGAACATCATTCTGGATCCATAACAAGGATATCATTCTAGATCCATAACAAGAACATCATTCTGGATCCATAACAAGGATATCATTCTAGATCCATAACAAGAACATTATTCTGGATCCATAACAAGAACATCATTCTAGATCCATAACAAGAACATCATTCTGGATCCATAACAAGAACATCATTCTAGATCCATAACAAGAACATCACTCTGGATCCTCTATCTCACGATGTGCCCACCTCAAGAACAAGTACAAACAAAGCACTACAGAAATGAAATGTGTTGGATGCATGACAGAAAACAACCTGAACGATTAGTCCAGAGAATAAAGAAACAACTAGAAGTTATGTTCACTGTTGACTACATAAAGAACCACGTAATAACATGGTTTACCGATGTTGTAAGAAAGAATGCCTTAAATGGGTACCGCCTTTTTTTCCGAGAAAGTAAATCAGCACGAGCGTAGAGCAGACCACATTCAATAACCATATGCTGAAAGTCTAGACACAAAGTATGGGTACTAGCACAATACAGCCTATACTCCACGTAACGTGACGTTGGTCTTTATTTCATCATCATCATCATCAAGAACCAGGCCTACTGGCGTAGGTGATCATGTCTCCCACAACTATCGATCTCGGGGGCTATTTATCATTTCTGTTGTTGACCTTTGCCAAGCCATTCTCTTAAGCTGTCTGTTATTTGTTCTCTTTGCTTCCCTCTATCTCTTCATCCCTCATTTTTTCCAGTTGTTACAATATATTCCAGTTGTTCTCTTCTCATTACATGGCCAAAAAATGATGATTGTTTCTTCCTAATATTGGAAATTAGCTCTCTTTTTGCTTTGACCTCTCTCAGAACATCTTCATTACTCTTTTTATCTGTCCATGGTACTCTCAACATTCTTCTGTAAAACCACATTTCTACAGACTCCAGTGATTTTCATGTCTGTTGTCGTATTGTCCATGATTCGCATCCATATGTTAAGACTGGCTCTATATAACATTTAAGAACTCTTTTTCTTAATCTTTATTTACTTTTATCAAAATGAAAGATGACACAAAATGGAGGCAAGGCGGCCCGCACTAACTGAGCTGGAAGCTGTCAGCGACTCGTAGCTGATGGCTCGCTCCAACATCGGTGAACCAGACTGTCGGCCGGCAAAATTAATCTCAATTCAGTCGATGCCCGACCAAGCTCCTGACCACACGGAAGTGACTTATTTTCCTGGTTAGAGAGTCTAGAATATTATCGCCATATAGTTAGATTTCTGTGTATATGCCCATATATTATATATTTTGTGTTGTTGTTTGTTGTTCCATCTGCAGGCCTTTTGGTTGAAACGTCGTTCCACTTTTGTTTTGTTTCTCACCTGCGTAAAGCTGTTACCATATACCATATCACTTTTTCCGTTTTTTAAAAATGTTTCATTTTTTTCATTGGTGAATCCAGTACTACTCCACCTATACGCGGTGCCTCTGCAACAGACTAACCGGTCCAAGCAAGCAGATAAAGATAGAAGAGGGAAGATAACTCGAGACTCTAAAAAGTCATGCTGAAGTCGGATGTGTTGGGACTGAAATTTGTGGAAATAAACGAACAACACCACGCACTTATGTCCAATTATAGATTATAGTTATAGTTATGGTTATTCGAAGGCCCCGGTATCACTGCAAACAAATGAAAATCCATAACTGTTCAACCGCCGATGCCAGTGGAATATCCGAATTAACATCTAATCGAATATCCCAAGAAGGAAAGGCAACTGCAGTCCCCATCATGGCAACACACAGCACACGTCAAAAGACATAAGGCGCAGTAGCACCAAAAGTGCACGCAGCTGAACTTTGCGCCCAATTAGCTTTCTTCCAAGGGTGGATGACATAGAGGACTACCCATTCGTTTAATACCGTTCTGAGAAATACCAGAAAACAAATGACAGAAAACATAAAACAACATGAACGTATCAAATATGGGAGACGACCACGTAAAACTATTCTCATGGAGTATTCGAGACACTCATAAACATAATAGAAGGAGAGCCCCACAGAAGGACAATATATCTTATCTCGACGCTGAAAAACAAACGAGGAATGAAAGAAGAAGATGCAGAACTCAATGAACAAATACATTTAACAAGGATAAGAGGCTACTCTACAGAATAGAGACAAGAGGTCGTGTTTAAAGAAAGATTGAAAGGGTTCAAATAGGTTGTTTAGAGAAGAAAGCGGAGGAACTAGGCTGTGAACTGAAGTGAATTAGTGATGAACAGTCCAGATTCACAAACTGTAATTAAAGGGAATCGAGAGACAACATTTGCTTGCTTGAGCAGAGATCAAGGACACAGATTTGGGGTTAACAAAATGGAAGGTGCGGTCACTAACCTATGACCTCTAGGGTTAAATGACTATGATTAATTGAAATGTTTCCTCCCAACGTTATTTTCTCTAATGAAATGTTTTCTTTTGGGAGACATTCAAATATCTTTTGTTGCTGTTGTTGTTGAATAATGTTGCAACAACAACAAAACAACAAATATTTTTTTACAACTCGACAGATGGTGTTGCTAAACGTATTTAATTGCGTTATGTCGCGTGGCTTGTATGCTACTATTGTCACCACTACTACTACAATTACAACTACTATTTACAACTACTACAACAACTAAAACTACTACTGCTACTAATACTACTATTAACACTGAAAAAAACACAACTACTACAATTACTACTCCTATTACCATTGCTACTATACTATCCCCTTCATTATTACATCCTCTCATGGCCACCCTCATTTCCTGTGTTGGATATAGAATCCCACAGTACATCTTCCTTGATTGCATACAACTTTTCTTATCACTCTCTAGAGAACCATCATCGTCATTATCATCATCGTCGTCATCATCTCTTTTTCTTAAATTAACCAATGAAAATTGTGATTGCATCAACCTGTCACGAGGTTACTTATGAAAGTACTTACACAGAGCCACTCTCTCCTATACTGTGTACATTTGTTTTCAAGATTTATAGTGTTAGTCAGTCGAAGGGCCCGGTATCACTGCAAAAACTATAATTGCTGAACCATCCGTGCCAGTGGAATCGCCCGAATTAACATCTCATCGAATATCCCAACAAAGAAAAGCTGCTGCAGTCACCATTATAGCCGCAACAGCACACGCCAAAAGACATAAGGCCAAGCGGCATCAAAAGTGAATGCGTCTGAACTGTCCTTCGTCATACGATATCATCATTCATCGTAAGCAATCTGAATATAGAAGCACCGTCCGGATGAAAAACACAGCTCACGGTGTGTACAGAGCACTAAACTCAGTAGCTCGGACAGCAAGCCGGACTTGGAATATGAGGTAACTGCAACAAGGAACACTTTTCAGACAGTGCCTCAACGGTTCCTGTCACCTTTCAGCCATATTGACCGGAAGTCCTCGAGATTTGTAACTACATACTAAAATATGATTTACGATAGACAGAAATGGTAGACTGGCAATAACGTGAACTCAAATATTATGGATAGTTTAAGCAAAAAAAAATACGGTGAAAGGAGCAAAGGAATGAATGATAAGATTAAAAATAATGGAGACAATGTTGGGATAAATTAAGTAGATCCACATATAGACGAAGAGAGAAAAGGGAGAGAGAAAGTGGAATGCGGAATGTCAAAGGGATACAAAGAGAGAACTGTTTGTGAGGGAAAGAGAAGTATAGGCAGCGTTAGAAATGGAGAATGGGTGCTCATTGAAAGTCTAACACAGTTGGTGAAGTAAGATGTCATATGTTGGTCACACGCATGGGTGGTTCGGTTATAGACGT
This sequence comes from Megaustenia siamemsis, assembly GCA_032433765.1. Classification (NCBI taxonomy): domain Eukaryota; kingdom Metazoa; phylum Mollusca; class Gastropoda; order Stylommatophora; family Ariophantidae; genus Megaustenia; species Megaustenia siamemsis. The sequence continues at coordinate 96,725,831 of JAVIAB010000051.1, forward strand.
CAGTCATTCAGTCACAATCATTAGTCGTTCCGTCATAGATATGAGTCATTCAGTCACAGTCAATGGTCGGATACAGTTATCACTCATTTAGTCACAGACATCGGTCATTCAGGCAAATAAATCAGGTCAATCAGTCATACAATTAGTCTCTCAAGCACAATATCTGTTCACCGAGTCACATACAACAGTCATCAAGTCACGTAAATCAGTCACTCAATCACCTGCATCTGTCACATGATCAGTCACTCAGTCAATACAA